>MU403104.1:0-511694 GCA_022695765.1 Annulohypoxylon moriforme
TAATTAATTTATAATTTTTAAATAAAATAACATTAATAAACATATATTTATTATTTAAATAAAATAAAATTATTTAATTAATAAAAAATAAAAAATATTTTACCGTAATTAATAAAATAATATTTTATTATTAATTCTTTATAATAATACGGGATAAATAAAAAATAATTATTATATTTTTATAAAAATTAAAAATATTAAATATAATTTTAATAAGTTTTAAAAACTTACTTACATTTATATAAAAATTCATAAATTAACATTTAAAATTTTTTAAAACATTTATAAAAGTATATATAAATAATATTATAATATTTTTAAATATAAAAGAAAATTACTTTTAATATTTAAATAAAATTATATATATATACGTAAAAATTAATTTAATATTATCCCTTAAAAAATCATTCCTTAAATACCTTACAATTATATTATTAAAATTTAACGTAAATAATAATAAAATTAAATTAATAAATAAATATATTATAACCATTAAAAAAATTAAAATGTTAAAAATATTAATAAATTTTAAGATTTAAATAAGTATAATAAAATATTTATAAAAATACATTTTATAATATTAATAAAAAATTAAACCGTTATAAAATTATAAAATAATAATATTAATGATTAAAAAAGAAAAAAAAGAAATATCATTTAATATAATAAAACGG
Source organism: Annulohypoxylon moriforme (assembly GCA_022695765.1). NCBI lineage: Eukaryota > Fungi > Ascomycota > Sordariomycetes > Xylariales > Hypoxylaceae > Annulohypoxylon > Annulohypoxylon moriforme. The sequence goes on from MU403104.1 coordinate 675, forward strand.
AAGAAATATATAATAAAAATAAAATTTATATTAATAAAAAAAAAAAAGAATATATTTAAAATTATATAAATATAATTATTTAATTTTTTAATTTTATTATATTAAAATTATAATGAATATATATTTATTAAAATTAATACTTTAAAATAAAAAAGTATAAGAATTATAATATTTTATTTAAATAAACCATAAAATAACATAATTAAATTTCTAATAAATAAGATTTAATTAATTATATTTATATTTAAAGTATTAATTAAAGTTAAATTAAAATATAAAATAATTAAACTTAAAATTATATATTTTATATAAATAATATAAAATAATAAAATTAAGTTATAATTATATAAAAAACGTATTTAAATAATAATTAATTATAATATAATAAAAAGTATTATAAATTAATAAACTTTACACATAATAAATATAAATAAAATAAATAATAAATTAATAATAATATTAATATATTTATTATAATTTAATTTAAATATTTATTATATAAAAAAATGTTTAAATTTAATTTTAAATATGTTATTTAAATTACTTATAATGTTTAATTATTATAATAATTTAAAAGTAAAAAATAAAATAAAATTAATTTTAAAAAATATAATTAATAATTTCGTAATAATAATTAATAAAGTTTAAATTAAGGATAAATTTTAAAAAAAAATTATTAAAGGTTATAAATAAAATAAAAAATTAAAACGTTTTAAAAAAATATTATTAAAAATAAAAAAGGATAATAAGGATATAATTAAATAATATAAATATAAATTAAAAGATAATTTAATATATTATATTAATAATATAAATCGATAAAAATTAATAATTTTATTAAATTATATATAAAAAGTATTTAAAATGATATATAATAAAAAATATTACTTTAAAATAAAAAAAATATTATATAATTTATAAAACATATAAATAATTAATATAATAAAATATATGTAAAAATATATTTAATATTACTTATAATACTTTAAGAACTAAATAAATTAATTAAAAATATATAAAAAATTATTATCGATTAATATTTTAATTATATTATATAATATTATTACTTAAAATTTTATTATAAAATTATTTTATATTTTATTAAAAAACATAATATAAATAATAATAAAATATAATTATTTTAATTCTTTTATAATTATTACATATAAATTTTTTAAAAAATTAATATTATTATTAAGGAATGTAAAATATATAATCGCGTAATAAATAAATATATTATTAAAAATATTATTATTATACGATTAAAAAATTCTTATAAAAATAATTTTTAACCGTAATTTAAAATTTATTTCGGAATTATAATAAATATTATTTATAAGATTTAATAATAAATTAATTATATTTATAAATTATTACTTATAAATAAATAAATAATTAAAAAAATGTAATTAAAAAATTAAAATTATATTATATTATTATTATATAAATTTAAAAGTTAATTAAATAAAAATTTTATTAATATTATAATTTAATATAAATAACTTAAAATTAATTATCTTAAAATAAAACTTTAATAAAATTACTTTTAATTTTAAATTATATACGATTTTATTTATATTAAATACATTTATAAATTTAATTAACTTTAAAACTTTACGTAAAATATATTAATAAAAAGTTAAGGTTATTATAAATTTAATAATAATAAAATTAAAAATTAAATATAATAAAAAAAAAAAACTAATATTATTTAATAAAAATAAAATAATATATTTAAAACTTTATAAAAATTATAAATTATTTAATAATAAATTATAAAAATAAAATATTTAATACGTGGGACTTTTATTAATTATGAAACGCGTTAAAAAATTTACTTATAAATTAAATATATTAAATGTATAATAAATGTATAAAATTATATTTATATTTTAATTATATAAAATATCTTAAGGAATTAACCCGTATAAAAAAAAAAAATTATAAATAAGATAAATTATCGTTAAAAATAATAATAATAATTAAGTATTATATAAAATAAAAAAATTATTATAATAATAAATAATAAAAATTAAATAAAAACTAAATTTAAAATATTTTATATATTAAAAAAATTAATTAAACGTATACGATTAATGGTATTTATAAGAATTACTTATATAAAATGTAATAAAATTAATTAACGAATTTAATAAAAAAAATTTACTTTCCTTTAATAAATTACGTGTAAAACTTAAAAAAAATGCGTAAATTAATAATATATTAAAATAAATTAAAACGAAAAAGATTAATATTTAAATAATAATTAAATTTTTTTAAAATTTTAAACCTTAATTTTAATAAATTAAATTTACATAAAAAAATTTACTTTAAAAAAATATAAATATTTATATCCTTTTAAAATTTTCTTATATTTTTAATTTACTATATATATAAATTTAACTTATATATAAATTTATATTTAATATTAATTTTTAATATTAATTTTATATATAAAAATAAAATAATATAATATTTATATATATTAAATAAAATAATTATTAAATTAATTTAATAAATAATTAAAAAAAATTATAATTTATTAAAAAAGAATTAATTAATAAAATAATTAAAGTAATTAATAAAATTAAAACTTAAAATTAATATGTTATTAAACGTTAATATATATATAACGCACTTAATAAATATAATATTAATAAAACCGATTATATTAATAATAATTTAAATGTATTATTATTTTATAAATAAATAATTAAAATTATTATTTTTTAAAATTAATTTTATTAAAGTAAAGTTATTTATTATTTATTTAAAATCCCTTGTAATTAATAAACGAGTTTTATAATTTTATATAAATGTATAATTAAATAATTAAAAAAAATTAAAAATATTAATAAAGGATGTAATTAAAATATTATAAAATTATTTAAATGATAAAATTTAATTTTATTAAATTTAACGTATTTTAAAGTATTTAAAATTTTAAACGACGTTTTATATAATATTAATATAATATTAAAAGTAATTAAAAAATTATTATACGATATAAAATTAATTTAATTTATATAATTAAAAATTATTCGACGTATTTTAACCTTTTAACGATTTACTTTAAAAAATAAAAAATACGTGTTAAATAAAATTACGTTTAATAAAAATATAAATATATAAATGTTTCGAATTAAATAAAAATAAATATTATAAAAATAAAAGTTATAAAAAATTAAAAATAAAATATAAAAAATGTACGGAAAAGTTAATAAAATTAATGATAATATTATAAATATAATTAAAAATATTAAATAAATATTATTTAATATTTAATTTATTAAAAAAATAAACGCAAATTTAATTTTTATAAATATACGTAAAATGTAATATAAATATAATATATTAAATTTAATTATACTTAAAAAATAAAAATTATAAACAAATATAAAAATATATATATATTTTTTTTTTATTTCCGGGTAATTATAAACGTTTAATAATTATACACATGTATGGTACGTAAAAATAATTAAAGTAACTTTATATATTATATAATTAACGCTTATATATAAGTAATAAATTATTAAAATAACTCCTAATAATTTATATTTAATTTAAAATAACCATTATATTATATTAAATTATTATAATAAAATTAATTAATTTAATTTAAAAATATTAAATTTTTTAAAAAATTATATAATATAAAAAAAAATTTAAAAATTTTAATTTAATTATTAAAATATTTTAATAATTTTTATATTTAAATTTAATATATTTTCATTAATAATTTAATATATTACATAAATATTATAATAAAAAATAATTTTAAACGTAATATAAAAATCACGTTATAAATATAAATTTAAAAATTTTATTTATATTTTATTAATTTTTTTATTAATTTCGTAACACATGATTTTTTTAAAATAATTTAAGTTTTATTTTTTTAAAAAATTTAAATTTTAATTAAATTATATAAATTATAATATTTAATTATATAAACCCATTTAAATTAAATATAATTTAAATTATAATAATAAAAAATTAAAATAATATATATAATATAATTAATATTATTTTAAATAAATTAACGTAATTAAATATTATAATTTATATAATTTAATTAAAATTTATATTTAAATTATTTTTAAAAAATTATTTATTAAATCGTAATATAATATTTAAATTTTATATTAATATATAATTAATAATATATTTAAAATTTTAAAAATTAAAAATAAATTTAATATTTTAAATATATTACGGGGTAAATTAATTAATAACTCCCGGATTTCCGGGAGTTTTATTTCGTAATTTAATTAATTAAAAATAAATATATATAAAATAATAAATAAATAAAAATAAAATTTTTTTTCTTTTATTTAATTATATTTTTTATTATATACGAAATTTAATATTATTTAATTATATAATAAAATATTATTATTATTTTATTTAATAATTTAATATAAATATATTTTCGTTTAATAATAATTTATTTATAAAATAAATTAAAATATAAAAATATTATTTAAATAATAAAATAAATATATAATATATTAATTAATTATAAATAAAAAATTAATTAATTTAAACGTAAATATAAAAAATTTATTTAAAATAATTAAATTTAAAAAAAATAAAATTAATTATAATTAATTATAATTAATTATTAATTAATATTATATTTTTAATATTATTATTATAATTATAATTATATAAATTTAAAAATAAATATTTCGTAATTTTAAAAATTTATTATAAATATTTTTTTATTTTAATTTAATATTATAAAAATAATAAAAAAATTAATATAATATAAATTAAATTTTTAAATTTATATTTATAATAAAAATTTTATTTTTAAAAATTTTAATATAAATATTAAAATTAATATTAATATTATTATATAATAAATAATAAATAATATATATTAATAAAATTAAAATATATATAAAAATAAAAAATATATATATATAAATAATTTATTAATAATTAATTAAAAAAGTTTAAATTTATATTATATAAATATAAAAAATTTATTTAAATTAACGTAATAAAATTAATTTTTTTAAATTAATATTAAAATATTTTTAATTAATTTATATTAATAATATATAATAAATAATAAATAATAAATAATAAATAATAAATAATAAATAATAAATAATAAATAATAAATAATAAAAATTAAAAAAAGAAATTAAAATAAAATAAGTGGGATTCGAACCCACGGTATATTACGTATGTATGGCACGGACCGTGGTGGCTCGTGATTGTGGCGTTTGCGGCGTAGCGGTGGATGCACCCAATCAAAGCTGCTCAAAGCTTTTGGCACGGGGCTTGAAACCATGCACCCAATCAAATGGATTGGAAACTTTTAGCGTGGAGCTAGGGACTTTAGCGCCGTCAACGTGGTCGATGCGCATCGTTTTCCCGAGCTACGCGGAACCGGCGCATACCGACTTTCCTCGTTTCTCATTGGCCGAACGGTTAAACTCAAGGTATTTCCGCCACTGAAAGTGGCCTCCCGTAATTATTAATTATTATTAAATATATTTTTATAATTTTTATTATTTTTTATTATTAAGTAATTATTTAAAATATTATTACGTATAAAATAAAAAATTTTTAAAATAATTTATATATTTTTAATATTTTTAAATTTTAAAATATTACGTAATATTTTTTAAAATATAAAATAAAAATTTTAAAAATTTTATAATTATATTTAAAAATAAAATTTTAAATTTAAAAATTAAATTTTTTAATATAAATTAAAATAATTAATAATTATTTTATTTTAATAATTATTTTAATTTATATTAAAAAATTTAATTTTTAAATTTAAAATTTTATTTTTAAATATAATTATAAAATTTTTAAAGTTTTTATTTTATATTTTAAAAAATATTACGTAATATTTTAAAATTTAAAAATATTAAAAATATATAAATTATTTTAAAAACTTTTTATTTTATATATAATAATATTTTAAATAATTATTTAATAATAAAAAATAATAAAAATTATAAAAATATATTTAATAAATAATAATTAAATTTTATTTATTAAAAATTATTAAAATAAAATAAATTATAAATTAAAATAAAAATAATTTAAATTTTAAACTTACGTTATTAAAATAATATTATACGGAAATTTCTTAATTTTAAATAACTTATTATTAGTTTTTTCACATTAAAAAGTTAATATAATTCGGATATCTTAATCAGGTAACCGGAGTGGAAAGGGTCGTTTTTCAGTTAATCGCAGTTGTCGGCAGCTGGCCGGAGTAGATTCATTCGGAAGAAAATACGCCTTTCGGTACTTTTTAAAATTGGTATAAAAGTCGTCAATTCTGAGACACAATCGGTCCACCTTCTTCTGTCCTATAAGAGCGCATTGAGAGCAACTAGACCCATCCTTTGATCTGGGAACGGTCGAAACGCTCCCATGGCTCTTCAGTGTCGCGTGTCGAATCAATTGAGTCAATTAGCTGCCAAAGTCTCGGGCGTCCGATTCTACTCAGCCCCCGTAAATGGGAGTATTCCGGCTGCTAAGAGGAAGTATGTCCCGACGAGCGGTACCTATCCGAGAGGATTCAAGGTCTCGGGAACTATAGTTGGCGTCAAACCGAAGAACACTACCAAGCCGGATCTTGCTTTTATTACTTCCGATACACCATGCGCCGCAGCGGCTGTGTTCACCAAGAACAAATTCCAAGCTGCGCCGGTGACTTTCAGTCGTGCGCTACTTCAGGAACAGAAGAATTCAGGTCTTCGAGGCGTCATCATCAATTCAGGATGCGCCAATGCCGTAACAGGCAAAAGTGGTCTTGAGGATGCCGAGCACATGGCCAAAGAAGCAGACAAGAGCCTTGGCGCCGATAAGGCGACCATCGTGATGAGTACGGGTGTGATCGGGCAAAGACTACCTATCCAGAAAATTCTCGATGGTATCCCCAAGGCTTACGAGGCACTTGGGGATACCCACAAGCATTGGCTGACTACTGCTACTGCGATTTGCACGACGGACACATTCCCCAAGTTGATCTCGAAGACTTTTCACCTACCGTCTTCGCCATCCATTGAGTATCGCATCGCTGGAACGACTAAGGGTGCTGGTATGATTCACCCGAACATGGCAACGCTCTTGGGTGTGATCGCGACGGATGCTCCCATATCACCTGCTGTTATCCCACCCATTCTCAAATACGCCGCCGACCGGTCTTTCAACAGCATCACAATTGATGGAGACACATCCACAAATGACACGATCGCACTTCTAGCTAATGGAGCTGCAGGAGGTCAAGGTGTCACTTCGGAGGATTCAGCTGACTACCAAGCATTCCGAGATGTCGTCACTGAATTCGCGATCGATCTCGCCAAACTCGTCGTGCGGGACGGAGAAGGTGCTACCAAATTCGTAACCATTCGTGTAACAGAGTCTTCGAGCGAGGAGGGTGCCCGAAAGATCGCCAGCACCATCGCGCGATCCCCCCTCGTTAAGACAGCGCTATACGGCAAAGATGCTAACTGGGGACGCATTCTCTGCGCGACGGGCTACTCATTGATTAGCGAGCCCGGAAATCCCGTTAATGATGTCGCGGAGATCGTACCTGAGATGACCAACGTGTCTTTCGTCCCTACGGATGGCAGCCCGGAGCTGAAGTTGCTAGTTAATGGTGAGCCTGAACAAGTGGACGAGGCTCGAGCCGGTCAGATCCTGGAACATGAGGATCTTGAGATCCGCGTCAGACTTGGAACTGGTGATAAAGAGGCCACCTATTGGACTTGCGATTACAGCCACGAGTATATGTAAGTGTGAATCCAAAGCATTTCGAGTTCGCAGATACTAATTACTGTCTGTAGCACGATCAACGGTGACTACCGTACCTAGACGCTTCTATGCCAATGCTTCTAGTGCTTGACAGGGATGGATAGGCGATAATGAACACATTGTGGCTGGGTGAACTGGATGAGGCATGATTATGAGTTGAATAACGATTTGCTTTGTCATGGTAGATCTCGAGTCTGCAGCTCTATGAATTCATAGTAGATGCGCATTTGCTCATTACAAATCTGTCAACGTGAAAAAATGAAATTTAACAGTAGTATAAACAGGCAAGTATTAAAAACGTAAACGATAACTCAAGAGAGTCCCTCCTCCTTGGAAGGTGGAAAAGGAGAAGGATCGAGGGGAAGGCTTACGTAAAGCGATGATTCTATAAGAACAAGATTATGAGAAAGGATTATGTAGAATGATTATGTAAAATCATGATCTTATGTAAGTAGCAATTATGTAAGGCTGTGATTATGTAAAGCGCTGATTATGGAATTCTGAGTCATGTACTACTGTCTTACATAAGGAAGGCTTATGTAAGATAGCTCTCAAAATTCTGTATTAGGTAAGACGCTTAGATAAGTTAACCTCGAAATGCATTACGAAAGATTTGTGAGACCCACTTCAAGTTCAGACGCGTCTCAGCACCCAAACACGCGTAAAGAGGCAGAATCCCGTTCAAATTCACACCCAAGTCGATTCGTAGCTATTCGTTCTTAGCTTAAGTTAATTAACAGTACAGCGCAACAATGCCAGCAGCCAAACCAGAAGAGAAAGGAGATTCCTCGACATCGGCCTCGAAGAAGGCCTTGTCTGGTGCTTCGAACGGCAATGTCACTTATGAGCTGCCATGGTACGCCGTCTCCCTCAACAGTTCCCGCCGCTCTGCTTTAACACATTGTGTAGGGTCGAGAAGTACAGACCAGTATTCCTCGACGATGTAGTCGGAAACACGGAGACGATAGAACGATTGAAGATCATCGCGAAGGACGGAAATATGCCACACGTTATCATATCTGGGATGCCCGGTATAGGCAAGACGACGAGCGTCCTGTGCCTAGCCCGCCAGTTGCTTGGAGACTCCTATAAGGAAGCAGTCTTGGAATTGAACGCCAGTGACGAACGAGGTGAGTAGTCTACGACCCCATCCTCCCGTGCGTCCTAAGGAGCATAGCTCTAACACACCTTCACACCTAGGTATCGATGTAGTCCGAAACCGCATTAAGGGCTTCGCGCAGAAGAAAGTCACGCTACCCCCTGGTCGGCATAAGCTCGTAATTCTCGACGAAGCCGACAGCATGACATCCGGAGCACAGCAGGCGCTACGACGCACGATGGAAATATACTCGAACACGACACGCTTTGCTTTCGCGTGCAACCAATCCAACAAGATCATCGAGCCGCTACAATCACGTTGCGCCATCCTACGGTACGGCCGACTGACAGATGCCCAAGTTGTCAAACGATTGTTGCAGATCATCGAGGCGGAGAAGGTGCAGTACAGCGACGATGGTCTAGCGGCACTAGTCTTCAGTGCCGAGGGCGACATGCGGCAGGCTATCAACAACCTACAGAGTACATCTGCAGGTTTTGGATTTGTGAGCGGAGACAACGTGTTCAAAGTTGTGGATAGTCCACACCCCATCAAGGTTCAGGCCATGCTCAAGGCATGTCACGAGGGTAACGTGGATAGCGCCCTAGATACCCTGCGCGAGCTATGGGAGCTGGGATACTCGAGCCACGACATCATCAGTACGATGTTTAAAGTCACGAAGACGATCGACACACTAAGCGAACACGCGAAGTTGGAGTTCATCCGCGAAATTGGGTTTACGCATATGAAGATTCTGGAGGGCGTGCAGACGCTATTGCAATTGAGCGGGTGTGTGGCGAGGTTATGCAAGATTAATATGAAGCCGGAGCGGTTCGAGACGAAGAGTAAATAAAGCATAACTCGCAGGTAGAAAACAGAATCAGGAGAGGGGGCTATGTTACAGGCAAACAGGTTGGCGAAATGGCTTGAGATATGTATTTGCATGGCATGGCATTGGCGTTTACGAGGAACCTGATTGCTATTAACATAGCTGACAAAGTATCAGAAACCAAAAGTTGCGGAAATTTTGATTGTTCATTACAGATATATGGAACATCTGTTTGCTTGGTAGCACCGATGACCGATGACCTCATTTCTTCTCTTCCTCTATCTCTATGAGCTCCTTTTCGTAATCTGCCCAAAGAGCACGGTCTCGCGCCATCCGTCGTTGCATGCGCACCCTATACTCGTATTGTCGCATGCGATAATCGGCTTCAATCATGCTGCCAACGATCATGCCGGACATTTGGAGGTATCTGGTCCCGTTTAGCTCTTTCCCCTCATTGTCTCGCCCAGGAGGGTAGTATCGTGAAGAGAAGCCCTTCTGTGATATGAACTTTGGAAAACATTCTCAACTCACACTTTGAACTGAATCGTCAGACCTCGATATAGAGGCGATAAAACGTAGCCCATACCTCCCAGGACAGCCGACGCGGCACCCCATTTCACGGCGCCGACAGCTGCGCCGCGTGCCGCCTCCCACTGGGCCTCCTTGGTGTCTTCGCTTTCTAGGGCATTGGTGGGGCGCATTGTGATGAGGTCATCGCGTTCCTAGCTAGACCAGATGAGAATCACTGTACGAAGGTACCGAAGGACAGGATTGATCGATTCGGAAGTAATCGTCTTTGTCGTCTCGAGCTCAATTGGTTCCTTTACGAGTATGTTCTTGTCATAGAAGAATGTTGGTGGTGTGAGCTAGATGGAAGAGGTGATGCGGTTATCTAGATCTACGAGGCTAAACAATGAGATTGAGTTCCGCACGAGCCTATTTAGTGGACTTGGAATGTAAAAGGGAGCTATATGATTGGTCGAAGCTGACTGCTAGGGGTTTGATGGCGGGCATCGGTGGTAAATCACAGCGGCAGCAGCAGCTTTCTTAGCGTCATTGTTTCCGTCGAGCCAACTCCGTCCCGCGGCAGCTATAGACGCTGAAGGCGACTGCCGTGATATAGTGGATGCTACTGTTACCTACGGCCGCTATGTTACGGCTATCGCCCAACCGATCATAACTCGGTACCTGGAAAGAATAGCTGCAAAATATTAACATTCAGAATAATGTGAGCACGAATCTAGATTTGCATATTTCCAATTTTCAAGTTTGTTCAAAACATATTTGAGCCCTTTTCTTTACAATAGACTGTAGATATAGCACACTCAACCAAGGCCTATGTATACCTAGTACGTCATAATGTCCAATACACTGCTGATAGGACCTCATCAACAATCTTGCATTGTTAAATCTACTACCTAGTAGATACTATATATCGATGATGTAGAATACTCAAGACTTTAAATAGAATCATAGCGCTTCGTTACCCAAGATAATGGAAAGAGCTGTATTCTTGGCTTCTCATACAAAGCTGAAGAATGTTTAATCCAACTCGGATATCACTAAACAAAACTTACCAGTCCATTCTCCGACGTCATATATCATCTTCGTTCTTACCATCGATATACTCCTACCCGCACTACCCATCACTCGTAAAGGCGCAATTTCACTATACCCGTCAATCCACACCACCCGATCAGCAGAAAAACATCATGCCGGAACCCCAAACAGCATCCAACTCCAACCCATCTAGCAACGAAGATTGGAAAAATCAACCCCCGTACCGCACTACGCCAGGCAACTCGCACTTCATAAAGAAATGGACAGCACACTGCCACTGTGGGCGCATCAAATACTGGCTCTCACGCGCTGAGCCCCTGGCCTCAAAATTCTGCCACTGCATCGACTGCCAGGCTTTACACGGGGCTCCTTTCCAATGGGCTGCCATCTTCGAGAAAACAGATTTGCATTTCGAGCGCGGAGTTGAGGGGCTGGCGTTCTATCACTCGTCTGATCAATCGACGGTCCATAAGCTGCCATGTAAGGTCAGTTGTGCATACTGCCATTCGCCGATAATGGATGAGGGACGGAGGATGGTGCTTATGTTCCCGGGGATTATTGAGTTTGGTGATGCGGAGCATAAGAAGTTGTTTGATCCCCAGTAAGTACTTCTCCAGATAATCCAGGAATGAAGACTTTGGCTTGTTGACGATACCTGACTAGGTGCCACATCTTCTACAGCCAACGTGTCGTGGATATACACGATGGCAAACCGAAGTGGTCGAAGCTGGACGGACAAAGTGAGTTAATGAAGGAAGTAGACCGGCTAGACTCAAATAGCCACACCGTACTAGGCGAGCCTAGAAATGAGAGTAAGGATAATTGAATTATTCAAGGGTATCTCATGCGAGCTTCTTAGTGATCATATCTATGCCCCTTTATGCTTCATATACCTGATGTACAATGCTATGATGGTCCAAATATACTTGTCTCCTTTTACGACATTACGACATAAGATCCTCTAATATCGCTTCAAGTTCCTCTTTTTGAAAGGGCACGCTCAAGAGTTCGGTACCCAAAACGTCTTTGTGACTCGTGATCATTTGATGGTCGTGGAATCTAAGGCATGTTAGCATTGATATCATATACATCAAACATAGGAAGGAAACGTACTCTTTCAACAACGTTCGGAAAGCCATCTCCGAACTACATATGAATTCCTCAACCGCCTTGTTGTATATCATCCGATACTCCACGCCGGAATTCTCGCCGTCGGACCCGTCGTCCATAGCTACCAGGATTTCACTAACCAGCAGACGGAACAGGTTTTTGGCGTTCTCGGGCAAACTGCGAAGGACGTAAGTGACACCTTCTTTCCCCCCAACTCGTCTAGCTTTTCGGCCCAGGAGCTCGTGCACATCGTCCACGACCTCGAGCTCTGCCGTGAAAGGGGCAAATGTAGTACAATCATGGAACACGAAATTGAACGAAGAGCGTAGGCTACTATCCCAGAGCAGGGGGAAATCCGGCGTGTCGGCAGAGCAAATAAGCCGAATATTCGGGTGAGCCGCCAGCTGAGCAAGAATAGACTGCGTCCCTACTTTCCGCAGAGGCAAAGCATCAATAGAGTTCAAGATAACCGTGACAACTGTGTCTTGAGAAGAGAGCAGAGACTTCACGCTATCCAATATAGCCGATGGGTTACCAGCAGGGACCTTGTGAGCCGGATTAACCGCACTAGCAACAGTCCCCAGGATCTCGCGTAGAGAGGTGGTGCGGACGTATCCGTTTATTATAACGATCTTGTTCGCGATATGATCCGAGTACTTGTCATACGTGTATTTCGCAAATTGGTGTAGAAGGCCTCGTTTCGACCCGTACCCGTACAAACATATGCTAAACCCTTGAGAGAGCTCGAACGTCCATTGCGGGAACGACTCAACGTGTATGGACTCGAGAAACTCGACGTCTTCAGCGTGCGGGTCTGTGTATTCGCGTAGGATCGAGAAGTACTCGTCGTGAGTCAGGAGCTTCAGGGACGCAAGAGTGTTATTCGACGTCTTCGAAGCCCCCGGTTTGTTATGTGCGAAATACAGCTCGTGCGGAGGTAGGTCTCGGGGAGGCGTAGGCGATTTCTTCCTAGTCCGTTTGCTAAGCTTTGTTTTCGGCCTGCCTCGTCGAGGTTTTCCGGAGGGAGTCGCGGGTTCGTCGGGGACGTTGTCGGACTCTTCTCCCTCCTCTTCATCTTCTTCGTCTTCGCTAGATTCGAAGATCTCTCGGGCGATTTCTTCGTCTGCTTCTTCGTCGCTCCCGTTTTCCCCTACGACTTGTTCGATTAGGGCCCTGGCGCTCTTCTTTCTTGCGGAACGGTCGTTTCGTTTCCATCTTGGCGTCTGTGCTGTGCTGCCATTGGTCTTTGAGGGTGTTACAAGGTCGACGCCATTCCTCCTGCGACCTCTAGGAGTTGACACCTCGATATTCTTAGGCGTCGCGGCAGTTGGGGGCTGCTTCTTTTTGCTCGGCGTCTTTTTTACGGGCGAAGCTACGTGATCGTCGCCGTCTGAAGGAAAGTCGTATTCGGAGTAGTGGCCACTTGTTATGCTATTAGAGTTTGACGCAACTTTTTCGCGGCCACTTCGACGTTTCGTTGGAGTATCCTGGTTGGACTCGTCTTCGTCATGCGTTCTCTTCCGTGAACCCCTAGATTTAGGTCCAGGTTCCGCGGTTGACTTTTTAGTTCGTACCATGATGGACGAGCAATCGATGTTTTCCACTTGTTTACTTATGGCATTGTGGGGTAATAAGGTTTCTCGGGAATGGTGATGGTGACAAACAATCCTAAAGCATAAAGATAAATATGTAACAGTAAAAGTAGCTCCCGGAGAAGGTAGGGTAGTTTCATTCACGGTCGCGACTGATCACCGCGTCCAGGAATATTTTTATGGGGCAATTACACAAGCTTGTACCTGCTTGCCGATCCGCTACAGTGGATAGCGGCGGCCCTAGCTGCCCTAGCCGCTTCCCTGGGTAGCCTCAAGCTTACCTAACAACGTCCAGTAGCAGTCACGAAGATTTTATCAACTAAAACAACCAAAGCACCTACGATGCGGATTTAATTACCTGTTTTCATGGGATCAAAATGATAACCAAATCCAATTATTCTGTACTAATATAGTTTCATCTTCCTTTCACTTCTCGATTTCCTTTCCATGAAGACGTATATGACGATTTGTGGCTTATGAAGCTCCGACCGTTATGATGAATTTCAATTTATCGGGAACCATTAACGTTTTCAAGCTCTTCGCAAAGCCATCCCTATGTCTTCCACATGCAACCGTCTCTACATTCAATGAGATACAAAGTCCTTTCGAGAAGGTATTTGAAGGTCGAGGGAAGAAAATAGATATCAGAGCAGTAGTACTTGACAAAGATGATTGTTTTGCTTATCCCAACACCAATGAGATATACCCCGCTTATGTTGTAAGTAGATTAAATATCGTGTTCATATTTGACTTTTTCTCCGTCTTGTGGGGCGGGTCCCAAATAGAGCAGTTACTTACCCAGTAATAGGAGCGTTTCCAATTGCTGCGGAAAGAATATCCCGGCCATCGTCTTCTAATCGTATCTAATACCGCCGGAGCAACCACATACGATCGCGATGGTCAATTGGCAGAGGAACTTGAATCAGCAACCGGAATCCCAGTATTAGCTCATAGGGTGAAGAAGCCAGGCTGTGGTGATGAAATCCTGGCTCATTTTAAAGCCCATCCCGAAGTTGGCATAACTCACCCTAGTCAGATTGCAATTGTTGGGGATCGTCTAATGACCGATATGATGTTAGCCAATACGATGGGTAGTTGGGGGTTATGGATCAAGGATGGAGTCAAGCCACTGAATGAGAAAAGTGTAGTATGTCGCTTTCATTCACTCTTTTGTCATGTCTGTCCGCTAAATGCACTTGCAGTTTTCCAAGCTCGAGCAACGCCTCGGACCATTCCTTACGAGACATGGCTACCAAGCCATTGATCCACAATGTCCATTCGAGTAACCATATCATATCAATTGTTAGGGTGAAAACACTTAAGACAGTCAGTCAGGATCTGCTAGGCTACGTACCTACCTAGTAACTACAATATTACCACCGCTCCTTGGGTGATTTTAAATCTTTTTACGGCCACAATAACTAGCAGACCACATACAACTAATATAACCCGCCTTCGTCACTAGTATTATGCTTATCACTTGCCAACAGTACTTGGGTAAGTAATTCGATGTTGTTTTCAAGGGAACATGATTATGATCCCATATCATATCCATGACTAAGGACAGCTTAATGAAATTAGACTTGAATTTTTCTGTTTTGGCGAAGATGCAGACAAGGTATACAAGGTTTCTGCAGTTTGTGGAAACATATTAAACAAGTTAACCGTCATCTGATTCCATCAGGCACCCGTCGGTAGTATTAGAAGTTCTAGGCACCAGCTACTCAATATTTGAAACCAGCTCTTTTACGTGATTCATTACCTCTTATTACACATTCATTGGTAATTGTAATCAACGTAAGTAGATTGGTGAAATACCACGTATTACCGTAGAACCTCGATACACATACTAGGTAGGTACTGATAGCATTATCACGAAGTATTCATTGGACATTGAATTTATGAGCCAAGATTCAATCTTTCTGGCTGGAGAGAACTCCACTTCATCATGTGTATGTTTGTGTGGATCAGCTTGCCCAATAGAGAGGGCTTGTGGGATATCTCTCCTCTAGTTAGGAAGGAACCTGACTATGAGCTCGGGCATGAAGATGGTCATTCCTTTTCCGCTAAACCTGGATTTAATTCCTCAACGTTATGTTAAGCATGTACTTGCTTAGAAGAGCCTCCCCGCAGTTTCCTATACTGTATCTTGGTTCCTGGTGTCCCCACAGGGGTGTTATGGGCGATGGGATTACTGGTCACTTCTGACGCCTATGTATACCCATACAGTTCGAGGCAGACTTCTTGTAAGAATTTATGTCGTAATTATTTACACAAGGAGACTAGCGGGGCTAGATAGGGCCAAGATAAGTGATTTTACACTCTAAAATTGAGGCATGAGATGAATGAGTTAGTAATGTCGAATACATATAGACCCACCTGGTCACAGCATAACGCTTAAGAGGTTCTAGACCTTGACGTAACTCACCTAATAGTCACGGCCATCTGATTTATATGAATTTCTACTTGAATCTCTATCAATGGAAAGAGTGATTTAATTCCTACTTAGTGGGTGAAGAAATATTAGCCCTTGATGGCACGGGTTTATCATTTAAACCCTCGAAAAATATTTCTATCCTTCAAACCTTTCTCTCTACCACCTGGATCACTCATTCATCTTCTTTCGCTCTTCCCTTACCTTACCTTATTATCTTTACTACATAAGAATTTTTAATTTTTATTGTCTCAATCGAGATAGATATCACACGCAAAGCTTCCTGACTAATCACATCTTGCCAATCATCACGATGGTAGGCAAAGTGTGGTCTGACTACGAAGAGAGGTACTTCTGGCGAACAGCCGTTGCCCATTCGTCTAAGCGAGCTGGCATTGACCGGGCCAATGCCGAGAAGACATGGGACCAGCTTGCCTATGAAATGCATCGCGCCATGGAACGTGCTCAACATGTTCGCCGAAACTACACTAGTACTATGTTATGTGAGTATTCCTCGTCCCATACAAACTCACCTGACCTATCCGCTAGGATAATGCTGATAACCTTCGGATTAGTTGAGCATTATTTCCAGAATATCGAGGGCGAGCGACGATCGCCGAATGCAGCTGCGTATGTGAACGAGTATTTACTCAAAGTTGGTATGTCTTGATGAATCAACATCTTTACTCAGACCTACTAGGTATGCTAACAGGAAATTGAAGGCCCTAAGCGCGAAGTTGTCAATCCTCGTGCGACTCGTCCTCGTCGAGATTCGAGAGAGGTGAAACCGCGTCGTGTTCGCAAACCAGCTCCTCGCAGCCCCACCGGCAGTCCGGATGGTCCTCATCAAGATAAGGAGAACAGTGCCTCTGTCGACTCTGCCCCGTTGCCAACCCTGCGTGAAATGGGCTTGCCTGATCCGCGGCCATTCCCTCCCCTACTCCCGAGTCTTTCTGAACGTCGAAACTTTCGACCGTCTAGGCCCCTTCGCCCCCTTGCTCGAGCGGCTACTCGCATGTTGCCACCCTCACCACTCCCTAGTCCTTATGATAATTTGCCTCACATGAATCAGCAAAACGTCCCATCAAGCTGGAACATGGCGAGCCCGCCGATGCTATCTCCCTATGCCGCTCCTCCGTATGATCCACGAACTCCTCTGACTCCTGGATCCGGCAATAGAGACCCTGAACTTTGGGGCTATCAAATGGGAAAACGATCTGCAACTCACAGGCAGTCTCCTTCAATGCCTCACAAGTCTCAGAAGACCTCTGCAAACGGATACGCAGGTCAGCATCATTATGCTGGATACCCTGAGATGGGCCCGATGATCCCCGGAGATTCTGATAACCCGCAAATGGCTTTTCCCCAGGCCGCTCCACTCACCCGAGAATCTAGCACAAGCTCATTTGCTGATGTACAGAATCAGCAACGCGAGCTTTCTGCGGGATACCAATTCCAAGACTACTCTAGCCCTGGCTCAATGTCTATTTATTCTTCTGTTACATCCCAGTCTGCTCATACCCAGCCTGTTAGCGAGCAGTCAGGTGAAAGTACCCTCTTTGTCGAGGACGCCGGAAATGACGAGCCGTACATGGCCGATCGCGAAGATGGAGAAATCGAAGAATCGGGTGACGATATTCAAGAGGCTGAAGTCAGGCCTGATATGGACGGCGCCACCATGACTTACCGAGAGTTTCGTAAGCGACAGCTTATGGGCTGGAATAACGAGGATGCCGGCTATGGCGATATGAGCGGGGAAGAGTATTACCCCGGACTTGACCCTGCCGCCTAAAATATGGCGCTTCTAGGGCGGCTTTGACGCTGTGTCGCCGCTCGGTCCACTGTGACCACTTTCAACTCGCCTGTATCAGATGCGGTTGATTTATCGGATTTTACCTGTGATGGATTTGCGATGCTTTACTTACATTATTGTGAGTTATATGATAGATAGATATTATGAACAGAAAATCATGTCTGAGAAGGCGTGCGTTTGTATTTTAGATAGGTAGATAGGATTTCTGAAATAGAAATGATGTCGTCCGTCGGACGGAGGGCGATAGTCATAAGATCCGCCATCCCGCCAAATCGATTTTACACTGTATTTTATAGCTTATACACTGTTTTTACACCGTATTTCAACCGTTAAGTCCCCTGTAGTATAAGGGACTTAACGCACTCCTTCAGAAGCAAGATCCACTTTTCTTAACAACAGCTCGGCAAAGGCTCAACAACGGCTCGACGATGGCTTTAACAAGGTCTTATAACTAAACTTACAAAGCAGTCTATATAATAAAACTTATATTAATTAATCCTATTCGAGAAGATCTTTAATTAAGGTCAAGTTTTATTATATATACTGTCTTATAAGTTAAGTTATAGGACCTTGTTGAAGCTGTTGTTGAGCCGTTGTTGAGCCTTTGCCGAACCGTTGTTGGAAAAAGCGGGTCCCCTAAATTTACAGCGCTTTAAAGCCCCTAAGGCCCCTATAATTACAGGTGACTTGTTACACAGTGTGGCGTTGATTTGGCGGGATGGCGGATGTTACTACTATAGTCCAACGTACGTACCCCACCTAAACTTTCTTTCTCCCTGAAAAGAGCAAGCACATTCAAAGTCCGACGTTATAGCGCTAAAGGCCATCTTGCACTTGCAAGGAGGATATATCCGAATCTCAAGACATTCCTAATATTTGAAAATCAAATGGGAATCGGCCTTGAAATACCAGTCTTTGGCGCTACTGCCGCCTTAAAAGCAGTCCAATTAGGTGCATCACGAATTGAGCTCAATGCCAAGGGCTCATACTCCGATGGAGGCCTAACACCTTCGCTTGAGGACCTCCAGCGTGTAGCACAGTTACCGGTTCCCGTGCGTGTTATGATAAGACCACGAGGCCCACTGTCTGATAAGGAGATACGTGATTTCGTCTATTCCGATGAAGAATTTGAGCAGATGGAAGCCGACATTCGAAAATTCAAAGAAACGGGCTTGTTGAACGAGGCGCGTGGTGATGGATTCGTATTTGGCATCTTGAAAGAAGACTCAAGACGTGGTGATAATTGCTGGGTTGACGAAGATAGGTGTTGGATCGATAAGGATAGATGCGCCCGTCTTATTGAAGCAGCTCGCCCTTTCAAGGTCGTCTTCCATCGAGCTTTTGATGAAATAGTGAGCTGCGATGATGAAGAAGCCGATATTGATGCGCGTTACGCCTGGGAGACGGGTCTTCACCACCTAGCGGATTGTGGCTTCGATGCCATCCTTACATCCGGCGGCATTGGGCATGCGGCCAACAACATTGCTATGCTCAAGAAGATTATCACGAAAGCAGGAACCCTCGGCATCGAGATTATTGTGGGCGGTGGCGTTAGAAGGCATAACGTCGGGGACCTCTCACAGCGACTTAAACTAAACGAGAGGGGCAAGTCAACTTTCGTCCATTCGGCTTGTCTCTCGAATACGGAATCAGAAGATGTTGATGCTGAGGAAGTTACTAATATCCTGTCGCAATTGCAATAACACTAGCTACCTATGTTTACAATAAGAAAAATAGTAAGTCAATTTTTTAATTAATAGAGATTTACATGTTCTAATTCATAGGTATATGCCCTAACCAACTCCTTAGTATGGTCTCTCATCAACATCATAAGATACCGTGTTGCCTCGTAATTCGTATCGTTACAATCGTTACATCTATTCTCATTAATCCGTTTATGCTTGGGCAGATGGGCCGCCTCGCAGTGTTCCCGGTAAAAACTTCGACTTCGACGCAATAAGGCCAGCCAATTCCACCATTGGAACATTGCGCAAAATCTCAGAAACATGGACCACACTCTGCAACTCCTTCAGTGCCCAAGCCCTAATATCAACAGCGACAAGACTGTCTACTCCGTATGTGTTGATCGGTCGGGCACTGTCAAGATCCTCAAGCTCCATCATCAAACTCTTCGCGAGTTTACCCATTAACGCCGAGCAGACAGCGCCTCTAGCGTCATCTAGGCTCGCTGCAGCCCCTAATATACTTGCGAAATCTGCTGCCGCTACAGTCTTCGCGCGATCCTTTGAACCGGTGGTGTGCTGTATTTGCGTGTCGTACACGCTTAGCGGACTAAAGCGCGCATCCGAGAACCAGTAGGGGTCGTCGTCCCCATTGGCCTTGACCAAGCCACCGCTAGCAAGACCCAGCACTGGTTGTGCCTTGACCTGGTCCGCCATGGCGGCTTCCATGACTGCTAGAAATTGTTTCGCCGTAAGCTGAGGGGCGCCAGCCCGCACTATTTCTGGCACCTTGCCCTGCTCTGAGACGAACCCGATTTCACCCATCCAACCAAGGTCGATACTGGTTCCTTTCAAACCTTGGGCGCGACGGTAATGCACAACAGCATCCTGATAGGTATTGCCTTTTTACTGTTAGCGACCGAAACCCGTACTTCCTGTCAATATAAATAACTTACCAGCATTGTAATTGCTCTGCGCTATCGAGCCGATCTGTCCCGCCGCTGACGACATAGTAATGAAGAAATCGAGATCCTTCGGCAATGTGCTGTGCATATTCCAGGTCACCTTGTACTTAGGTCTTAGGGCTGCCCACCAAGCGTCGAATCCCATAGTCTCGAACATCGAATCCTTAAATTTCATATTAGCAAACTTCCAACGTAACATCACGTCAATCAGATTCTTACCTGGACGTTCATGGCCATGATTACTGCACCACGAATTGGAGGGAATCCCTCTTTCGCTATTTCCTCGAGAACCGTTTGACATTGTTCTATGCAGCCAACATCCGCTGCAAACGCTTTTGCCCTCACACCAAGCTCAGCAAGATCCTTGAGCAGCTCCTGCGCTCGCGGATCCTTAGCACCAGATCGAGACGTCGTAACTAAATTGCGGGCTCCTTTCGCAGCCATCGATCTCATTAACGATCGACCGAGACCGCCCATTCCACCCGGAATGATATAAGTAGCATCAGCGCGAAGTTGGATTTCGACCGGCCTAGGATGAGTCATCTATGTTCTGATTAGCGTTCCGTTCGTAATACGCGTCGCACCAATATTTAACCTACCGGGACTTTATCGTCGTCGACAACCCGAAGAACGACCTTGCCTCCATGTTTCCTTGCCTGCAACATCCTAAATGCCTCCGAGATCTCCGAGAACCTGAAAATATGCAGCGGCTTTACGAGCTTAATGACGCCTTCCTTGTAATATCGGAAAACGTCTGCCATTACTTTGCTGAATAGCGGACGGTTCGTTCGATACATTGTTAAGAGATTCACGCCGGCGAAGATCGCGTTGTTTGCGAAAGGCACCATATCCAAACCCGTGTTACTCCCTATTTTCCGACATTAGTCAAATTGGAATATAGGTTTGAGGGGATTTACTTACTGATATCTTTCATGCCGAGTTCGATGAACCGACCGAATGGTGCAATGCAATGCCAAGTTTCCCTCAACAACTCTCCAGTCAACGAATTTAGAATCGCCTGAACACCTAGACCGTTTGTTATGCGCTTAATCCCTTGCACGAAACCGTTGTCCTTGTTACTGAAGATGTGGTCCTCAGCAATACGATACCGTTCGACAAGAAATTGTTTCTCTGCTTCCGAAGAGACGGTAGCAATGATTTCGGCGCCGACGTGTTGGGCTGCGTTAATGGCAGCTTGACCTAGGCAGTCTGATGCCGAGTGGATTAAGACTGTTTCCCCCGCTTGAAGTCTGGCAACATTGAATATGCTATAGACTGCAGTCCCGTAAGAGATCATCATAGTCGCACCCTCCTCGAAAGACATCGTGTTCGGAAGTCTTTGGAATAGGTCTTGCGTATTTCGGATGAACGTCTTGTACCAACCCGGAGCGCATGTCGCTACTCGATCCCCCACGCTGAATTCAGTGACGCCTTTGCCCATCCTGGTTACGACACCACTGCATTCGACACCAAGGTTAGGATCCCACAATTGACCTAGTACAACGGCCATATCATAAGGATCCAACCCGACAGCCTTTACCTCGATTTCTACTTCAAGATCGCCTAGTAGCTTGGAGTAGTCGTCGTCATCGTTGAAATAAAAACTGTCGAGTTCACCTGTCGCCTTTAGATCAAGCTTTAGTGGTCGGCCAGGTTGCTTAATTGGTTGCATGGTTAACCGATCCTCACGACGCTCATCCGGGCTCAGTATTCTACTAAGGGTCTCATCGGGGCTTATGCGAAGAACATTAAGAGCCCCGTTTCTCTCGGAAAACTCATGATCGGTGTTATACTCCTCTCCTTGCAGGCGGAGTACTTTCAATATCGTCTCGGTTACTTGTGGTTGGTCGCAAGGGACGTCCGGATCCAGGTCCAATGTTGTAAATTTGACTTCAGGAGCTTCGCCACGGATCGTTCGCGCAAACCCTGCGACCATGTTTAGCTCTGGCTCCCGCGTATCTATCGATGTGCCACCCCTAGTCAGCCACAGGGTGCCTTCGGAATGGAGGACCATATGTTTTAGGGCATCGTATTCATCGGCTTTAATCGAGCTTAGTAACGGTTTCTCCAGTTCGAAGGTTGCGATACATCGTGTCGCGGTCAAGTCGGCTTTGACAATATTAAGTAACGACACCTGCTTAACGAAGCTCCCGCCCGCTGCGAGTCTACATGAAAGTTCATACACCATCGACTTCGACTGACTGCTCTGTGTTGACGACGTAACGATCACGACCTTATTCGGTAATTCATCTTTAGAGTCGTAAGGAACGGTTGATGCGATGATAGACGACGAGTGGCCAGCATCCTCGCGATCGCGGAAACACCAGTCGACACCGGCGAATCCTTGTACGCGTAGACGGGTATCCCATTCCTCTTCGGAGAGCTCTGGGCCCCATTGCCGACCATCGTCCTCACCTAGCCACCAGCCGGAAAGGACTCCGAACACCACTGATCGTCGAGCGATCTTGTTTGTTAGTTCCGTAACGATAAGATGCCCACCCCTAGAAAATTAAATGTCAGCGTTTTTTCCGTGGATTTAAATATGTCTTCGTTTTAGGTACTTACGGCTTAAGCAACTTCCTGCAATTCGCCAAAGTTGTACCAATAGACGATGTCGCATGAAGGACTTGGAAGGCAACAACAAGGTCGTAAGATCCTTCCTCTAGGCCCTGTTGAGAAGGGTCTTTTTCGATATCTAGGACCTTGAAATCCATCATCGAGCTGTACTCTTTGAACTCTTCGCTAGCCGCCTCAAAGAAGACACCACTGATATCGGTATATGTGTACTTCTGCAATCGTCCCGCGATATTCGGCCCAAGTCTGGAGAGAATTCGGCTCGTGGCACTTCCTGTACCTGCACCAACCTCAAGTATGCGAAGAGGTCTCTTGTGCGATAGACGCTTGATATACTCACACTGGATCGCGGGTGTACGTTCGTCGGAAAGGCCGTACCGGTACATGTTGTTCAGTAGGTTATCTCGACTCATCACCTCCCACGCTTCTACTTCGCCCAATAGCATGCTAGACATGTTATCATTTATGCGACACATCATCTCTCCTTCCAGGCTTGCCTTAGACACTCTGGCTAGTACCTCGTTTTCGACGGTTTCGCTCGCTAATTCCCATTCGGGAGATTGGCAAGGCAACTTTCCTGCCTTATAAAGTTCGTACTGTCGCTTCATGTAGTTGTAGTAGATCCGATAGTGTGGCGCCATTTTCTCGGTATCTTCTGCGCTGAAACGCTGGATAGTCCTCTTGCACACGATGAAGGCGGCCCATTCGAGATCATAGACAACCGAGTAGTCTGTCTGAGGCGCGCTGGCACAGGCTTTCTTGAGGACTTCCACCGTGGCATCCGTCGAGTTTTCAACATCAATATCCCACGTCGCGTAGGCCCCCAGTTTCTTTAGGGCCTTGATTTGAGCCTCTTCATTGTCGGTGGAATCTGCCTCGGCAACAAAATCCGTTGACTTTAATCCTTCGAAGATTATTAGGGGCTCTTCCCATTTCTCGTCTGAAATCACGACTGTGCCGTTAGTTCCATCGAAACGCCTCTCCTTTATATCGGCGTATCCCTTGAGACGAGTTCCTTCTGAAGTAGGCAGTTTAGCCGAAATCTGGATTCTCTCAATGTATTTGGCGATCGTGGGCTTGGCTACTCCGTCGCAGGCCATCAGCATCTGGAATGCGCCGTCAAGTGTTGCCGGATGAACGATGTGCTGAGATTCGATATTCTTTGGCATTAGCGACTTCGTATCGGGGATCTCTAGTGTGCTGCAGATAGTGGTACTCGCAGCTCGTGAGTTTACTAGTGTCTGATACGCCGGTCCCCATTGCATTCCAAGTTTGGTGAACTAGTATTCCGTTAGCGAATTTTCGGAGATGTATCTTATCAACTTACCTTCTCATAAAAGTCTACCGTACTACGGTCTTCCAACGGCAGGCCTGCTATACGCGAATACTTAGAGCGATAACTCTCAACTATCGAAGTCTCTTCATTGGTGAAACCTGAGGGCTTCTCTTCCACGGCATATTTCAGCTTAATGAGACCCGTGCTATGTTGCGTCCAATCACCTTGACGATTGCGGCTGGACAGAGTAAACTCCTTCCAATACGTTGTCAAAGACCTCGAAGCCAATCGCCAAGGACGTAGCTGCAGCTTAGTCTCAACAGGGCTATCCTCAGCTTCACTTAGAACCAGTGGTGCTCCGGGGAAAACGTCTCGTAACTGGAAAGCTTCTATCGTTTTGCTAGGTTCGGAAGTCTGACGAACGGCCTCGATTACCATGGCCAATACACCCGAAAAGGAGAGAATCGGCTTGTTCTGGACCATGTAATGCCGAAGCCAGGGGATCTCCGAAAGCCGGAGATAATTGCGCCAGCACGGCTCATTGTCGTTGGAGAACTCGTATCTTACTCCAAGTAAATCGTGCTTGGGCAATTTTCGATTCCGATAAGCCGCCGACAGGGCCGTCTCGTACCAATACTTCGAATTGTGGTTCCACGCAAACGGTGGTAGATCGACGAGGTGCGTTGGGAGTTCTGTGGGGTCTAGGTGATTTGCCTTGGCGACATCAATGGAGAATCCTCTTTGGTAAAGAGCTCCAACGGCGGTGAGTGTGGTGTGGATCGCGTCTTGTTTTCGTGTTAGGAGACTGAGCCCGTGAACGTCCAATTTCTTCCCTTCTTGTGCCTGCAGGATCTGTTTGATTGGACCCTGTAATGCGCCGTGAGGTCCAACTTCTACCATTGCGATTGACTTGTCGAGGAGTTCTGGGGCGCTCAAAATTGCCTTTACCGCATGGTTGAACTTTACGGAGCATACCATGTTGTCCACCCAGTATTGGGGCGACCTTAATTCTTCGTCGCTGATTTCCGCTCCTGTGACGGAAGAGAACATGCGAACTCCCATAGCCGTACTTGGGTCCGCCCGGATACCTTCAAGAGACTGGAGGTATGGTTCGGCGAGCTCCTGCATGAAGGGGCTGTGGTATGCTGTCTTGACGAGGAGTTTTCTACACCAAACTTGACTGCCTATCAACTTCTGAAGTTCGTCAATAGCATCTACACTACCAGATATTGTGACGCTGCTAGGGCTGTTGATGCAAGCAACTACTGGTTTGGGTGTTGTGGAGGCCTTGTCGATATATGTCCGAGCGTCATTCTCGCCCATTGCGGCGGCAAGCATGGCCCCTGGAGTTGATAAACCAGCCGATAATCGACCCCTGTGGTATGCGATTGTCCATGCGGACTGGCGCGAAATAGCTCCCTTAGCGTAGGCGGCACCTATTTCACCACTGGAATGGCCGACAGTGACGGATGGGACTATCCCCCACTCCTTGAGGAGATCAACCATCGCGACTTGGACTGCAGTGCACGCAGGTTGGCTGATCTGAGGTTCGTTGATATGCGACTCAGCTTCAGAAGCGCCGAGCTCTTCTAATAGGTCCCATTCGCATCCCAGTGATTTGAGATGAGCTGTTGCTTCTATTAAGCTGTTGTTGTAAGTCCTGTAGGCGCGAAGCTCACGACCCATTCCAAACCATTGAGCACCTTGTCCCGTAAAGACAAATACCGCCGAAAGATTCTGAGTAGGTCGCAAGGGCTTGTTCGCGATATCGAGAGCCTTGATCGCTTCATCGACACTCGATGCTACGATAAACGAGGACCACGAGAGCTTGCTACGTCGGCTAGATAGTGTGTATGCTAGTCGCCTCAGGAACGTCGTTTCGTATATCGGCGATTTCGGCTGCTCTTTTAGGTAGGACTGGAGGCTCGTTGCAGTTCGGTTGATGCCGCTCTGTTCGTGCGAGGACCAGACTAGCAATTGAGGTGTGGCTGGACTCTCCCCAAAGTCGGTGAACTCGGAAACAGAAGATTCTCTCCCGTTTACGCTAGCGTTGTCAGAACCGCCATCCGAACTCATGAATGAGGTATCGGTTATCGGCGACATTAATGCGCTTGCACAGTGCTCAATCCTGCGACCCGGTACCGTCGGTGAGGTGTTATGTCGCCCGGCGAGTCCGCGATCCTGGAGGTAGTGATAAGCATCATCCAAGATACAGTGAGCGTTAGTCCCACCGTACCCAAATGAGTTAATACTAGCTCTGCGCAGCCCATCTGTAGGCCACGGGAGGAGTTCGGTAGGTACCTAGAACAGATTGATATTAGAAAACTTCAAGTCTAGAAGTACTAGATAAGAAAGGAATAACTTACCGCCAACCCCCATTTTTCCAGCTCAAGCTTAGGGTTTGCTTTCTCAAACCAGATGTTCGGAGGGATTTGCCCCTTTTCGAGGGCATATATCGACTTCACGAGACCGGCTATACCGGCACCTGCTTCCAGATGCCCAATATTTGATTTCACGGAGCCGACGTATAATGGATCGTTTGGTTTTCGGGTTTTCCCGAATACGGCCCCAATTGCGGATGCTTCTAATGGATCTCCAGCAGGTGTACCTAGTAATAGCAATTAGCAAGCGATTTTCGGTGCTAGAGTTCGGAGTTGTCTCACCTGGGCCATGAGCCTCAAAGAAACCTGTCTGTGCAGGACTTAATCCAGCGTTAGTATAAGCTGCTCTAATTAAAGCTTCCTGAGCCTCGGATGAAGGCAGATTAATCCCTGGCGTTCTTCCATCTTGTGTTACCGATGTACCCCTAATAACCGCACGAATAACATCGCGATCTCTAAGTGCATCAGCTAAAGATTTTACAACTATAACTGAGACACCTTCTCCGCGGGAACTTCGAACGGTTTTGTTAGTGGTTTGTTACTTAGGTAATTCTAGCCAGCTCGTATTACAAAAAAGGGGGAGGGGTAGATATGGATGACTAAGCATTTTGAGGGAATGGCTCAGGGGTAATGAGGTACGTACTATCCATTTGCTCTATGATCAAATGCCATTGACTTCCCATCGGGACTTAAAAAGCTTAATGTACTTAAGTGATTTGATGTATGTGGCATTAATATCAAATTTGTAGCACCGACGAGGGCCTATAATTGTCAGCAAACCGAGAGTCAAAGATGGAGTTCGCGACAACTTACTGCTTTAGTCTCTCCAGTACGGATACTTTGACAAGCTAGGTGTAGGGCTACAAGGGAGGATGAGCAAGCAGTATCTAAGCTGATGCTTGGCCCTTTAATATCAAAATACCAAGATATCCTATTGGCTATCATGGCAGTACCCATGCTACCGTTGGCCTCATATCGACTGAATGCTGGTTAGCGATAATATGCAAAACTTAATATTCGTCGAGCACTTACGGGTAGTCATCTGGGTCAATGGCACGGAGTGCAGCATAGTCTCTAACACAGCAGGCCATGTAACAGCCCATTGCTGACCCGGAGATATCTTCGATTCTGGTACCAGCTATTTTTGGATGTTAGTATTTCCAACATCGCGGTATTAACTCAGGAGCTTACCAGATTCTAAGGCTTCATAAGATAACTCCAATGCCATTCTCTGTTGGGGATCCATAGCATGGGCTTCTTGCGCCGTTATCTTAAAGAAGGGGGCATCGAAGGCCGCAACATCATCTTTCAGGAAGTGGCCACTCCTTGAACTCGTGCTGCCTTGGTGATCCGCGCTAGGATGATAAAAGGCATCTATGTTATACCGGTTCTCTGGAACGTCAGATCGTGCGCTCTTCTTCGCAGTCACTAAATCCCAGAGTTTGCTCGGGGTCGTGGCATCCCCGGGAAACCTGCCCGAGATACCCACGATGGCAATAGGCATCGAGGCATCTTGGCTGAGAGCTGTGAGAATATCTCTATCTTCACTGTAGGGCATCTTGTACTGATGATTATTCTAGTATCATGGGTATCAAAATAATAAAAAAATACTATAAATTTCCAAGAAGAGTTTCGTACAAGTTGATCCCAAGCCCTCGAGAACTCGAACACCACAAGAGCATGCGGACCTTCCCTCTCTATTATGGTCATTATGATCATAGCACGTTATGTTTGGAAAAAATACGAGCCCCGCCTCCATGTAACAGCAATACCGACTATGATAGATCATATGAGATACTAATTAGACTTCGGTTAGCACGACCAGAGTTGTATACTAACCTAGGACCCAGTGCCCCAGTCTAGCGTCGATATTCGGTTCTGGGGATACTAGGCCAACTTCTCTTTATAGAAATTAGAGCTTCCACAATAGCCCCACGAGTTTAGGATGCAGGGATCGTTCGCGTGGCGTAAACCTACTTTGGTGTAATACCATATCCGCAATCTGCATGCGAATATCACTGCATATATGGTATATAACTGTTGGTACTGGGATGGCCACCATCTCCACCAGACTATTGTTACTATTGCATGCGGTTGGTATAACAAGTGAATTCATCGTGGTATGATGATAAGGCTCAAGCCAAGCAATTCTTGTTATTCTTTGGATCGGATATCGCGGACGGGGCAGATCATTGACAACTGTTCTTCGACTATGTGAAGGTTAGGATCGGTCAGAGTTGAATAGACTAGAACAACTTCTTGGGAGGAGGAAATTACCCAAGGGAAATTCCGCTGTGGTGCTTCGAATATTCTCTAGAAAGCTTGCCACTAGCTGCAAAGAATTTTTCCCATATATCACTATGCAGTAGAGGGAAGGAATGTAGTCTAACAAAATTTAGTATAGGGACAGTTCTGCAAGGCAGTGGAGAGAACTGCAAGGCAAGAAGTATTCCATAGGCTGAAAGCAACGGACGATATTCCTTCATCTGGGCCCTGGTAATTTCTTTAGCGTCATACGTGTATCTTTTCGCGTGTACACATCACCCCATTGATCAACCAGAAGGCTTTGATAAAGTCCCAGTTTGAGGCAAGATTCTAATAGGGAGCCGTTCAAGGTGCTGCAGTGGGACGCGTCCTGCCAAGACACGTGCGAGGTTGGAATATATGGAAGTCGTAATATCCTAATATATCCTAGCAGATGTGGGACTTTCTTCCTTCTGGCTTGCAATTTGCAATTTACTAGGGAGCTTAGTAATTACGCTTCCGTAACTAAACAGACGCTTGGGATGCAAGCCAGGGCAGGATTCGACCATTTTGGGACGCGATGGACGAGACGGTTATCTAGGACTTGTAGAAGCTCGCTTACCGCCCCCTAACGAGCGGGATTAGTCTGGAACACTAACCGAATAGGGAGTTGTTGCATTCGCTAATCCATGTTCTAGAGCCAGATTTCGCGGTTGACGCGGGTACTAGGGTTTGTCATGATGGATTCGACAAGGTTGATCGCGAGAAGCCTCTACGTCGTTCCCAAGTTGTCGGCTCAACAGGAGTTTCCGATTCTCTTTTATATATTCGTGTAAATTTGTATGATGTCAATAGGGTCTTCGAAATAATTGGTTTAAATTTCAATTGGCGTTCCACAAATAGCATGGTGGCATGGCAATAGTTCTCGGCTCATTATGATTGGCCATTGGTTTGGTAAGGAGGGTACCGTGCCGCCAGTTCGCAGGTTCCGACGGGACACCATAAGCACTCAAAGAAAACTGTAACGTTAGATGATGAAAGCCCTGATATCTTGGCCTCAATTCAATGTAACAGGAAATGCAGAGTATATGTGATATGCGTGTCATGACGAATACGGAAACCTGGTAAAGAGAAAATATTACCAGAAGCTGAAAATGATATGAAAAAAAAAAATATTTACCCCTCATTCATACCCTTTCACATCGCTAGGTGTATGAAGTGTCCCGCGCTTGAGGAACAGCTAATATAGCCAGGTTTCCTACATAATATCGTTCTCGCATACCCGTTGGAAGGAAGGGCATGAAGGAAGGACAGGGTTTTCCCACAGCACCGGCCGGGTTGATACCCATCATCGGCCGAGCGAATCACGGACGGCTGTAGGGCTTCCCGTCTGTGCACGGCAGTATGTGCTCTAAAAAGATTCGCATGGGTTAGATGTGACGTACATGCGGGCAAGGTGCCTGGCCAATTGTCATCCGCATCCATGCAGAACGTGGCAGAAATGATACATCACATTGCAAGGTACCGGACAGATCAGAATTCGTATATTTACCTAACACCATATACCTGGTGTTAGGTATATTGAGACGTATAATATGACTAACGTCTTTCACATCACGGATGCTTCATGATGCGGACGGCTCCTATATTCCTAAACCTCGGGCCGCACCTTAACATCCCGGGTTTGTCGTGTCAACGTCTCCACCGTCATAAGATGGACGAGGCGGACTGGCTTCCTATTATGCTTGCTGATCATCTATAGTTTACTAAGTACGAACACCGTTTCGGTTAGCCCCTATGAGCGAGTGCCGATCACCTCCAAACCACACATTTGCCATCGGCGAATTGGTGGTGTATCACGCAGCTGCATCTGTACGGACCTTTAAGAGCGTTGGTTCGCATATGCTGCTGCTTATAGGTGCACGTTACCGGGACCGAGGCTCAATATCATGAGGCATCGTCGTACCGGTTGTCGGTGAAATATTTTCAAATTTCTGGAGAAGGCACAAGTCGTGTGCATTTGCGCTGCAGCTTTCGTTTCGTGGCGTTGGATAATGCTATACTACGCTGATGACGCCGCAAGCCCCACACTTTCAACACATCGCCCGAACAAGAATACAGAGTGGCATGTTATCATACATTGGTTTATATTTGGAATATTAATAACAGGAAATTGAAATTATTGATATTAGCTGTTGTAATTCTGAAATATTGTAAGTCGCCACGATAATATGTACATGTCAAATAAGGAACGTTATACAAATATTTAATTCTTTTAAGTTCACATCTATATTCCGCGCGAAAGAGTTGTCTCTTACGTTAGAATTTTTGAGGACTGAGAGTGCTTAGTCACTCATACAAGATATGCTTAGATAATAGTTATTGGCAATTAGGTAAGCAAGTGCGCTGTAATGCTTGTAATTAATATGAGTGCTACAAGGCAACGAATAAAGCCTTCGTAAATACCGGCATTGCAAAAAGAAACATCAGTTCATAGATATTGCAACATCTTCAAAAGTCTTTTTTTCAAATAATACCAAGTATCTATATCGTCGAATATCCCCGTCGGACATTTGAAGATTGATCAATCCCGCTAATATCCGATTTCTGAAACAGAACAACGCCGAAATCTACGGAAATCTCCTAAGATATCTCGGAATTCTTTACGGCGTTCTACTACAAATGGCTATGGCGGGGTAAAGTACGTAGATACAGGCTAGGTATCACAGCGGACTATGGCGCAATTCGAGCTTCCTAAATAGTAAAAGTACCGATAAGAATTAGTCATCGTTGATAAAGAGAATAAACAATACCCCGAATCGATTCCCTTACTGTTTACATCCTTCAATTCATTCCTTCGTCATGGAGAAATATCCAAAAATGCATGCAAAGGGGCAACTTCTGCCTCATCCGCAGACTACAGTATCCGCTTCTCGACAGAGGCCGCTATGGACTTCACTACTCCAAATTGCGGCTGTCTGTTTGCTCCTAAAGATCTCAGTATTTGATACCTTTATTGCTCCCCGCTTAAAGCATGATGAATCGGAGATCTTGGCGAAATGCCCACAGGTTGAGCCTCTTTTCCCCAAGGAGAGCCCCGAGCTCTCTAAGATGGATGAATATATCGCATCTCCTAAATTTTTGAATGGAACGGTATCTCGCATGGCTGGCGCGATTCAAATTCCTACCGAATCTTATGACGATCTGGGTCCTATAGGGGAAGATAAGCGATGGGATACAATGTATGACTTTGCTGCATACTTAGAAAAGACATTTCCCCTTATTCATAGCACTTTATCACTCGAAAAGGTTAACACTCATGGTCTACTCTATACATGGCAAGGATCCAACGAGAAGCTGAAGCCGACGGTCCTTATGGCTCATCAAGACGTCGTGCCTGTTGCTCAATCTACTGTTGGGCAATGGACACATCCTCCATACAGCGGTTTCTTCGACGGTCGCTTCATCTGGGGCCGAGGATCTTCTGACTGCAAGAATAACCTTATCGGAATTATGGAAGCTGTCGAGCTCCTAATAGATGCTGGTTTCCAACCAGCAAGGACTTTGGTTTTATCTTTTGGCTTCGACGAGGAAATTTCTGGATCCCAAGGCGCCGGAAGCCTTGCCGAGGCATTAATCAGCCGTTATGGGAAGGATGGCGCAGCGCTTATTGTAGATGAAGGATCTGAAATATCAACAGAATGGGGCACTCCGTTTGCCCTTCCAGGCGTCGGCGAAAAAGGTTATATTGACGTTGAAATCATCGTCCGTATGCCAGGTGGCCATTCATCGGTCCCGCCGGCTCACAACGGAATAGGGGTTACGTCAGAATTGATTTCGCTGATCGAGGCGAATCCTTACGAGTCGAGATTATATCCCGATAATCCGTTCTTAGGTCTTCTCCAATGCGGCGCAGCGCACAGTCCAGAGTT
Organism: Annulohypoxylon moriforme; assembly: GCA_022695765.1. Classification (NCBI taxonomy): domain Eukaryota; kingdom Fungi; phylum Ascomycota; class Sordariomycetes; order Xylariales; family Hypoxylaceae; genus Annulohypoxylon; species Annulohypoxylon moriforme. The sequence goes on from MU403104.1 coordinate 33,960, forward strand.
CCCAAGCAAGCTCAAGAAGTTACTTCCTTCGCATTCCAGCCACACTTGTTCCAAGAAGGATAAACTTGCCCTTGAGGCGGCGAAAGCTAGTGATTATATTAAGTATATTTTCACAACATCAGGTATGTAACATTGAAAAGTTCCAGCTGTCTTCATGGCCTGCTGAATGGGTGAAATCCTCTGTCGAAGAAGCAATCACTAACTTTTATGACCAAAGTGGCGCCTGATGTAATCAGTGGGGGCGTCAAGTCTAACGCACTCCCCGAACGTGTCAGCGTACTCGTTAATCACCGGGTCAACGTTGGCGAACACCCATCTGACGTCCGGGCCAAATTAACCAAATTGGCCCAGCAAGTTGCTGGGAAGCATAACCTCACAGTGCACGCCTTCGATGATGAGCCAGAAACTCCACTATCTATTACACTTCGTACAAGTATGGAATTAGAACCCGCACCAGTCACACCGACGTCCGTTGACGGACCGACCCCGTACGGAATCCTCTCGGGAACTACACGGGCTGTGTATGGCGAGAAGATTTTGGTGGCGCCGGGCATGACGACGGGAAATACCGACACAAAGTATTATTGGGATTTAACGAGACATATTTTCCGCTATGGCCCCGGTTGGGACCCCGAATCGGAAGGATTTGGTAACATCCACACTGTTAACGAGAACCTTAGTATTCTGGCCCATATCAAAGGTGTTCAGTGGTACAGTCTATTCATTCGCAATGTGGATCAGGCAGACTTGGAATAATTCATCGCGAATACGGAGTTGTATGAAAAATACCGAGATAGTCTTTCGAGGAGACATCGTACCTAGGCAATTCCTGGAAAAAAACCATTTTTGATGCACCATATGAATCAAATCTACAAAGCATCAAAAGTTAATATAGCTGTAATTAAGTAGTGGATATAACCAACTTAGGTCTAACAATAGCTCAACGATGACTCAACAATAGCAGAGCAACGGTTCAATCACAACATATCACAAAGATACAATAAGTGTATTGTTCAACCGATTCTTTATTCATTCTACATGTTTTCGTGCTTACCCATGTTTAACAGATAAAAAGACTGAACGAACTTGTCCCCGCCATAGAAATCTAGAACCTAGTCCGCCTGACGTTCCTCAAAGTACGCGTCTCTAACAGACTGGTCCAACCTTCCTGTTAAAGCTGCATGAATAACCCGCGCCTCTGGGCGGAGATCGAGTTCAGCCAATAGATCGTAGATGTCGATCCAACGAGGGTCTGTTTCTGCCGAAGCCAAGTCAAAGAACAGCTTCTGGAATTGTTCTTCGGTGGCGTTCGCTGCGAATTCACAAAGACTTACGGCCACTCTTGTCCGGCTAACGACTTCGGCTGGGTCTACTGTGGCGGCAGCCTGGCGAAACTCGATCGTTCTCTTCCTTTCCAAGACCAGATCCAGGAACGAATAGTTAGACCGACGTCGAGTCCTCACCAATTGCCCAACAACTTCCCTGCTCGTTGCTCGTAGAATCTCTGCCACTGCCTCTAATATTGGAGTAGGGGAGTAGTCCGCTGTCCTTTTGGTGATTCCGTAGGTACGTTCATTATAGGCCAGTAATTCTTCTATAAACCCTGAGTCAGTAACATAACTTGGTGTGGTAGGTCGTGGGGGGAAATTATCCTCTATTCGAGTTTCTTCTTTCTTCGTTCGAAAGAGCCCAAATATGGAACTCAGAAACCCTTCCCCTGTTCCTCTGAGTCCAGTAACTATAGATATGTTATCCATATTCTCGACTTCAGACTCATGTTCCCCAAAGTTTCCTATTCTCAACCCCAAAGTTATGTTGCTATATAACCGGAGGCTAGGGCAGTAAAGTGTGTCCACACGTCTGTGTTCTGGATAAGACTGTGCTAGGACTGGATCTGCTGCGTACAAGAAAGCAGCGATTTGACGAAGAGCATTAACCGGTAACCAGTTCGGCCCCTGTCCTACGTGTACGTGAAACCCACAGTTCGTTGGAGTAGAAATCCAATACGTGCTTTGTAAGTATTCACATACCCGACGGACTTGGTCGAAGGCTTCTTTCGTACTCCATAAGGCCGGTGAAACAACCTCAACTCCAACCCACCCGGAGTGCTCATCCGTAACTTCCTCCAGATCTTCTGGTAAACTGGATAGTGATATGTCAAAATGCACACCCCACGTACTAAACGCACCCAAAGGAATTAACTCACCTGGCTTCCATACTGTGGCCGAACGGGCATCTGCTAATAAATTATTAATACTCAAGGCCAGTGTGTCCAAGACATCGGGCCTCTCTCCAGTTATTGGTCGACCGGGATGGGACTGAAAGCCTGGGGGGCGGGACGTTACTTCCTCGCCCTCCGCGCACCAGAAAATGTAAAACTCCATCTCAATACCGAAGCTAAGCATTCTCTCTTCTTTAGGCGCCATTGTCAGATATCTAGTGATTTCTTTGTTTTTTTGGGTTGTTTCGAAGTGCTCTGGAGTGTTTTCTTTGAGACTGGATTATTCCGCCGCATGAAAGAAATTATGTGACATCTGTGCTACTTTTAAGGTCCTACTCATCGCTCCCTTTGTTGCATAACAAGAGAATTATTGTAATTGTTAGTGAACGCTAAAGGCGTTCTATGAATAAAACTGGACACAACGCGAAAGTACCTAAACATGATAGATGTTTTCTCCTCAGGAGAAAAGGCTTTCCAAGCCCTCGACCTCGCTCTCAGTACTTTCTAACCTCTTTTTTCTTAGCTCTTGCTTTTGTTTCTGCTCATTATTCCCATCACCCCTTACAACATTCCCACATGAATGCCTTTGAATTAATAGAGTATCCCCTGTCGGTAGGATTGCCCGTCCATTCGTAACAGCGATGAATTCCTCCATTTGATCCTGGCATCTGAATGTGAGATAAGCTACTTCATGACACATTATTCCAGCGGATTGGGGAGAAAACTCGAAGAATTGGCGAGCCAATTTCATCCCCGAATCAATGGTGAGGGGAAGTGGTCCTTGAGTACGAGTCCGGACTGTAGCAATAAAAGGATCCCGTGCATCAGGAACCTGGTAACCTTTCTTTTTAGTGAAGATGCGAGCAATTTGGCCACATTCTTGCCGGAACTTCAACTTCTCCTGGTTCTCCGAAAAGAGAAGAGCATCGGCTAGCGCGCAAGTGGCTATAGCATCGTCTCCAGCATTGTCAGCAACGCCACCATGAGGATTCTTGCCAGGTCGAATGTCCTTCCAGCGATATCCAAAGATCTGAAGCAGAGGTACCAGTCCGGGGATGACCCCAATTGACGTTATATCTTTAGCTATGTCGCGAAGATCTACCCAAGCCGAAAAGAAAGGTATAGCATCAGGGAAGTATCTGGATAGGTACGTCCATTCGGCTTCCATTTCGAACCCAATTAGCAATAGGTCTGCCTTATTGTCATTATGGAAACTTTCAATAAAATCAACGATAGCTCCTCCTAGTTCTTCGAGATCAATCCGTTGTTCTTGACCAAAGCGATGAGAGCGGCGAGTTGGCATATTCTCGTCTATATTGATATTGAAAGTTGAAGCTTGAATTTGGTTCTTGGCGTAAAACTCCTGAAGGCATGGTTGGTTAGTACTTGGTAACGTAGAGCCGCTTAACGTCCGACAATATGCGAGGCCGACTTGATGCAAGACACGGCCCTTTTCACTCGTTATAGCGACATGTTCTGTATCGATCGCGACGATGGCCGAGTCTTGGAGGGCACATTTTAAACCTTTTATAGTAGTGATTCTACTATTAAAAAGTTCCTTGGAAGTCAGGTCGCGCTGAAGTTGTTTATAGGTGATCATGATGCCGCTTTTGGAGTAAACAAAAAGAAGGGTTGGCTCTTAAGTGACTATTTTGAACTTTTTAGATGGCTTTAAAATTGATTCAAGGTTTATTGGGCGGGACGGGCTGCACCTACTATACTTTGAGTTTATAACATGTTACCATATCAAAAGTCAGGTCCCAAGATCACACTTGCATTGATAAAACCTGAACAAAAGTTAGAGCCCTTCTAATATCTAGCATCAAGCTTGTATCAACCATCTTGAAGCTAGCATTTCCATATCTCAAGCTAATTATTTAAGTATGTCTTGCAATAGATTCGGATGAGGACTTGAATTAAACCGTATAAGAGTACTCAACTAAATACGATATGTGAAGTTCTCTCAAGAGAATCTTTGCGATTATGAGGTGCGTCCAGCTCGAGCATTATCCCACCAAGTCCAACCCTGTACCTCCCAACAAGTCCCGTCTGATCATTTCGATAGCCAGTCGGCGTGTAGGTAGTCTACCAGTGTCGTCGACCTCTTTCTTTCGGATTGATAGAACTCTCCTTCGAGACTGCTCCTGCGAGTAGACAGCCTTCACTGTTGAGTGGGTTGGCTTGGTGGAAGATGGAAAGCGATTCCCCACCATCCGCATTCGTCGCCGTGACTTTCGCGTAGCTCATAGGTATATCTTGGACACCATCTCGTACGAGCCGTGTTGGAGTCGCACACGCTCTGCCACACGTTCTAATCAATAAGTGTTAGTTCATCCGCTTCAGCGCGAAATATTTCCCGTAAACTGGTTTCGGAAAACCCTGATTCCGGGGACAAACCCAGCAGGAGAAGTTCAAGGTATCACTTACCCATGGGTATCTGTTCAATGGGCCTCGGCCGCATTCCATGCAATAGAAGTTCCAGGCGATAGCGTGGCACATGATGGGATAGTGGTTGATCTAATTAAAGAACATTCATAGAAGTATTTCTATTGTTCTCCACGTATGTTTCTAGTAGAGAAGATTTTGTACAGTGGGAAATAGAATTGGTTGTATAGTGTAAATTTTTGAAATTAAGTGGCAGAAAGAAAAATTAAGAATTAGAAGACAGCTCTTACAGTAGATTTCCCAAGGAAAGAATGTGACGAAGGCATCAACAGTGTTACCGGAATATAAACCTCATGACTCCTAATTGTTCGGTTATTAATCACGATCACAAATTTGTACTACCTGATACCTCCTGACTGAATAAATATACGACGACATTATGAATGTTTTTAACGTTAATATGGCTTGTCAATACTCAAGTGAACTTAACACATAAACTAATCATGATATAAATTTCACATTGAATATTGAAGTACCTGCCTACATTATTATTCAAATCAATTAAATTTTAAGAGAAAAAAAAAGAGAAAGATTCTTTGAAATCTCTCTACAAGCCGACTATTGCTCACACGGTCTTATTTCAAATTCATTTAAATTCTGATCTACTTAATAATCAAATATTCGTCTATTTATCCCGGGCCATTCTGGTGGTGATGAAATATCGTCCGGGCCCCGGTCTCGGTTCCGGTCCCGTTTCCGGCATCACGGCTCTACTAGAGGTTTCTCAATATTATAAAAAGAATTAAAACATACATGTCAATTTTTAACCTTTCAGTTATAACAATATTTCCATTTCTCAATATATAGATACCTACCTCGTACTTATTGCTTATTAAGTCCTATTATATAATACATTATATTCTCATACAAAGATCTCTCAATTCACACTGAATAGCATTGGATGTGAATGAATGTGAGTCGCATAACTATTTCACTTTTCATTCGAACAATTCTTATCCTGTAACTCGTGGCTTCTTGCTTCTGCCCGTAACGCCACTGAAGGTTTTATCGCGCCCAATCAAAATCTGAGACGTATTCAGAGTAGGATGCTAGGCTGAACGTACCAAGTCCTTGGAATATTTCTCCAGGCGCCTATTCGCTAAAGGCTCTGCTAAATTCTATTTAGCGGACCCCGTACCACGAATCCCATTGCTTGGAGAATTACGTCGGGTTATTTTATCAATGGAATCGCAATGTTCATTTACTCCCTTTCATTTTTCAAATTCTTTTGAAATACTCGCTTATACCAGTATTTTATGTGATTTAATCACTATCATTAACAAGAACAACACAGTAGTTTTGTTGAATAACTGTTGCAGTGGATTGAATTTAGTTAGGCTTTCTTATGGGGCATTGATTACCTATTATGCCCTACCAGGTACACGTAGCATTAGTGTTGTGGCACCTGCTACGTCGCTACGTCGGCAAAACAATAGAGTAAAACGCATATAATCTGAGTTGTCTCCAAGACATGTTTAATGCCTGTTTCGTGCTTGGAGGTATTTATAAGCGTCATTCTTATTTAATATGATGATGTTTCGGGTATTAGAATGACTTTTATAGTTTGATGAATAAGGCTTGGTATTTAAAGGTTAGAGCATCTTAGGTACTGTTGTTTCCCTGAACTTTAACAACCGTACTATCCACATAGGGTATACGACTCGTTACTTTACGAAACGAAGCCACTCTCCTTCACGTAAACGCCTCTTTCGTCTTTAGTATACGCATACTGTAGGAAAGAGACTTTTGGTCTTGGATACGGCTTGCATAGAGATCTATAAACTTCTACCAATTTCCCAAATCTAATACGATCTGAGCTGCTCAATCCATATCGTACACCTAATGTACCTTATAATTAGGCCTAGGTTGCTCACGCGAGAACATCCTAGATTACCGGATTAGTAGGCACGGAGCCCTGAAATGCTTAATAGAAATACTTAGTACCTTCTCTCACCCCCTTGTACCTAGTATTTCCTTAGCTCAGATGTGGTCACACATGCATAAGCACCTGAACGTTGACGAATAGCAGGGGCATGATGCACTAAATGTGCTAAATATGGTGTCTGGGGGCTTCCAAGTTGGAACATATCCCCACCATTAACCATCAACCACTGCATCTACCACTGCATCAACCCTTCCACTAGATCCTGTCCCTCTCCACCTCCACCTCTACGTACCAGGTACTCTCTACGCTTTACACTACGTACTAGGTACCCTACGTACCTCTCTACCCCTCATCGCACATTCTCCGAACGACTACCACCTATTCATCTCACTTCCAAGTTCACCATCACAACATCATCAAGGAATAGATTACTTGTCGCAAGACATAAGTAAGTCACATATAACGTTCCTTGGTGTAGTACAATCATCATAAACGTACCTCACTCTTCCTGGCTCTCTCTTCCCATCCACATTCCCATCATATTCCCTCTCTTCAATTCGGGCATGAGCCTTATCACTTCATTCTCGTAGTGGAGGCACGTTCGATAAGCAACTTCATCTTCCATACATCTTCCATACACCCCACTAGCTTTTCATCTAGTTCATTACATCACTGCGTCAAACCTCTATCCAAACATCGGCGTCGTTGACGTCGAGGCTTCACTCGACGTTAGCTACCTTAGGACCGGACTGTACACATTCACGCACATATTCTACATCTCCACGCCCCTCGGCATATTCGATACTATCGCCTATTTTTCCCATCGGACTCTTATTTTCATTCCCACGCTCGGGCCAACCGAACACCGGGCATTTTCTCATTATTCTCGTGACATATTAAACCTTCAGCTCGGATAACTTCATTGATACCATATGATTGAACTGTTCCCTCCATCTTGCGGTACCCGGCATTTAGATATTGACTCTATCACTCTATTGACACACCCATCCAGCTCGTCTGATTGACCTGAACAGCCCACTTCATCTCTTTCCTTGGCTGGAGTAAGGGCTTAGTTTATGACCGGCCGTTACTCTCGGATACCGGACTGGATGGTTCCGGAAGATCCTGACAGCGAGATGGATGACATCAGTGACCCGGTTGCGAACCGGGTCAACTTCGATTTCGAAGACAATGAGCGGCGAGAATCAGTGGTCGACCTAAACGATGACGAGGATCAAGATGTCCAAATGGTAGACTCACCTATGGTATTAACACCGGATGGGCAAACGGTTACGGCCCCACCTGCATCTAGCGCAAGAGCTTTTGCAAGACCGATTACGCGATCTATCAGTAAGGTCTCATCTATTGAGCCCTTTGAGGCTCTGTCCTATTCACCGATTTCACTCAGAGCAAGATTGCAAACATCCTCCAAGAAGCCTCTGCCGACCTTAAATCTTTCCAAATTAGAAGAGTCAAGGGATATTAAGCATGGCATCAAGGATGAGGTCATCGTGAGAAGCGAGGATGGTGACCAAATCTCACCGTCGCTGGAGAAACTGCTTAGGGAGCATCCAGAGATCGGCCAGCTTAGAATGCCAATCCGTCGATCGGCTCGCATTGGCGATCACCAGACTTTCATCTGTGACCTGACCCCAGCTTCTACAGCGTTAGTCAAGTCGCGATCGAAGAGAGTGGGTGGAAAAAAGCTGAAGCCGAACTTCATTAACCGTTATCCACGACGGTCATCCCGATTGTGGAAGCCTCTCACAGAGTTCCCACAGTATGTCAAACTTCCTCCCGAACTCAAGATGATGATCTGGGAGGCTGCAATTGAGCCCAGACTACTGTATGTATGCAATCGATCTTCGGTCGCGCATGCTGGAGCCGTTTTCGGTGCTCAGAATAGTCCTCCGAAATGGTTCAACGCTTGCCGTCTATCGCGATACATTTCGCAATTCCACTACCAGAAGCGATTCGGCCTTCATGATCCGTTCATTCCCAATATCAATCTCAAGACAATCCAGGATTTCAATCCCAGCGATATTGTGATCTTCGAACCTTGCCATGGAGCGTGCCGCGGATGTCATTGTGCTCGACACCAGTACTGTGAAGACGATCGTTTCGCCGTTCGATCATTGGCTATCCAGATGGAGTCACCTCAGTTGCCAAACGCGACGGAACCATGCTGGCAAACCGTCACACGATCTTGGCCTAACGTCGAGACGCTCTATTTGATGAGAGTTCCCGTCAAAGGCGTCGACAAGCGAGAGAAGGCAATGATCCGTGTACGTCCGAACGACCATGAAGCAGGTCTCCTGAGACGATTTGAGCAATGGAAGGAAGGTCTAGGAAAGGCCATAAAGGTGAATCAGCTAGAGTTCGTTGAAGTAACCCAGAAGGAGGATGCGACTATGAATCCGAAGGACCAGTATCGATCGGTTACTGATCGATTAACCGGATTCCCTGAGGATGTCATCCTCGGCTAACCCTTTACCTTACACAGTACACTGCTGGAAACGTCGCGCGCTTAGCATCTCAGGAATTGAATCTTTGCGGAATGCACTTCCAAAAGACAAATTTGGAATTTGCGCCATCTCTATCTGGCAGTTCTTGAAAATGATACATCTTTCATACTCTACTTGGGTATCGAATCACCCAACATGGAAATTGGCCTGCCATCCCAATTTCATTATTTCATTATACTTCTTTTCCACTTCTAACTTTCAGGTTTGTTGGTCTATATTTAATCTTATTGATTTCATTACTAACCCGTCCCATGAGTTAGGCTTAACACCGAAGTTTCTATTCTCCCAACTTTATGCACGTCAAGCTTGAACTGGGATTTACAACTGAAACATCTCTTGGTTGTCATTGGCGTTCAACGTGACAACCAAGCTCCTAAGCAACCCTTTTTCTGAGCCTAAGGAGATAACGGGCGACTACCTCAATGGATGGGTTAATTCAGTTACTTGTAACCCAACAGGTTAATCCGGAAAAGCCGCCATTTTTATACCCTACCTACTCGACATGCTTGCTAGTTCTTTACATACCCATACGAAAAATGCACCCTGGTGGTTGAAGGTAATCAATGCCACAAGAATTACCCTCTTGACGCGATTGATATATGGGTAACAATGCGGGTTTCTTCATATACCACTATATTTACGGACTCTACAACGAGAGTCATCACCCAGGGGATCATATTTCAGGCAATTCAACGAATTCTACCCCTAGATTCCGAATGAAGCCTGCCATCAAGGCCTATAACTATACGCCAGATGAGGCCACACTATTTTACGAAATAGTAGAGGCAATTAGCTTTTCGCTCTTCACATACCCGAGTGCCTTAGCTGGGCGCTAAATGACAACCAACGAATTGATTTTTTCAGAGACATAGGGCTTTTACTGTGATTTTTATACGTAAGATGCCATGATACGTGACGTAAACCAATTCCCTGGGAACTTCGGCGCCGCTTTCATCGTTTGCGATACGATTCCTCGCTCAGGGTATGCGGATGCTTCGCAGCCAAGCAATATTCAAGTGATAAAATTATAATATTTATAAGAATAGTCGTAGAATCCACTTAATCGGAGATATTTCAATACGTATGATGTCGCTCATGTAGGCAGTTTTATTTGCCCTTTTGGGTATCGCTGCTGGAACGTAAAAGCCAAATTCGATTCAGGAGTGACCCCTTTGATGACTAAGCAAAGTTTTGGTGGAGTGTGCAGCTCAACCACTATAATCCGTATGTTTTTACCAGACTCAGTCAATATGAACGATTGGTTATTCCATGGGTTCGTTAAGGAATAGAAGTCGGAATATGTATCGAGTTTACGGGTTGTCGGTCGGTAGCAGGGCGGGCGCGTGCGGATGTATACGTACTAGGTAGGTTTGACTGTTTCCCAAGTCGTGTCGAAATTATTTTGAGGTGGTGGTTCCCAGTATGTGAAGGAGTAGAACACAATATTCATAGGCCTATCAACGGGAGTATGATTTCTTATTGTTATATTATATCTTTCTTGCTCCGTCTCTGGACCAAGTAATGTTGCCGTTTCCTTCCTCCTTTTCAATGGGGGTGAGTCGGATTGGATGTTTTCGTAATACGATATTATATTACTTCCCTAAAACTTCGCTCCTCTCTTGAGACATGGGCTTTATCGTTGTAAGCGGATACGGGGAAGATTCTCGCAGTGCGGTGGGAATGATAGGGATTATCGAGATATCTTGAGACGAGAGAAGAGTTCGTCATATTGCGGAGCTTCTGTTTTCTATGATTGAACAATCATGTTAGCTTCTACTACAAGAGTACTAATAGACAGAATGATATGGAATACTCGGGGGATACGAGTTTTTTCGCTTGATGTGGGCGGCTTTCTTGCTCCTCTCGCTTCGTGCTAATAGTTGTGACCACGATATCGCGTCTTGGTGTCGTAATAATTGCGCAGTGATTGGAATGATAGCTGATGTATCTGGAGGAGCTGTATTTGGGAGCTTAGCCGATGATTAGGGCGAGGTTACAATGAGGTTCTAGGACATCGAGGTATTGTGAAATATTCAATGATGGCAGTAGGTAAATAATTCAAAACCTTGCTCATTTTATTACATTATTAGAAGTGGAGGAACCTTCAACGAGGAGTTGTGTTAGTACCCTGCGGTATATGTAGGATATCGATTTCGAATATCGAAGAGCCTTCCGATCTAGCAATGAAAGACTCACTATTAGGCACTTAGTCGGCTCTTATATACGCAATTCCGTCAAAGGACTATGAATTGATCAACGTTAATCTGCGTGCTCGCTTAAAGGGGGCTTCATTTCAGGCTTGTACTTAATTACAGACGCCTTGTACAAGTGAGTTTTTCGTCAATCGAGTGTCCGATGAGATTGAATATATCGTCACTACAGTATATCTTTCAGGTATTGAGGAAGGGAACAGAACAATACTCATCTGTCATATATGCCATCAATAATTCTGTGTCATTCTTAGGTAGTGGGTATATTATATGAATTATCTGCTTTTTTCTTATTTTATCCTTCATAGGTAGGATGGATCCTCTTCCAGGAATATAGATGTACGACAACTATCCATTTCATCAAAGAGTGTCGTGGTTCCAACTTCTTCAGCCCCTTTAAATATTCATGAATCTCACTGCCGATTCAATTAGAGATATGAGTAACCGTAAAATAAAATCTGTTGACTAAATACATCGAGATTAAGACACGGTTCCGTAGGGTGATTCGCTTGCTGTGTCATCTCCGTTTCGGAAGTATACGGGGACGAAGTCTTCTATTTTAAATATTTCTTGACAAAATATTATGTCAATTAATGATCCTATGTGCTGCCATTTTTCGATGGACTCACTGGTGGCGCCTTCTCTTCGATGCCATCAAGTTCGAAGCCAGAGTTGGCTGGTGGCCTTACTTCCTGTTGTTGCACTATAGCATAGGTCTTCCTATAGTGATGGACTTCCACACAATCGCGGATGAACAAAACGAAGTGTACCAACCTTTATCGGCGTTAGCTAGGAGATAACGGTTGGAATATATGGGTTAGACTTACGATGCGACCATGCCAAGAACACTGGCAATGATATTCATGCCCAGCCATAGGCTTCCATTGGCGACGTATCCAGGGACAGGAGTTCCGTCTCGGCCATCATAGTAGTCGTGCCATGAATAGGAGTCGAAGGCGAAACTGATGAGCATGCCTGATAGTGCGATGCCTCCTAGGGAGAGAACGAGCTCGAATCCGAGAGAAACCTGCGGGCGGATACCTGTCTTCCTCTTCCGGACACACATGACGATGTACTCGGCGAAGTCATACACAAGTATTGCTATAGCCTGATGATTCATCCCTTTAATTTTTGGTTCCGGGTATAGCAGACGATGACGGGGAGAGAGGTAAACTTACCAGCGGAGTTCCCAGGAGTGGGTAGCCACTGAATCCCTTGGGTGCTGCAAACCCAGCGAGAGATATCCCGAGGAAGGGAAGAGAGAGGGTAGTTGAGATGATGCGTAGAGCGAATCTGGCGTTGTCCCATGCGGGCTGGTCTGGCAGTTTAGTCGCCGTTCGAGGGGCGTCCGGGACAGCATATTCGGTATCAGCGATAGACGCAGGCCTATCTTGACTTGAGGGAGGAGACATCGTGGAAGTTCGTTGTTGAGAGAGACTCTACAAACTTGGATAATTGTTACACTCTAACATTTGATTTACCTTCACATACCTACCAGAGTCTTTTAAATGTGTGTATCATTTCCTGCTGCCTGACAGCCTCAGACGATTGAGCAACACTGATACATACCCAACTGGGTAGTTGCCAATACGAGCTCCTCAGCGTGGTGATCTGCACTGAAAGGATTTTTGGGGTTATACAAGGTCTCCTCACGATCTCAAGCCTCCCCATTGCGATGGAGATCCAATGTCATGATTGGCAACAGGTTCGCTCACACCTACCTTAAACCCGGCAGTTTCGAATATCCAACCACGTGAAACCAATCAAATAGAAGTCTGACCAGAGCCTTGGTGTGCCTTGGCTTGCTGATCGCGATCCAGGCAACTAAATAAACTCAACTATAACTCGACAACCTGGATGAATAACCGTGCTGTGCTATGCAATTGCCTGCATGACAAGGTGCCCGCTGCGGCAGTGTACCGACCCACATCACCATACTTTATCTAGGGATAATATTAGATGGCGCCAGAAAATGAGACCATGCTAGAGAAGATATATCACATTTTAGCAGATTCTTGCGAGATAAGCGCGAGACAAATTTCATATGAGTTGGATAATGGAGATGACACTAGAACGAATAAATGATTAAGACTTAATTGAAAGTTGGAAGAATCAATTAAGAAATGATTAGATAATTTACGATAAATATGCTGACTGGAATGAAATGAGGCGCTTATTATGTCTGATGTTATCGTGAACCGAGTGATGATGGCTCTCCGTTTGTTCATTGATCGTGCATGCGCGCAGTATTGGATGGACTCACGGTCTGACGGTCTGGGAGAATTGGTTCAATTAGCGGCTGAGACGGTGAAGCCGGGGTCTAATATCGGTGCCTGGAGAGAATCTTCAGGGATTAATTGCGGTAGTCGATCGGAGCCCCGTCTGATTGATTCCCATTTTAGAATCATGTCAATTGAGACCCATCGAAAATTCGGTGTTGCCGTGAGAATTTCGCTGGTCGGCATCTCGTAACTGTTTATTTACCTATTATCATATAGGATGAGTTTTCGAGGTGTGGTTTGTCTGTCGCGTTTGCAAATTGACACGATTGGGGATCATTGTAGAAAAATGAATTGAAAGAAAAAAAAATGAAGACGACTACGACCGTTACAATCGTCATGACGGACAAAAGTAAATGCCTCCACACCGGATTGAACGATGGACCTCAGCATGAACCTGTAAATGGGCTTACAAGTGCTGCGCTCTACCACTGAGCTATAAAGGCTTGCTGATTTGCCGCTAGTATTGCGATAAGTACCACATTTCTTGTGGAGATGAAGGGACAACCACGTGACCTCCATATTTGGTTATAGTTACTCATTGTCGTCAAAATACATAGAAGAGTCCTGTTTTTCTTCTTCAGGATTGGGAGTTTTTGTCTTATTGCAAACTTGATAAGTGGAATGTATTGGCTGTAATGAATTTACACAATTGCGATATGTCTTAGGGATCTGCAATCTGAATAGGGGGGCAAGGCACTTCCTAGATACGGTCACAGTTCGGATGAAATGCAGTCACGTTTAACATGATCAGATTGATATTTAGTAGTATTTGATGATTAAGATGATTTATTCTTGTGATTGACTACCTAGATATTTACTTGAATGCACTCAAAGTACTTGCTAGGTTTAGTCATCGATAGCTTGAAAAAGCTACAACAAAGGGGGTCCATCTCATAGGCATGTCTGAAAGAATTGTGTGTTCAGGACATCCAAAACGCATTATACTGCCTCTGTAGGGTGGGTTCTTGGCTCTCCTTGCTGGGATTTTTGCGTATAGTAGACTCGTAGGCCTTAGGGTTGTGTGTAAGGCCTTATACAGGTATTTTGATTGGGTTGTTTAGTTATTTTAATCCATCAAGATATCACAACCCCAAAAAGCCTCTACGACGATATTACAGAACCAAGTCTGTATTGGGTATCAACGAATATAAGTACGACAACACCTCGCGTATGGTGAAAGTCGGGGTAATCAGAATTGCGTTACGAGGGTATTTCTCGCATTACAGCAATTTCGGTTGGTTTAGGTGGGATTCGTCTTCTTAGACGAGCATTCGTATTTGGTGGTGTAAAAGTCCCATGGCACCAATGGCTTCAACCAAAGGGCTTCTCGAAACGGCCTCACTTATTTGAAAATACGGCGACCTCCAGCTTTCACCGCAAACCGTTCGGTTCCGTTTTGGGTTTGCTGATTCCAGACCAACAGACTTCCCATCGATCCGCCTTGTTCTACAGCGACTCTGTTGCGTCGGTATGCTTCTCGGAGGTGGTCAGGTCGAAGAGGAGCCTCTCTTCGGTACTGTGATAGTTCGCTGGTAGGTCGTAGTTCGTCGTTAGGCAGGTCAGTCTGCTTCTCGCCCAGAGCTACCCATTCCTCTTGAACCTCTCGCGCTGCCTCAACAATATCCCCGATGTATTGCTTTAGGACGGATTGCATCATTTGATGGACATTAACCGGACATGATTGGGAAGTGACACTGTTGATGTGCTATAAAAATAGTTAGGTATGACGCAATTAAAGCATCAGCAACGTAGAATATGAACAACGTACTCTCTTGACATCCTGAGGCTTCAGGGTCTGACGATGCCATACTTCATATCGAGCAAACTGCATGGGACTCATCTGAGACTTCACGAACGAGTTAAGTTCTTCCTGTTCTTGGAGTTGCTCCTGTGTACGTGCAGTAGACATGCTGGCCATGTTTTCCGGCATCTCGAATTCCTCCTCTTTCTCCTTATCTCCATCCGCGTCCTTTCCGGCATTGTGGCCACTAGCATTGCTCACCACGGTTGCCGCGCGACCACCGGCGACGCTTGGTGAACCATATCGCATAGCTTCTGCGGCTGCCTCGTTGGCGCGCTCTGCTTTGGACTTCCTGCCTCGTTTCTTCTTGGCAGGCGCGCCGCTGACCTGGCTACCACTAACGAAGCTCACGTTATCCATGCTAGGTGATCGCTGGAATGATGGCGAATAAGGTCGGGCTTGCGATTCGTCTGGTGGGAATGATGTCTGTCGAAGAGGATGGGCTGAGCCGGTAGAGGCTGTTGACATAATAGAGTGTTTACGTCGCTTAATCGAGGATTGTTGGACGGAAAGATCAGCGCTTGTAGAGCCGCGCTTCTTTGACGGTAAAGGTGCGCTGGAAAACGGTGGAGAACCCGCAGGCGAGAAGGCGTGTGGAGGAGACGCCATTTTGTTCGGGGCGCCTTAGTTTTAGTTAAGTCCACTTGAAGTCGTTGATGTCGCGACGGACTCGGGCTAACACGTTGCTAAGGAGACGTATCGGAGTCGGTTGGGATGGACGCGACGAGCAATAAATATTGCGATTTCGATAACACCAAGAATTCGATGTACTGGCGCCTTTCGATGTATCGCTTTGAGGGGATAGAGGGATGATCAGATGCGATTAGAAATGGATATTTGTAGAAGAGTAAATTCAAGGTAAGCGTGTTGGATGACCAGGATGATGAACATTAGAGAGCTTCAGCCACAGCCTGTCTTACTTCAAAATAATTATTAGCCTTAGAAGCCACGCGTCTTGGCAAGATACTTAGGTACATGATTGTACTTCCGTACTGTACCGAACTTTACTCTATTTAGTGGAACTGGAGGGGCAATTACCCCGCGGACTTTCTGAAGATCCTATCAGCCCGATAACGGTCAATTGAAGATTTACATAATACCCTGATACATGCAAGTGGAATTGAGTTTTACGAACTAATTTGAACCTGAAGCTTGTGACATTTTTGGCGATGCGGCTTCTGATTTGTATTGTTTAATATTCCTACATAAGCACGTTGCTTTTCCCCGAGTACATGTGCCTCAAAGGATCAACTTGATTGGAAATTCTAATTTTGTTTTTCCGCTCCGCCTATTGTCAATAGTACCTAGTTTGCTGATCAACATTTAATTCAATTTTCGCAGAACAACAAACCGTCCAACCACAATCCTTTAATATTTAAGCCATATGTCCCATATGCACCGACTCCTACTATTCCCTTGCATGAACTGAAGCCGCAGCTGAGAAGAAGTAAAAGCAAAATGGCGCACTTCACCGAATCCAAACCGAACAACCAGGAATCGATAACTGCCTCTTCCAGCAATTCCGTTACAGGTGTTTCTGACGTCGATGACTCAGTCAATGGTAGCGAGAAGCGAGCGCGTGACGAAAGTCGAGACGATAAAAAATCAAGAAGTAGAAAGAGGAGAAGGAGAGCAAAAGATGGCGGAATATCTGAGATAAATGGTCATGATAGCTCGTCGAAGAGGAAAAACAGCATAAGCAAGGCTGCCCGGGATCCAAGGGACGAGCCTACGGAGAGGAAAAAGAAGAAGGCCAAGCCCGAAGCGCCCGAAGGCACCGAGACACGGTCCCCCAGCCCGGTTATTGACTTTGATGGCTTAAGCCGACCGAGTACGTAAGCAAAATCCTTGCTGGGATATTTCAGCTGACGTAATTTAGGTCGTGGAACTCGAGAGCGACTGGAAGAGAGCTCTGAACAGGCGGCTCAAAGACTTGAGAAAATGAAAGGAGCTGTTCGAACAATTCTCGAATGTGTCGGCGAAGACCCAGATAGAGAAGGCGTGCTAGATACACCAGCAAGATACGCCAAGGCCATGCTCTTCTTCACCAAAGGGTATCAACAGAATGTCAAGGACATTGTCAATAACGCCATCTTCCACGAAAATCACAATGAGATGGTCATCGTTAAGGATATTGAGATATTCAGTCTTTGCGAACATCACTTGGTTCCCTTCTTTGGAAAGGTTTGTTGAATCAATTTGCATCCCTGCGCTCCATTCTAACCTTATATCAGATGCACATCGGATACATTCCGAAAGACAATGTCATCGGCATATCGAAGCTACCACGTATCGCTGAGATGTTCAGCCGTCGGCTGCAAGTTCAAGAGCGACTAACAAGAGAAGTCGCTAATGCTATTATGGAGGTACTTAAACCTCAGGGAGTAGCTGTTGTCATGGAATCAAGCCATCTTTGCATGGTTATGCGCGGGGTGGAGAAAACCACTACGAGCACCATCACTAGCTGTGTTCTTGGCTGTTTCGAAAAGAAAGAGAAGACCAGGAACGAATTTTTAAGTCTCGTTGGGCTAAACAGAGGATACAGGTAGGCGTATACCAGGACGATATGATGTTGACGTATATAAGAGCATGCATTTAAGGCGTTATGGATCTAGAGTATGGGATCTCAACATCAAACTCATCATCGGGAACGGAAAGGGAAACGCATTTAACATTAGAGTCATAGCAAGCTCAACGCCTCCAGAAAAGGGTAGCATACGGCGTTCAGGGATAAAATCATTCTTCAACATCAGCTTTATATATCATCAACTGCATAATATACCTGCGCATTCGTTGCTTCAAACATACAGGTATTTCATATCATACCCTGGCGTGTAATATTGATCATTTCTTATACGAACCTTGCATTCGCTAACCAATTATCTCCGGATATACTCTAGCGTGCTAATATCAGGGTCTCTTTGCTAATAGTTCTCCATCACTTCTCCACACCACACGTCCAGAGTATCAATCACGCCATGTCAAGAATGCGACGATTACATATCTAATTGAACTTCTTGTGTCAATTGTGACATATAATTGGAAGGACTTCGGGTCAAAGTCGCGTGCCGAAGTCCAGGATTAGACATGACAAGTCCAATTTGTAAGCCAGAGATGACAGTGTACCTTGAGGGACAATTCACCTGCATCGATGGCCCCCAAATTCAACTAAGTCAAGGCTTTAGAAGGCTTCCAGGCACCATTTCTAATCAAATAAGCAATTGCAGCACCGTACCGTCCTCAGCTGGAAGATCGGTCCCGAAAGCGGCCCCATATTATCTAACTAGCCAGCGCCGCTCTCCTAAATATTATGTATGTCTCCAAGACGGACACTATGATGACAAATGAGCATCGGCTTTGACCCGGAGTAAAATGCCGATGCGTATGACGCCGGCGATTCACGCGCTATGTCCGTTACATAGGTGGGACGATACGTTCGATATATAATATATTAGTATCGCATTCGCTGATGTACATTATTCATCACGCCATAAATCTAATTTACCTAATTTTTTCACACGGAAACTAGCAGTCACATATAATCTCAGAAAACATGAGTACGATCAGCAAAGTTGCAGTTGCCGGTGTAAGAACTCATACTTTCACGCGAAGTTGAAGAAACAGGAAGCTAATAGTCGCATTCAATACAGGCCAGCGGTGCCTTTGGCCTGCCCGTAGTAAACCAGCTCCTTGAAGATGGATTCAAAGTAACAGTCCTCGTTCGAAAGGGAACAAACCACACCTTCCCCTCCGGCGTCACAATCACCGAAGTCGACTACGAATCCCCCACAACCCTCACCAAAGCCCTCACAGGCCAAGACGCCGTCGTCTCCGTCGTCGGCTTCGCCGGGCTATCGCAGCAAATCCCACTCGTCGAGGCGGCCGTCAAGGCAGGCGTAAAGCGCTTCATCCCCTCCGAATACGGCGGCGACGCCGAGAACGAGAAGATCTCTCAACTGCCTATGTTCACTATCAAGAAGACTACGAAGGAGCTTCTTAAGAAGGAGGCTGCGCAGGGGAAGATTACGTACACGTTGATATCGAATGGCCCGTTCTTGGATATGGCCATGCAGTACGGCATGTTCGTCAACCTCAAGGAGAAGAAGATTAAGCTGTGGGATGGCGGCGAGAGGCCGTACAGCACGACTACCGTCGCGGATGCCGCGAGGGCTGTTTCCGGGGTTTTAAAGCATCCGGAGGAGACGAAGAACCGGGTTGTTTTTGTTCGCAGTGCGACGCTTACGCAGAAGGGGTTGCTGGAGAGGGCGAAGAGGGTGGTTGGGGAGGATGGGTGGACGGTTGAGACGCCGTCTGTTGCGGCGTCGCTGGAGGCGGCGTATGCTAAGCTCAAGGAGACGGGGGAGCCGGATAGGTTGGCTTTCATCACTTCGGCTATTTGGGGCGAGGGGTATGGGAATAATTTCCAGAAGGTGGATAATGAGTTGCTTGGTGTTAAGGAGTTGAGTGATGCGGAGTTGCAGAGCTTCATTGAGGGGTTTGCGAAATAGATATTTATGAGGGCCACTCTTCGACATAACGCAGCGAAACTCATGACAGATCAAATTCACGGCTAGGGAACATCGGGTGGAGTATGAACAACATGTACCTAGTAGGAGTCACCATCATAAATCAATAAATTACCGTATGACACTTTTGTTATTGATTGACTTGACTTAGCAAGTTCTAGGGAAAATCCATTTCTATCAATTCCGTGATAAAAGCGCCTGTGGCACAGCATCCACTAACTTCCACCTTATCCCGAGTCAAGTCTGCTTAACCTCAAGGCCGTACCCGAAATATTGAAAAGGTTTAGTTTTGTCGGTGTCTGAAGTCTCGTGCCGTTTCGTTATATACAAGGAGGGCTTTGTTGATAAACCCAAGAAGCCTGAAAAAGTTAACCAAGAGGTATATGGCGATAAAAGTGATAAGAATGAGTATTGCGATAAGCTTAATAGTTCCCACCGGTTTGGAATCGGGTTGACGGGGTCGAGCATCGAAATAGTTCTTCTTAAGATGCGTTGCCCTCAAAAGCTGTTTCGGATCATCCGGGGGATACATTCTGCCAGTGGTGTTTCTGTCCGACATCTTCGTAGCGGTTTCTGGGTCGGAGGTGATGTGATATCCTGTGTTATGGTGTGTTGGCAAGAATATTTCTTGTGTTGTGTCGTGTTGTGAGGGGGGGTATGTGGGACCTTAAATATCACATTTGCACTTACTATAGATTTATCAAGACCTTACATCTAGGAAAGGGGCTTGAAGAGAAAAAAAAGGGAAGGGATGGCCTAAATCAGACCTCAGACAGCTGTCTTTACTAGTATTGGTAGAATCCGCCCAGTTGCCTTTAATTTCAGTTTGACCTACCGATTGATAAAGACAGAAGAAACAACCTCTTTGGCATAGCGCACAGAACCTACTATTGTCGACAGGAATTATGATAAATGACATGTAAATGTCAAATGAGGTAACGAGTTTAGGATAGATTGTCTAGGTAGGTACCCATTTGACAAAGGGCAGAGTATTCCGGCGGGTTTCACATATCGCTAATTACGATGACCTTTGGAAGTTGCTGGAACATGTTTTCCATTAAGGACATATGTACAACGACAAGGTACCTATTGACAGCTAGCTAAACAAGTGTAAGTCAGAGAATGTGTAGTTACCTATCATTCTTTCATTCATATATTTCCAAGGCCTCCCTAAGTTTTGCTTCGTCTCTCGGCTTGCAGAATATCCGATATGGCTTTGGTACCATAATCAGATCCTTCGGGTTTTTCATGTCTACACTAGGATCGCATCGAATCTCCTCAGGGGCTTCTAAGCGGAAGCTGCTCAACAATCTCATGAATATGATGTATAACTCGCGAGTAGCAAGGATATGCGCTGCACACATGCGATACCCTAATCCAAATGTGAAGATGGGCGCATCTGGCTTCTCTAACCATCGCTCGGGGATGAATTCGTCGGGATTAGCCCATAGCTTGGGATCTGTGATCAAAAATCTCATAAGCCGATAATTTCATAGCAGACTCAATAGGTAGGGGGGTTCCATCTTACCGTGATTACAAGCCCACGCATTCAAGTATACTGTGCTTCCAGACGGAATCGTCACACCATTATATTGGATATCCTTAATCGTTTCTCGCGGGAGTGACAGAGGAACCACGGAGTAGATCCTGAGCGCTTCTTTCGCGAGTGCAAGTACATAAGCGCATTTCTGATCATCGGCCGCATCACACAATGGCTCGTTAGACCCCTGAAACCGTTGGATCTCCTCGTACGCTTTATCCTGCACATGTGGGTTTTGAGCAAAGTATGCCAGCGACCACTGCACCGTAGTCGATACTGTCTCGAACCCACCAGACGTTATAGACAAGCTGAAAGAAGCGAGTTCGACATCGTTGAGCTCAACCTCCTTGTACTTGATCACACTCGCTTGGATGCACGGCTTATTAGTACCTTTAGCGACTTGTTCCGCGAGATCTCCGTTCAGTTTGTAAAAGTATTTATCGCGACGCCGCCGCAACTCTCGCGCCTTGACGAATGCCTTATTCCTGGGGTTCAAGCGTAGGAATGGGATGTGGTCTTGAGGGTTGCCGACGGTAGATCTGGTCTTGTTCAGTTCTTCCTCCACCTCGACAATTTCCTTGAATAATTCGTCTTCGACAGAATTAATCCGCACACCCCAGTTGATCGTCATTACTAGCGACAGACTCAGCCGTTGGATCATGGGAAGCGGATTAATGGCAAGTGATCCTGCTTTTCCATAGTTGAAAAGGTCTTGAAGGAATGTCTTCGTCTCAAGATCCAGATACGGGATGTAAGTTTGAATAGCTGGGCGATTGAGTGCGACGGCCGCTGCCTTCTTCTTCCGCTTCAAGCTGTCATCATAGGGCGAAGTGCCGATCGTCAGCCCTGCAGTGGTAGATGCTACCTATCACAATTGAGCGTTGTCAGCGAGAGCTCCCCACAGCGACTGACTCGTATGTATGCGTTACCTTATGAAACGTATAAGTTATCGGCCGAGAACTTAAAGCCTGCGAATTCGAACTAAATATTGTCTTTGCAGCTTGAGCACCATTCACCACTACCACGCGGTTATTCCCTAGCATAACCTGGTAGACATCGCCGTATTCTTTGGCCCATTCCTGATATTTTACTGCCGCATTCGACCATATGTCAGTGAGATTCCCCACGACCGGCCAACCCCGCGGACCCTTCAACCCCGGAATTCGTGTCCGACCCCGAACTATTTCATTGCCAACAAGATAGAGAGCGGCTGCGACAAGAGTACCGACAATTATAGATTGCAATAAGCTTTCGGCAAGCCTGTGGAAGACGAGGACGGCAATTGACTCCATGGGTTCTTTGGATGAGCAACCGAATGAGGATTCCAGTTCCAGGGCTCTCTACCGAAATAATATTTTCGAAATATGAAGTTCCCCATTTCCAGTAGAATTGGAGAAGATATAATGCGACATGGCAGCCCGCAGATCCCGACAGCAACCTCGGACCCCTCCTCTGAACCAAGGTATGGCCAGAATCCTTCGCGAATAACATTTCATCGGGGTAGTTAGTCTATATCCGCATTGCCACCACACACTGGCACATGACGCAGGACATATGCATAAATAACCATTGCCGGGGTACCAGCACGTATGAATGATACCGAGTAGACTACGGCCGGGAATAACTTCGCTTCTATTATTCCATTGCTACGCTTAATAAGAACCTAACTTTACGTCTTCTTTTCAACGTTCGCTGTATGTTATCCCAAATAATAGAATGTGTGAATGTGGTCAATCGGCTCTTGAGCGAAACTTCCATTTCGGATGATTCCTTGGGTCCGCGATGAGTTCTTGCATCTCTTTGATAAATGGACGATCAGGTCCTATGAATTGTGAGCCGTGATCGACGCACAGTGTGGCATACTTCGTGGCGTTTTCGATATCGCCAACTCCTATGTACTCAATAGCTGCCCTATAGTATGCTTCGTTCACACGGGTCAAAATGCCCTCTTCTTCGTATAGTGAGACCAAAAGCTTTGCTTTTTCCGGCGATGCTTTTGATGTTGCCGAGTGGTCATCTAATTCGTTCCGCAGTGCGATTATCTGCTTGATCCTGGAATCTGACTCGGCTATCGACGGCGCATCTGCTGTGCAGCGCTTGCACGAGCAATGAAACCCCCATTCCTTGTGCAGCTTTTCTTGTCTTACAGAATGAATCTGAACGGGGCTAAATATTTCATTAGAAATGATTCTCAAATGATTGGCTAATTCCTGGAGTAGATTGTTGAGGTGAGAAGGGGCCGCTTACTCATAGTACGCTATCGTAAGTTCTTCTCCAACTTCGATGTCTCGCACAGCGAGGACTTTTTGGTGGAAGTCTAGATGGTCAAAGTAATAAGCGCAATTTGGCCGGCAATCGTGATTGAGTCGCGATACTAAGTGGAGGTTAGTCGAGAGGCTTGATATACAGATGAAGATAGATGCACTTATTAGTAATTACTAACCTTCGGCGAATAAAGAATAAAATGGATTGTCTCCATCGTGGTAACCGGTCCGAAACGAGTTGGTCTGTAGAATTTTATAAATCCTGTTGCCGTAGTCACTCGCGGCGCTGTGCGTCGATAGATTAAGTAAGCCTTCTCTATGTTGAGATGGCAGATCATCGACTGCACGAATAAGCAATTCCGATACAGTTTTCTTCCCTAGCTTGTGGATGGCATTTTCGTTGACCATAAGACCAGGGGTCCTTGCCATTATAAGTTCTCCCGCTTTGATTGTCCTCGTCGCGACCAAGCCAATATCTTTGCCTTCAATTTCGACTTCTCGGTAGGGGGCGGTCGATTTTGGCGCCACTCCTTCATCCCCATCCTTGAAAGCTGGTCGTGTTGCGATTGTTGAGATACTCTTTCCAGTCGTGATTATGGAGACACCTTGACCGTGATTGAAGGATGGATGAGTATATACACAGAATTTATCAACTCGGGTTCCGCGACAAAGACCACTTGATATCCATGTCTTGACCGGCGATGCGGCTTGATATGTTGAGCTTTTCTGTTCCGCAATCACATTTTTTGAAGGTATGCAGGTCTCTGATCGAGGTGGGAGAAGCGGGTAAGGGATCACGCATGTTTGTGGATCTTGGTAGGGCTGAGAGAAGCTAGCCAGCGCCCAAGTGAACTGGAGAACCAGCGAGAATCGAAACATGCTCTCCTAATGTCATATGAGACATAAGACGAGCTTCTATGGTAATAGAATCCATCGTCAATTAAGGGAAAATCTATATCTTGAGTAACGTGTCTTGATGGTCTTAATGGTCTTGATGAAGATTCCGGAATGTCTTGGCGGAGCCAAGCTTCCGAATTTAAGGGGATCCCGTGTCGGAAAGACGGGAAGGGCGGCAGGATGCTTGTCGCTAGAAGTTGGAGATAGGTATCCACCCTCTAAAACCAGCATCAACTAACATCGTCATTCGGGCTCGCTTATGGAAGATACGATCCACTTACTTCTATCTGAACAAACGAGTCTTTTCATGGGTAATAGTAACGGCCGCGATGTGCTTTCCCGGCTATTAGAAAGATCTACGAGATCAGATTATCACTAGTACAATTTAAGTTTAGTTCACATTTGAATGCCGATCATTTCCTGGGTGGATGAAGAAGAAGCGAAGACCAAGATTGTCTTGAAATATGGGAATTTTGAGTCAAGTTATGATTGCTATATTTTGATGGAATAATTACTATTAAATGAATAATTGAACCTGTCTTATTTTCATTAGTAAAGTCAGATTTAAAATGTAATATGATTTCGAGGTTCTCAATATCGACCGTTAATTTGATCTCATAAAGAGTTGGGGTTAGGGTTAAGGTTGAGGTAAGGACAATGATTTTTAATAGCTCAACACGTTGGTACCTACTAGGTAGGAGACATAAGAAAAAAAGCAAGCAGCCGAATTTCCAGGTTATAATATAACAAACGTCCTAGGGTAGTTTTTACGTCCGGAGTAAAGGTCAAGGGACAGCTTTTGAAGAGAATGGGCTGACGCGTTGGGTGATGGATTACATAATCGACAATTGGGGCATAATTAACACTTTCTGGTCGGTGATCAGAATGGTTGATTCTTTTCTATTACAACACCCACCAACTTCTGCGCAACTCACATTATATAAAGTTAGAATCTTAACGATGCGATTGTTTCTATTTGGACGCCAATAACTTAGATGAAACTTTGAAATAATTGACATAAAACAGCAATACGACTTTCGTAAGGCCGAATAAAATTTAATCAAGATATCGCATGTAATAATACGATTCGATTGACGACTGGTGAATCGGAATCAATCATCGGAAGTACTGTTTTTTGATCAGTATCATATCTCCAAGCAGGTTTTCCCATGACTTCCAAGGGTCTTTCTAGGTGGCTCCCAGTTCTGTGTAGGTTACACAGGTATTAACTGATTAGATTAACTCGCTATTAACCCCTATTCCGATATCGTGCGGCGCTCTTCTTTGTTGATAACATATAATTACAGACGACCAACTATTTTTCCAGACGTCGCTGTCTTACTCTTTGATTAGTTGTTGCCGACAGAATCTATTATCCATGCGCTCGTATGTTGCGCTTTCTTCTCGCATATGAGCAAAACTTAAGATCATTGAGACATTCTACACCATGTGAAGTAACAACAATCATGTGTCCTGCCAGGATGCCTTGATGTTGTATTCATGGTTCCTGCTACTAGAGCTAGACATTGATATCACCTACTAAACTCGGATCTAGGTACCTAGGATCGCTGGCCAATTGAAGATCGTGGCTGCGACACACTGCGGGGTTTGGAATCCGACTCGCTAAAACTTATCTTTTAGAGATGCGAAAGGGGGCAAACGAAAACTAAGACGCCGGTATGGTGGGCCACGTTGGGGATCCGAACATACTTTCGCTTTCACCTCTCGGCGCACACCTTAAAAACGTGAACGCGATAAGTGACCAAACATTGCAACCCTCTGTCGCGCCAACAGTCCGTCTTCGCGATATGGACCAGGTATATATAGGTCGCTACCCACCGGCGAGCCAGATCCAGTCGCATTTGACTTTCGGAGCATCGAAGTAAGTAGGTTATCTTGGAACTATCGTTTCAGTCGACCATGATTCCCTTTATTTTGGCCGTGATGGCATCTGCCATCTCGATGCTTGAAGCAAAACCCCTGGCTAAGAAAATCGCCAACAGTACGAAAGCCGTCTCGGGACCTCTCACTTTTAAGAGTGATGGCACCTTTCAGATAGCCATTTTTGAGGACCTGCATTTTGGAGAAAGTAATTAGTCTTTGACCGCACCGGCTGATACGAGAACCTTAAGCTAACTTACCTGAAATAGATGCATGGGATCAATGGGGTCCTCAACAGGATATCAATTCCGTCAAGGTTATCAATGAAATCCTCGACGCGGAATCCCCGGGGCTTGTTGTCCTGAATGGTGATTTAATTACTAGCGAAAACACCTTTTTGGAGAACAGCACGACCTATGTCGACCAGATTGTAGGGCCCCTCGTAAAGAGGGGTCTCCCATGGGCGTCGACATACGGTAACCATGACTACAACTACAACATCTCTGGCGGTACCATCCTTGCTCGCGAGAAGTTATGGCCTAATAGCAAGACACAACAAATGGTGAACACCGAAAATTCTGGCGTGTCGAATTATTATCTCCCAGTCTATGATAGCAGTTGTAGCCACGATGGTTGCGCTCCAGAACTATTGCTTTGGTTCTTCGACAGTAAGGGAGGATATAAATATCAGCAAAAGAACTCAACAGGAGGCCATATTGGCAACCCCGATTGGGTTGATTCGACTGTTGTAGACTGGTTCCTGAAGACGAATACGGATTTTGTCAATAAGTTCAAAAAAACGATTCCTTCGCTAGCGTTTGTTCATATCCCACCATATGCGTCGTACGCCCTCCAGAAACAAGGCATTGATCCCCACACCGAGCCCGGAATTAATGACGATAATCCATTGGCTACCCAGGCCCAGGGCTGGTGTGCTGATGGTCGAGACGACGGTACTTGCGCGTATGGAGGACAAGATATTCCATTCATGAAGGCTATCTCCACAGTTCCGGGCCTGATCGGAGTCTTCTCGGGACACGATCACGGAGACTCGTGGTGTGATAAGTGGGATAAGCAACTCCCAAACCTGTCAGTGGTACCAAACAACGACGTTATACTATGTTTCAGCCAGCATTCGGGATATGGAGGGTACGGGAACTGGGAACGGGGTTCTCGCCAACTGCTTGTATCAAAGTCGAAACTGCAAGAGAAGGCAGTAGATACTTGGATCCGTCTTGAATCCGGACATATCGCGGGGAGCGTCACTCTCAATAGCACATTTGGACATGATCAGTATCCAGCAACGAATAATACGAAGACGTATTGTCCTACTTGTCATTACGGCACGACGTAACAAAAGGGGGAAGTTGAATATTGGGTATGTATATGATTTGTCATTAAGACAACACAGGATATAGCAAGATAACTTCAGGATATAATATTATTATTAAATCCTTCTAAAACCGAAGGCATTGCCAGATTAAAAGAGGGGAAATAAAGAGTTCGCTGTGATACGATCAGCTTATGAGTTACGAATAGTAGCATGATATCGTAGGTATACTGGACTCCCTAAAATCTTACTTCCGCAGAAACCTGCCTAGGTGAACGACATCGCACATACTCCGCTCTAAGAGGGGACCTTATAGGCCAATTATCTACATATGGGATAGCCTATGGGGAATGTGATAGGAATCAAGTCACACCTTAATCACAAATAATTTACCGACGACCTCGGGATAACCCACGAAATGACGAATTCTATATCCCAGTTCTTCATACTCTATAACTAAAAACCTACCCTTATCACACAGATATATAACGCGTCCGCATTTCTCATAAAGTCAATCAAGAGTTATTACACATAACTCCCCTTTTATCACCATCAATATAGTTCTAGCACCCCACTCCCGCCCCCACTATGGAGAACTACGCAACGTACCCAAGCCTGCGGGGCAAAACCGTGCTAATCTCAGGCGGGGCCGAAGGCATCGGCGCAGCATCCGTCGAGCTGTTCAGCCGACAAGGTTCTCAAGTCGTCTTCCTAGACTACTCGGCCTCCTCCGCGCAAAAGCTGCTCGACAAAATCCGCGACATCCCCGGGGCTTCGCAGCCGCAATTCCTGCACTGCGACGTCACGGACCTGGACCGGCTGAAAGAGTGCGCAGACACGGTCCTCGCGAAATACGGGTCCGTGGATGTATTGCTTAACAATGCAGCGAGAGCAGGTGCGCTAACGAGAGTCCCGACTGAAAAAGTCACGCCCGAGAGCTGGGACGCGGATGTGAGCGTTAATCTGCGGCACCAGTTCTTCCTCACGCAGGCCGTGGTTCCCGCGATGCGGGAGAGGGGAAGCGGGAGTATTATCAACATGGGCTCGATTACGTGGAGGATCCCGGCGACGGGGTTGCCGGTGTACACGATGTGCAAGGCGGCGGTGGTGGGGATGACGCGGACGCATAGTAAGGAGTTTGGGCCGTGGGGGGTTCGCGTGAATAGTGTTGTGCCCGGGGCTATTGCGACGCAGAGGCAGATCGATGAGGTGTTGACGGAGGAGTACCGCGCGGAGGTTTTTGCGGCACAGAGCTTGAAGAGGGATATTTTGCCCGAAGAGGTGGCGAGGTTGATTTTGTTTCTGGCGGCCGATGATTCGAGTGCGATTACGGGGAGTAGCTATGTGATTGATGGTGGGTGGGTTAGTGATACGTAAATGTTGTGTCAAAGGCCTTGGCTGGGCAGTTATATTCTATTTTGGACGATGGTAGCTGCTGGCATAGGTGGTGGCTGCTATATGAAGGTTCTCGAAAACATGAATCAATTTAAGCATGCGCTAAGAAAGTAATTTATATACAATGACCGACATTTCCCCCTTTTACAATGTCCCTGATAACCCATATCCTAGCATAACATATACATAAACGATAGACTCTATCTACCCCCTATCCCTAGATTCCAGTATGTTACTCCCCTTCGCATGATGTTAAAAGAGAGGGTTGCAAGTTGTTGACTTAGTTACAGAACGGCTTGCCCTTGGCAGTGCGACCATAGCTAATACCGGCTATTGAGGATAGGTATATTAGCATTGTCTTTATTTGATAAATATGTAAGGCCTCATCACTTACATGGGTAGTCGCCCCTGGCAGCTACGTTGTCGTGGCATGACTGGTCAAGAGCTGCGTTGACTTTGCCCGAAGTGCCGCGGTCCACGCTGATAGAGACGGTACTATAGTTACAGACGTATGCGATTGCAGTGTACTAGGAGAAAAATGATGTTAGCATCAAGATATATGTATATTAAATTGTCTCCAAGATTCGTTCTTGCGAGAAAAATGTGCCCTGGAAAAAAGGCCTGTAGGTATACTCACATATGAAACAGAGAACGAGGTCTTCGACTTCAGCACACCATATCGGTCCATGATATCACCCAGGTCCGAAAGACCAATTCTCTTGTCATCCTTGTCGAACTTGGCAGAGAAGCACTTCGTGTTCCAGGGCCATTTACGGGGCTCTAGGACGACGGTCTCAGAGTCCGTTGTGTTGACCTCAGGGATTTCTCGGGCTTGGATCTCTGCAAGTGGGATGAATTCGATGATTTCGCCGGCTTCGTTGTGAACGTAGACGCCATCACCACGGTCCATGCCGTTGGAGTCAATGGGAGTAGCGGCTCCAAGTAAGGCAAGAGGGGCAAGGAGGAGGATGGTCTTGGTGAGGGAAGGGAAGATCATGTTGGGCAGTTTTTGAAGATTGAAGATCGAGTAATTGTTTGTTATCGGTTATGGATTGTTGGTAAGTCTGGTATGAAGGCTTGGAGGCTTGTGAGTCTGTGATGTGATTGTGTTGATATCGACCATTCTACTCGGGACGTCACCGGCTTTATAGAAATCAATCAACGCCGCATATTGATGATGTTCTCTGATCACTCTCCATCTTCAAAATTATATTTAGCTGCTGGGTTAGTTGGTTCATTGTCAAGCTCGCCAGTTGTTTCAACCCTCATCAAACGACTTCGGCCAATCACTTTACCGCAGTCAGCATCGTCGACAAGGAAGATTCCCATCTCTAGCCGTTCATACGTCAGGTGAAGTGAGGTTATTCCTACCTCCATATTGTGGATCTATTTTAAAGTTGTTTTAGTTGTTTTAGTAGAGTGGCACTGTTCTCGCTGTGCCGTACTATACCTACTTCGTGTATTCCATCCCGCTTTTAGCAGGATTCTACACCATTTAGAGAATTTCTTCTATGTATCCACAGCTTCAAATGGTCAGAGTTGAGTCTAGATCTGGCATGGCCCCTACTAGGATCGAATACCATGCAGGTACTAAAAACCTTTGCTTGACGGAGAGGTTTATCACAGCCCCATAAAAACTTACCATAAGTAATATCTTCAGATGAAAATGGGTAGACAGCACGTGGCCAAACATGGCACAGCAGGAATAATTTCGCCTGAGTTTTTGATGCCATTCCATGGCATTACATAATTATAGATCGATTGGTGAGTTGTCTTGGTTAGTTAGTCCTAATTGAACTATCTTACTACTTGGCGAGAACGTCTTCACCGATAGGTAGTACGTAGGTAAACAACTAGTTAAGTCAGTCCGATTTCTTGTTAGAGTTAAATTGAAAATGGGAACTCCCTTTCAATGAGGTTCTCGGCAACATTTAGCACATTAAAGAATTGAGTTGAATTGAATTGAATTGGCTCTTGATGAATTAGAGTACTTACAAAAGAACCTGAAGTATTGGGCACGGTAGATGCCGGAGCTTGATGCCACTATAGTTTGCGTCATAAGTTTTTCAGATAGTGAATGGTTAGCCCGATCCTTCTGACATTAACAGCGTGGGTAGGTACCCATGGACGCTAGGTTGAATCATCGGGTTCGACGTTACATCGTGACATCGATCCTCTAGTCTTATCGTTCCAAAAATAAGAAAAATAAGATGAAACTTAAGTAGATTTTCTTGTATCTAGCTCTACAAGTATTACTTAATGATTGAAGAATGAAGATAGAAAGTGGCCTAAGTGCTGCATTTCGCTGCAATAAGAACTATCCTCTGTGTTGCTCAACGGGCATTCGCTATATATTATAGCACCTGCAAGTTACTTAAATGAGCGAACCAGGGGATTTCCTGACCCATATCCTTTGTAGTGTTGTGTCCCGAAGCACTTATAGTGCAGATACTACCTATTAACAAACTTAAGATTCGTTTTATGGAATAGGTAAGGATACTAGATATCAACCTATACTTAGCTAAAAATAGGAAACCTTTAACTGCTTTAATAGCTTCTAATCTGCCTTAGCTTCCATGTCTTCACGACGAAATCTTGAACCAGGCTCGTAGGTTGACATTTGTAATTAACCGCGCGCTTCTCGTCAAGTAAAGCATAGAATAGGATTAACATGGATGCCAAGAAATTGCCCAGGTGATTAGATAAAGCTAGGCGAAGCGAAGGAGCAAACCATCACTATGTAATGAACTCCTGGACGGAAGTTGCGGAATTCGAGAAGTTTGGCGCAGGTACCGAACGATTGGTCGCACCTTCAGCGCGGTAGGCATTTTTAGTTCCCGCCCATGAATGACAGCTGGGGCACAGAAGGCCTGGGGTTTTTAGGGGACTGCGCCGCGCTTAGCGGGACCAGCTGAACGGACTCTAGGGAACGCGCTAAGTGCCGTATGTGCCGCTCTCTATCTTGGATGACATGCCACTCTACTACCGTGGTAAACTACCATAATAAAATTCGAATAAAAACCAAAACTTGATTTCATACGGCCGAAAGGATTGCGAGCTGAAGATGTTGGTTTGTAGAATTCATGCAGACCCCTTACTTCTATTACTCACTCAGGGCGAACACATGGGATGAATAGGAATGCGATGATGGAGGGTAAATGCACATACACGTACAAGGATTCTTTTGTAAAAACATTAACTACTACCTACCTGAGTGCTAAGCCCCTAAGAAACATGCTAAACATATCTAACTAAAGAGAAGGAGATGAGAATAATAGGCGCTGCAGTTAGAAATGAGTCGGGAAATTTGATTCGCTAGGTGTCGGCATGCCCCATCTTGTGTCTATTAGGTTGGCGACCTCTCTCGTCAGATTTGCGTTCATCTGCAATTGCGATCGAACGAGTTCCGCTCTGTGAGGGTCGACTTGCTCTGGAGCAGCCGTCGTATCTATGAATTCAACACCTGCATTTTTCTGTTTTTTCTGTATATGCCGAGCTACATGGATTCTGTTCATCAGCTGTTCTGCAGTGGGGTATTGTGTCCGAAATTTTAGTTGAACTGGACGATAATATAGCGAAGATTTGACTAGTTCATATGAATTATCTTCTTCTCCTCTTGCTAGTTCATCTTCCGACTCAGTAAACTTTGGTTGAGTCCAATTACTAGCACTAGTCCAGTGCGTCGGCTTCGACGTGTTGGCTGATGGGCTGCTTAGCTCGTCCAGCAGACTGTCTGCCTTACGTTTAAGACCCCTTTCTTCTGCTAAGCACCTAGTACAAGCGCACTCGAACCCCCAAGGTCGAAGGCGCGCTCGCCTTTGTTCTAAGCTCAAAGGTCTCGTGAGGTTGCTTCCATTGAAGTCGTAGGTGATGAACAGCTGTTCTCCGGCCTTAATGTTCTTTTTCGCCCTAACATACAACCTGTAAGTACCGTCTCTAGCATAGGTACTCCAGTTACAGCTCGGGTCGCAAGAGTGGTTGATGCGACTGAAATCTAGGTACACTGCAGCGCCTCTATCAACACCCGTCTGCGCGCAGTTTGTCCAGAAAAGCGCGCGGCCTCTAAGAACCTCTTCTACATATGCTTCAAATTGGGGTCTGAGCTCCTCAGTAATAGGACCGCCACACTGCTTCAAAGCCCACGCTACATATGTTGCACGGCTGTTCTGTTCTCCTTTGTATCTTGCTGGGTCAAGATGAAGTTTATGGTACGCGATCTTAGCCTCGTGGGTTAATTTCTGGTACGCGTTACAGAAATTCTCATTTCGTTTTTCATCTCTAAGAGACATCAAGGGGGCCTCATCTAGAATCAGAGTTCCTTTGGGGATATCTCTTGTGGCGAAAAGACCGTATCCGATGCCCTCGACGGGACGGACCTCAGCAAGTCCTCGGTAAGCCATACTTACTTGTAAATGTTTGGTTCGATTTTTGGTATAGTGTTAAGCTATTGCGAAAGTCAGTGAGTATTGTAGAAGTTGGGGCTGAGTCGATGGTTGCTTGATATCGCATTAGATCTGGAGTAGAGATCTAGCAGAATCTTATAGGACGTATGGTCCGCGCTAAGAACAAAACAATGCCATTGAAGGCATTGAGTATAGGTATTATATTTCTTGATTGTTTTGTACGGGGCGAACGTACTCTTTAATGGGTCAAAGGATAAGGCATCTTGGACGTCTTTTGAGTAACAAAGGCATGCCTGGGGCCTGGGTGTACAAAAAGACATTGTTCTTAGGGTAACTTTAGTAAGCCATAGGGCGACTGCGAAACAATGAGTCGTAAAATACTTCAGATGGCCTAGAATTCACCTTCTTAGTACATCTTGAAAATTCCAGCTCCGTACCTATGTTGCGATCTTCTCATGGGTTGTGGCGTCGGATGGAAGGGTCATTAGCACTCTATGATAGGCGTTATCAAGCCAGTCATACAGCACCACCCAGCGCCCATCGGGCCGGGTATGTCACCGCCGTTCCCCAATGGTACTATATTGAATAGAGGTCTTTGCGACATCACCGGGAGCCCAGCTACCACTACTCTTTCAACTCTCGTCGATATGGAACCCATAACCATATGTGATTTCAATGGAATATGTCTTTCGCAATTAGAGAATTGGGCGTTTGCTTGGTCAACACGTCTGAGCTAAAGAGGATCCTGATAAGCTTCATCGCGTTTCCTTCATCCATATGGACCTCGGGCGGCGAAAAGGCTCTATCCGACCGTTTCCTTCATTCTGTGGTGTATAATCGGCAACCCGCCTGGGGTATAACTTGGGACTCCCACGGCTTGCATACATGGCAGCATGCATCGTCTTTGTCGTCCTTCAAGTCTTCGGGGCATCGGCCTAGTTCAAAACCATGGAGGATAATTATTGCTCATTCGCGTCCAGAAGTTAGCCGGTAATGACTTAGAATTTCTAGGGCCTGCTAGGCATTTAAAGAAGAGATTTGGAGTGCTTGATCGAATATACTGGGACTCCTTATAGGCCTATTAAACTTGTAAGTGTTGAGCCTCTTAAGGCATTGCATAGTGATCTTCAGAGGGGTAATGCGAATTTTAACCAACCAGACCGCTAGAATTAAGCTTCCGTGGGCACTATCAGCTAGCCCTTGCCTACCTAGGTACCTACCCAGTAGTGAGGTGTTGCCGATAAGGTTTGGTGGGGTGGTAATTAAATTTATTCCACTGGACCTTCAGGGCCACCCATCATGGAAGTACCTAGAAGCTCTCTCTGTTTGCGATTTCTTTTGTAATAAGGTCTTCGTGCTATTAAGCTATAGGTATCTTATTATATGTACTAGGTAGGTACTCGAAAGAAAATGGTAGTGAGGAGATAAGTGATTGCAATAGGAAAGTCTAATGACTCTTTATTTCACGGGAGATCTTTTTCGAATGTAGCTGGACAAAATATAATAGCTAGAACTTTCTCAGGAAATATGGGGCATCCTCGCTGACCTGGAACCTAACTGTAGCTATCCGCTCTCATCGGGATCATTTTGGCCCTAAATTAGGCACCTAGGGGCCAATACAGGCTCTTTGTGACACTGGACCTGTAAGGGTTTAAGTTCTTCTTTCAGGACGCCACTGACGATATGACCACGACAATTGCTGTAGAATGAGAAGCGGATATGATCAAAATCCTAAATCCCATTCATCTCTAGCTAGGAGTACGCGTACGCAAGAAAAAACTTTAATAATGTACATAAGTGCACGCGATTCTTGGCGTTGTCTTGATCTTCGTTCTTGGCACCCCTTCAGTGAAAGGAAATCTGCAAAGCGATCCTGCAGCTAGCCCTGAAGCTCACTTTAGGTAGGTACCTGCCACGCCTAAAACCTGACACTTAGAGAGCTAGACACCCCCTAGCTAGGCCTGTAGCCAATCAGGCGTTTCGCTGCCTTACCTCACCGTCTGTCATATGCCTGGAGCTCACTATTAGGTACCTAAGTAATTCCATTTACAGGGGTTGGGGCTCGGAACAACGCCAAGCGAAACCGGAGAGCACCATGAAACTTGACTTCCAATGCTCTATCATCGCGACATACTTTACTTCTCAGCTTCTTCAACAGCTCGAGATCCGATTTCTTCTTGAGCCATAAGCACGTCCTATTCGGCTTGAACAAGGGCCGCTGTAAATCAGACTTCTACCGTCGTTTATTTTCAATGCGCTATTGTTATTGTTATCATTGCCGCTATTGAAACGTGATTCCGTTTGCTCGAATTTCCCTCATGAAAGCCGATCGGAAAAAAGACAATGATAGTTCTCAGCTCCCACCGAGTCTTGCCTCACGACTCCTCGACGTGCCTTTTCTAACTAGGAGGATTCACAATCTAGCTACAATGTCAGGTGCCAAGCACGCCAATAGAAAAAAAGGGTAGTTAAGGAGAACGGGTACACGAGCCTCCGCGTGGAATATACCCCTCGTAATTCGGAATAAGCCGAATTAAGTCTGGATAAGCTTATGAGAAGCTGTTCCCCACGGATCAGATCTAGTAATTCGCTAAGAGCTTGCAAATGCCCACGCTCAATTCTGCATGAACCCGGACGACTGGGCATCCCCCGTCAGTATCCCATGTCAAAGTTCAGATGACAAGGGGCCTCTCGGCACGACGTTTGCCATCTTTACGGACGGATCAAACATTTCCAAGACCCCCACACGAACCTCACCGACGAGGCAGAGTACCAACATCGCATATGGGATCTCCCCTTCAGCCGTCTGCGCAAAGGCTCCTCCTCGAGATCTAGGTCGAGGCCCTGCCAGAGATGTAACCTCATCTCGTCTCTTGCTTGGGGCGAGATGCCCCTGCATAACATCATTTTTGGAGACTTCGCCTGGAAAATCGTTGCCGGTGACAACGATAATAAGGCTTGGTATAAGTCTTGGTATTCTACATCTCCCAGCTTTTCCCATGAAGATCAGGGACGATGCTCTTCCGCTCACTCTTCTTCACGTCGACCTGGTTTTCTTTCTAGCTCGTGTGTGTTTTTGCTTCGCTTCTCTCCCACGGTCGATCCGTTCGTTTTCATTTCATTTTGCCTATTCTCATCCGTTCGTTTCGTTTACAGGCTGGGCCAGTTTAATCCTATAGAGTTTAGAGCTACAGTGGTCTAATATTCCCTTTTCCTAATCATCCTATTCACTGTTGAGCTTGCTCATCCAGTCTCTTCCGGTCTTCTTCATGCACATAGCCATGTTGTTCTCTACAGGCTATTTTCCAACCCTCTTGGCCTTGGCCTCCATAGCAGTTGCTACCGAAGCGCCACCAGCCGAAGTCATCCACGAGACGGTCTATGAGACCGTACATGTGGTAAGCAACCCCATGTTCTACATTTATCCCATCGAAACGCATCATTACCGTTAGGAATCGGCAGATGTCTGGCTAAAGACGTGTTCTGCGCTGAAGGCAACATAAGGCTTTTTGAGTGACTTACTGACTTCTAATCCCCTAGACCTTGGCACCAGAGACGATAAAAGAGACGATACACTTACCACCGGAGACAGTAAAAGAGACAGTACACGTAACTCTTCCCCCAGAAACACTGAAGGAGACTCTACATGTAACCCTCCCTCCAGAAACAGTAAAGGAGACGGTCCATGTTACTTTACCACCAGAGACTGTTAAGGAGACAGTCCACGTTACGCTACCTCCTCAGACAGTGAAGGAAACCGTCAAGGAGACGTTACATGTGACGCTACCTCCAGAAACAATACACGTCCCGGTGACGGAAGTTGTTCATATCACGAAGACCGAGGTTCAAAAAGAATCTATCACTCTGCCCCCGCAAACGGTGAAGGAGACAGTCCACGTCACCATTCCCGTCACTAAGGTAGAAGAGAAACTTCTCACCAAAACAGAAGTGCAGACGGAAGTAAAGCACGAGATCAAGACAGAGGTTCAGACCGCAATTCAGACGAAACTCGAGACGAAGCTAGAAACCAAGCTAGAAACCAAAGTCGAGACTCTCAAGGAAACTCTACCTCCCCAGACTGTCAAGGAAACGGTACACATCAGCGTACCTGTCACTCAAGTAGTGAAGGAAACAGTTCACGTCAGTATTCCGGTTACCCAGATACAGACCGTGAAGGAAACCGTCCACGTTAGCATTCCTGTGACGCAGTTGCAAACTGTAAAGGAGACTGTTAAAGAGACCGTACACATCAGTGTTCCCGTCACCCAAGTCCAGACAGTGAAGGAGACCGTGAAGGAGACCGTCGCGGTCAGTGTGCCTGTAACAAAACTAGAGACGGTTAAGGAGAGCATCGCCATTACGCAGCTCGAAACAGTAAAGGAGACATTGCAGGTCAGCGTTCCGGTAACCCAGGTGTTAACGCAAACCGCGAAGGAAACGGTTCATGTCAATGTTCCAGTAACAGTACAAGAATCCGTTGCCGTCACAGTCCCCGTAACAGTCAAGGAGTCGGTAGCCGTTACCGTCCCAGTGACGGTTAAGGAGTCGGTCGCTGTCAACGTCCCGGTAACGGTGAAGGAAAGCATTCCTGTCACTGAGGTCAAATCCGTTCTTGAGACCGTAGCAATCACGAAGACTGAGGTCTCAGAGAAGCTTGAGACTGTTGCTCTGACGAAGACCGAGGTTCAAAACGAGCTTCAGACAGCAGTAGTGACCCAAACCGTTCACATATCCTTACCACCAGAGACTATCAAGGAAACAGTCCACGTTACCCAGGCTGTGGTTGAGACGGTGCGCGAGACGGTACACGTCACTCTCCCACCACACATTGTTACGGAGCTCGTCCATATTACCGTCACGAAGGCATTAGAGATCTGCCACCAGACCGAAGTGTTAATCCCCATCGTTCACGAAACGCCTCCACCCTTAGTCCATGAGACGATTGTGGTACCTCCCATAGTCCACGAGACGTCGATAGCCCTCGGACATCTGAACCTTACATCGGTCGCTCCTCCAGTTGCTCACGAGACCGTTGTGGCCCCGTCTTTAGTCAACAATACAGCGCCAGCTCCAGCGTCCGCCGCGATCCCGCCTCCGGCATCGTCTCTGGCACTAGGATACATGGCTCCCCACAACGCTAGGCGGTGGCGCGCATGAGTTCCTTAGTCTATGGTCTTTATTATGTGAGAAAGGAAATAGCGAGGATAACACTGGGTTCCGGGGGTAAATTTCGATACACGGGATGATTATGAGTATAGGATAAATTTGGCATTTTCGGGATATTTTCCTAATCTTTATAGTTCGGCTTACTCTTCTCTACTGTCGATAATTTCTGGACGCTACTTCGACAGGTCTCCCGTAGATAGACAGGCATGAAAGGATGTTTTCTTTGCTCAAAACCGTTCTGATTTCCGTCGAACATTTCCAGTTTCCGGACTTGACTTCAACTTGAGTGACATTATTAGCATGCTTTGAAAAAATACAAGCCATTGTGATTAACAATAGTAGACACATTACAGGCGGTATAAACCCCAATTCCCCTATTCCATACTCCAATGCCCGCCAACCCAGCGTCGACCCATATTCCCCATATTCGGTCGTGCGCAATTATTATGATGCTATCGGGATCGATGTAGTTCGTGGTAGGTAGACATGTCGATGAGGTTGTCGGTGTAATATACTCGTAAGGATACTGTCGGCGTCGATCTCCTCGTTACCCTTAACCCCTATTTTACTCGGAAACACGCCAGCATGTCTTCTATCGGTCGCAAACACTCGCGATAGCTTCCAACAGCAAAAAGTCGATCGCAATTACTTATAGGCGCACCCTCCCTTTTCGATACACACAGGGCTAATGACAAAGGTCTTGATTTGACAACGATCGCAATTTCGTGGGATCTTCGGCACGCTGGCGCTGCTCTGCTCGCCCTCGGTCTGCGCGTCCGCTTGCTCGTTATTTAGATCGCTGTAGAAGAGACGGATTCGACGGTGTTGGAGCACGCGGTAGGATCGAAGCGTCTTGCCTTCGAAGCAGAGGGCGGCGACCATTTCGCATAGTTCGGCGATGAGGAGCTCGTCTTGCTCTCGCTGAGCTTCGGTTTGGTAGTAGCGAAAGCACATTTTGTTGGCTAGTGCGTGTTGGCACGGTAGGATATTGTAGAAGAGGTAGGGGGGTTGGTCGTCTGTAGCTCGAGGGGGATTAAGCTGTCGTTGATTGTTTCGGCGCGTGGCAGTTCTATGGGACGGGCGCGTTTTGGGGGACTTAGGCCAAAATCGATGGAATTCCTAGAGGCTGCACTATTCACAAGTCAGTATCAACGGGAAATTCCTCCAGCAGAGTAGAAAATATTACCTACTTCCATAGTTTCGAGGCAGATTGAAGTTTCAATTAGAAGAGCTTAGTTGATTGATGTAGGCGGATGGGAAGACCTCAACAATTTGCAGTACCATTACAAATTATCATGGGGATGGTTTGAATTATTATTCCTCCTAGAAACATCTCGTCCTACTTTTGTGTTTGACTAACCGAGTTATCCTAGCTATGACGATGGTATCAATTTTCTTTAGCAAATGGTGCTGATAGAAAATCATTACAGCTACTCCTCACCATACGACCTTCCTACTAGTACTCAAAGAAATTATTTCACGATCTTGTGGTAAGACAATACTACTTTATTATATCCAGTAGGGATAGCATCACCCTCTACTGACTTTTAGTACTTTGTTCAACAACGAACAAGCTATAAACGAGGTTGTGGGCGTAACTACCAATAATAATACTAGAAGTTTTGACAGTGGCATTAACATACAGTAATCACGATCATAGATCGTATAACGTACCTTACATATCCATCATATATAATCATTAGATAGAAGTCTCGTGTTTGTTATACCTTCCTTCACTTGCTACTGCCAATGACCAGTTAATAAAGGTCGTTACTAACTACAAGCCGAGCATGAATGACCCTTTGCAA
Source organism: Annulohypoxylon moriforme (assembly GCA_022695765.1). NCBI lineage: Eukaryota > Fungi > Ascomycota > Sordariomycetes > Xylariales > Hypoxylaceae > Annulohypoxylon > Annulohypoxylon moriforme. The sequence goes on from MU403104.1 coordinate 74,539, forward strand.
ACGCAATATTACTCACTCGTGGGTCTGATGACCTCTGGTTAGGTTTAAATTTAATATTATTTCATCTATCATTGGTTAATGATGGCAAAATCCCTCAAGTCCAGGTGCCGAGAAGCCTTGGGGGGCAGGATGTTATAATCATAGTTTCCCAAGACTAGCAAACGCCCCCCTTTTTCCAGCACCTACCGGTACCACTAGGAAGCGACTCATACTATAGTGAGCCCTAATTTATGTAATCAAGTTGCTTTTAACTTTTTCTATTTAACTATATAAAGTCTTCTAAATTTCCTCCTCTCCAAATCTTTTCTCTCTATCATTTTATTTTCTAATATAACAACTATATCTAGTTGTTCATGCCCTATCTGTGCAGCTCTTTAACATGCACATTATCATCATCCCGCAATAATGTTCCTCGCAAAAGACGAGAACTATGGCATACCTAGATGATATTCTGTTGGTGATTATACCTCAACGAGATCACACGCAGCGGATCGGATGTGGGGATTCAAATATGTCCAAACAATTTATCTGCTCTATGGACTAATTACAACACTTTGAAAGCCTTCCCAGCGATTGAGTCCACACGATCTGTTTAGGAAAAAATGGACAGTGATATTCAACCTGTGATATCGACCTAGGTATCTGCCACTAGCGTAAGTTTTCCTTCTAGCTGACTGCTGGATCACCTATACTAACACCTAAAAAGCCGGATGATGCCTAGGGAATTATTAAAGTACCTAAACAGCCGCTCTCTCGTGACATCTATCATCTCAAGGACAGCAAGCCGGTCGAAGAGACTCTAAATCTCGAGAGCATGCCCGGTACCGGTTCAATAGAAGAGACGCCCGATACGAATGTCCCTATCACCTGGAAGACACATTTGCGAATTTATAATTCCTTATCAGTATCCACTGCCAGTCAACAAGCTTCTGCAAGCTCTCACGCCGCTGTCCACACATTCACATTCACCTTCACATTCATAAGATAATCACTAAAATCCGAAGATGGATTATATTTAAAGATAACATCGGTGTGCCTCTCTCCACCACAAGTCTAATAGGAAGGGAGGGTAAGACGGTCGCACCGTGTGGCTCGCTTGCCACCGAATCCAACTCCATACATCTATCTAATGTCGCCTACGGAGACGACGAAGGCAAGAAGGGGGGATAAAGCCTCCCCGTTACAGACTCCTTTGCTTTAGATCCCAGGAAGCTTGACCTTGTGCCTTGATAGGTACATGAGGAAACTCCATATAGGAGTAAACAATGCAAATAAACTATTGCATTCCGATGACCCCCCCTTCTAATTACCTACCTCGTAGGTATCTACGGATAGCCTTTCCGCCAGGTATCGACCTAACTAACACCCCAGACACTTGATCTTGCGCCTTCGCGAAGCCGCTATCTACAAGGTCAACCCTTCCCCGGATGCCAGGGCAGGGTGCCAACGTGCAACTGGCCGGGTTGATGTTTTCTCGTGGAAGAGATCCCATTGCTGGATCGTAGGAAACCACGATTCTCCCACACAACACGGTTTTCTACGAAATAACATCTTTATAACCCGCCCTGTGTTATAATTACACAGGTATAACTTTATACCTCCGTAACAACCAAAATCATCATGGCTCACTTTTAAACTTCTAAACTTGGAGCATAACATACCGTCAACTCCTCACAGGATGGGGGGTTAATTTCTATATCATAAAGTATAGCATGGGGGTGTCCCCAACGCTTTCCCATTTTGTGGTATCAAGCAGGCCGCCCCCGATATCTTTGGGACCGCTATTCCACCCATACAACACGGTGCTGGGGCTGGTCCTCCACCGGTATTGAATCCAGTGGCTGGTTCACTTGATTTCATTGATCACATTGATCAAATCCACCATCTACAAATCATGACGATTTCCCAGGCGGTTTGCAAAGCGCTCAAACGTGCACCCAGCCTGTCCCACGATAAGTGCCTCTACTTTATAGAGGGAATGCGTTGAACGAGATTGTTCCATGCCGTCGTGGCTCCTGTGTCGCTCCAAGAAACTGCAGTGTTAGCCGCCAGGATCCACTTTCCGGGAGAGATGCGTGTATCACTGGACAAAGCGAGTAGCTCCATGGGTCCGGTAGCTTCCCGGACCCGAGCAAAATGCAAGGCACCTGATCCCATGGGCATCGTAGAACGTGCGATACCGCGAACGCTAGATGAGGATGAAGGCGACAAAGCAAGCCTGGACCTAGCACGCTAGTATCGTACTGGATCTACCAAACAAGCACTTTTAAGGGTGATATCATACACCCATGGTGGAAATATGCGCCTTGGCGAAGTAAAATAAGCGTCAGGAGCCGCAAGGGTCCTTTTTACGCCGCCGGTGAATCGACCACCGCTAGCTGCAGCGGGTCGAGGAGTTGACCCTAGCCACTGGCTCGGCTGCAGAGAACAGATTCGCCGACAGAGGCCCCTCAGCGGAGGTTGGCTCTCTACAGAGTGTTCCTATAAATAGGAGTTGTTCGATATGTCGCCGACAAGATCAACAGTGCGGGGCATTCAAGCCCATATCAGTTCCGATACTCCTGGGTGAATTAGGTGCGATGATAGTAAGAGAAAATAAAAATATACGGTGTCTAAAAGCTATAATAAACACTTTACGACATCCACAAGTCCAACGACCAGGACTACCTCAGCATGCTGCGGTCGCGCGAACAGAATCGCAACAGAAATTCTAATATTTCTTTAAGCTCCAGAGGCCTACTCTATTAAAAGGACTAGTGGCTAAACCACAGTCGGATACCTCATCAAGAGGATAGGAGCCCCGTGGCTGGCTATTTACGGAGCAGATCTATGAAATTTCCTAGAAATACTATAATACTAGGTAAAGGGGAGTTTGGGACGTTAAGATGCCGCCCAAGTCTATGAAAGATCACAGACGCTGGATTCGCAATAAACTATAACCTCAGACACACAAATTCAGCAGCATGAGTCGTCTGTCATACTAGGATATGCTTCATTAATGAGGCCTTTCCTGAACCAACTTATGATGCAAATATATTCTAAAGCACGATTATCTCGACCTGGGGCTTTTTCGCCCACAAATGTCACAGACCATCGTCTCGGCTATTTAAAAAGAGGTAGACGGTATGATATAAGCAGAGTGGCTAAAGTAACTGAAGTATGAAAGATATCAAACCCCATATAAGGTAGATACCTCTTAAGAAATACAACATCCATATAATTCATATAGGCACGCATGAAGTGTTTTACGCAGAAGGGTCCGGGCAAACTGTTGGTGTCTTTTAGATTAAAGTTGTGACAGATAGACCATTAATAAAGAATACGTCTCATCGAACCGTCCTAACCGTTCTCCCAACCTCTCCCCTTTCGACCGACTCCAATCTCGGTAAGACATGTTCCCAGACCTTCTCAGACAAGCTCTCAACATCCAGGTCCGCGTCCACGATCTGTATATCCTCTTCCTCTTGCCTGAACTCGCCCTCCTCATTAGTCGCGCTATCGCTTCCTCTACCCGCCCCGTTCCCAAGCCTCTCCGCATCCCCTCTCCTCGGAACTTTGGTCGTGGTATTGCCGCTATTGCCTACGGCGCTGCCGAGATCCCCCATACTAAGGCCCCAGAAAAGATCTCTAACGCGCCTTTGGATTTCGCCCTTCTCGTATACCTCGCCGCCCCAACCACCGCGTTCGCGCGCCACTTCCTCGTCGAGATCTAGGAAGAGTACCATATCCGGTCGCGGAAGACCAACTTCGGGAGCCTTGGCCCAGGATAGACTTAGGGACTTAATGTTCTTCGCGGCGCTGTATACGATGCCGCTGTGGTAGAAGCGATCGCAGATGATCGTGTGGCCGGCTTCTAATTCGGATTTGATTTTTTTCCTACAAGAAGGATTAGTAAAATGAAAAAAAAATGGCGGATGAATCTCGCCTCCTAGGAATAAAGACGATAAGGAAATGAAACTTACACAGCCTCCCACCGATTCGCGCTGAACAGCAGATGAATAACATGATCCTCAACCTCCGTCTCGCCTTTCAGGTACGAGTCGATCATCTGTCCAATCGGCGTAGTCCGATCTAACACAGAATCCATTAGCCCAGCTCACCAACCCTATCCTCCCTCCCTCCCACGACTCTAGAATATGCCAGACGCTTTTTTAGGCAGTAGTACACTTACCAGGAAACCTCATAAACCTAACCTCCCGTCCACTCTCCACACACCTCTGCTGCAACAACTTCGCCTGCGTAGTCTTCCCCGCGCGATCCATCCCCTCAAACACAATAAAAGCCCCTCTCACCGGCTCCCCCCTCTCCACCCCATCCATCGCGTCCCCAACCACCGACCCGACTCCCCCACTCCCTTCCCCAACTGTACCTCCTTCGCCCCCGGCCTCCCCGTCCGCATTAGTAGACCCGCCTTCACTTAACCCCTCGACCGCAGGCGGCGCCGGGATCTGTGCGGAAGTAGGGTTGGGGGAGATTAATGGGGCGGCGAGGACGGGGGGCGCGCCCGTGGCTACGGTGATGGAGTCGCCGTCTTCGCGCTCGCCGGTCACGACTACGATGCCCTTGCCCGTGGGGGGGAGTTCGTTTGCTGCTTTTTCCAGCATAGCGACAGCAGCTGGCTTAGAAGAAGAAGCGGGTTCACCCGAGGCGGGAGGAGAGCTATCCTTAGCAGCGGGGGTGGGACCGCCGCTCTCCTGTTTCGGGGACGACTGCAAAGCGACGGCCGACGAGGCGATGGTAGCTGCGGTCGCGAGATCGTTGATTGAGGCCATTGGGCCGGTATTCTCCTTTTTTCCCTGCCTTTCTTTCCTTACTTTTTTTTTGCTTTTTAAGGGCCTAGTAGGTAAGGGGGGTAACACCCAAATTACAGTATGAGGAGCTGCACTAGTGGCGAATAGGATCAATCAATAGACCAACCACGCTTAATGAGCTATGAGCTTGCCGCCAGTCAATCAATTCGTAAGTAGGGTAGTACGTCAAATATAAAATGAAAAAGAACCAATTATCCCCTGGTATGAGAATTGATTCTTCTGCGACTGTCGATTGGATATCGAGCACGTCTCAATCTTAGGAAAGGGGTCGTCGCTCACTGGTCTTCTTAAAGGCTGGGGTGTGAGATGATGTGGGATGATGTAAAGATTGTGGGCGAACGTAGCGCGACTGTGTCTAAGTGGAGCCGGCCGACATTACGTAATTGGCTTGTCATTCGCTGGACATCGTCGTACAGATCTAAGTGCCTACGGGGTAGGCGCATTGCTTTGCCTAGCCGCCTGCTTGACGCAGGTGGTTATTGTTAGAATAGGAGACTTCAACTGGCTATTCAGACGCCATAGTTCCTTGAATGATATACGTTAGGTACCTAGTCACGAGCTAGTCACGAACACATATGTAGATTTTGGTACAGAGTCTGTTATTCAGATGTACCACGATGCCACTTGCCGCCTCATCTGATCCTCGATAGGTCAGGAATAAAGCAACGGTTAGAGCCAGCATTGAAGTATGTCAATGCAAGTGTAAGCTCTGGAGGAAAAGCAACGTATGTACAAGACTCTTACACCGTAAAAACAAATGCCAATATCAACGCAACCAGCCGGTCCAGACCCTGCCATTACCATCGCCCCCCCCTAAACGCCAGGTGATATCGCCTCCCGAGCCTATAGTACCCAGGCATTAGGCGACTGAGAAATACCCATCAGTCCAAATGAAGAAATATGCGGAAATGTCGTCCCCTCGTCATTAGCATTCCGCGCCCTGTGCCACCTCGGTTGTTCCCATCTCAGCCTCATCCTTGGCACTTCCGCTTTCCCATACCTCGAAACTATCACCGGTGCCCTCCATTGGCTCGAGAACTGCCGCGCCAGGTGCGGGCTCGTCCGTCTTCTGCATCAATTCCTCCACTGAATGCACTCCATCTTCGGCGTTAGGCTCTGCGGGAACGTTGGATTCGGCAGATTCCATCTCGGGGGCACACTCCAGGCCGCCCTCTGCTTGCTGAGGCTGGCTATCCTCCTCTTCGTCGCCAGGAACAATGATGATAGAGTTCTCGTCACAACCGTCCGAATAATAATCACGAACGTTCATCTCGCCCAAGGGGTTGCGCTCCTTCTCAAACACCATCTCATCGTCCGACATCTGTCGGGCAGCGCGTGGGCGCGAAGTTTGGGATACGTCATCCATCGGAGGAACGTTCTCCTTGCCCTCGGCTCGCTCTCGTTGGCGACGGCTCTCGCTCTCCTCGTCCGAGCTAATGTCGAGAACGCAAGTGCTGTGCTGTAACAAGTTGGTCATCTCCTGTTCCGGAGTGTCTTCGTGAATGTCGAAGAACCAGGAAGACTTCATGTCACCCTCATCAAGACTGCCACTAAAGTCGATAGAGTTGGATAACAAGGACTTCACAGCCGGTGATGCATTGCGACCGCCGTAGCTCGAGAGCGTCCCTCTAAGAGCTGCATCGAGAGAGAAGGGAGCCGCAGACTTGTTCGACAGATCAAAGGTAGGTGGATCAACTCTAGTGAATCCACGTCCAGTGCGTCGTCGTGAAGATAGAATACCGGTCTTTTTGCCGCGGGTGGGTGATCGGCCAGCGGGTGCCGAGAGAGGCGAGCACTTAGCTACGCCAGTGTTGATCTTAGCAACAGGCGACTTAGGGCTAAGCAATGATCGCGGGCGCGACACAGGCGACTTGGCACGAGTGACGGCAGGAATGTCATTGGCGCTAGCTGACTTGGTGAGAATGAATGCAGATGGCTTGAGAGCAGAATCCTTAGTAGTGCTGTCCGAGCCCTTGGGTCGCTTAGAATAGAGCAGCGGGTCAACGTTCTCGAAGTCGTCGGTATCTAAGCTGTCGGAAGCCTTTCGCTTCACTGGAGACGTAACTGAGAGCGCTGTAGACCGATTAGCACTCTGTAGCACGAACTTCGCATAGGCATTAGGCGTTTTCTATGTGTACACTTCGAATAGTTTGTGCAATTCGATTGTGTTCATTGGCATTGAGCCAGTGGACGACAAGACACCACGTAATTAAGCACGCTCAAGGTTCCCCAGACGCTCCAGATCTTCCCCTAGACTTACCATTCTGTCTATTCTTGAGACTTGTCAAGTTCTGCAGGCGTGCCCCGTCGAGAGGAGCGAAGGGTTGACGAGTAGCAGTAGCCATTGCTGTAAGTTCTGACGTGGTTTGATAGTGAAGGGGTCTGAATGCCCAATTGATCCACGATGTTGTGGTTCTAGTTCGACTCAGTCAAGGGTAGTCGAAGGTGGTTCTATGGAGCCCAATTGCCAATGAGTGAGTCACGAGAATCCCTAAGTGAGAGGTTGTCAAGGGTTGATGAGGAACGATTGACACCTAATGCTAGACAAGAATTCGGAATGCCACGATTGTTTGTTTATTTTGTTGCGAACAATCGTATATCGTCGAATTTTGTCTGCGAAAGTGGGAGGGGAAGTAAGAAGAAAAGTGGGCGAGGGAGTGTTGTGGTGGGAATTGATAGATCTTATTGCATCTAAGTTTGTCGTCTTGATTACCAAGTCGAAAAGGTCGCGCCGAGAGAGACCATAAAATGGAGAAAGGATTGGTGCGGGAGGTCAATGTCTCGAATGCACTGCACTGTTGAGATTACCAGACCAAACTTGAATTAGGAAGCGCCCGTCCGGTAGTGAGGAGAGGGGAACTAATAGGATTAAAGAGCGAAGAGTGGATGGTGAGCGAATGAATGAATGGATGGACAGCTGCAGGTCTGCAGGTCTATGTAAGGTATGGGAGGATGGAAGGGTGGTTGCGAAAGATCGAAAGGTTGAAGGGTTTGAAAGGTATGCGAAGAAATTAGGAGATGGAATAGAGGGAAGGATTGATTGATTCTCGCATACTCAGGTTTCAAACAGGCTTGCACTTGGTGGGCTGCGCTGCGGCAGGTTAAAGAGCTTTGGCCTTTTTCCTTCGTGTTGCGGACGCGTGGTGTTGGTGTAAATGGGGCTTCGACCAATCAAAAAATAGGGGCAACTTTACCTGCTTATGACCTGCAGTGCTCAGGTGGAGCTTGCGCAAGGGCTGACTTGTCTCTGACTGGATCGGGACGAAAAGCTGCAGGGAATTATAGCGATTGTCTTTCAACACTCATGCAACCCCCCAGTGCGGATATTTGATTTGTTCGAATGGTGGCTCAAGCGTCGAGATGGTCTCACCAGACAGTGCCAAAAATCGATTAGAATGCAAGCCAATGCAACTTTAAGGAACCAATCATCGCGTCCTAATTCAAGCCAAGGTGAATTCGAAGGAGGTTCAGCCGTAAACGTCCGTCGGAAAGCCAACCTAAATCGAAGCCATCACGCTTCCTTGTGGTACTCGAACTGTTCCAACGCGCGAATCGAATGCAGGGGTCCGCGCTTTTCGCGTCCATAAAGAACTGGTCTCCCCCTTCGATCCATCGTCCCTCTTCACCGCGCGGGGCAAGGTATGCCACAAACCATTTGCCAGGAAAAATCATGGTGCAAGACAAAGCCCTTGACGTCAAGGTATGTCTTCGAAACTACCGCTCGAGGGGAATCGTTCCAGTTTCATGATATCAAGATATCTATTCTTTCCACCCCCAATATTTTTCATGCGCGGATTACGCTAGCCGCTATTGAACGCCTAGCAAACAGATGAACAAGCGTCATCCACTGCATCTGCCCGTCGCGATCAGCGATATAACCGCAAACCCAGTGTCTGGTTAGGGACTAAGATCGAACTCGGCTGTGAAAGAGTTAGGCTACGCTAGCCTCACTAGAGGCAAACTCCCATCGGAGGGATCCCACGGTCTGACGTGCTTACCCTTCTCGTCACGGCTACCATGACTGAGGGCTAATAACCAATGAGGTATATACGCATGGCGGCCAATGTGGTGCATTGAGAACCCAAAGGCGACTAGGCCGCATATAACACGACCACCTTTTTGGGCCTATGGGGGAAACAAGCGTTGGAGCGGACGATGCCAGGGCGATATCAGCCTTGGGGGCAGCCTTATTGGCTTAGCTCAAGACCCTCCCCCCTTCTCTTCCAGCCAGTGGAACAGGGCATATAGACCGAAATTGGTCGTTCATCAGGTCCCGAGAGGTCTACGAATCGGACGCGATGACGCGTTTATGGCCGGTTCGAGATCACAGTGAAACTTCGGCAATTAGTCCAGAATGCGGACAGAGCCCGAGTCCAACATGTTCCATATACCATAGAGAGATTATTAGTAGCGCCCATGATGCTGTCTCCCGGGTAGGCAAAGACTTGAGTGACCGTTGGACGGCCAAGACCCTTTCAGCAATACGTGGGACCTCCTTAGTCGACGATTCGGGACGGACGATCCAAGCCCTATCATGATGGCCTTAGCTAAGCCCCTTGAGACGTTTGTCTACAATTCTTTGGCTATTGGTGATGGTTATTCCATGAGCTTCTGTTAATAAGGCGTTGGTATTTCGGCCCCCGTCTCACGTCAAACATACATCGATAGAAGAGTACCAGAGTCTTGCCACTGACATGATCCAGAGCACCGTTGGAAGACCGACTTGCACTGCCTTTTTACAGAACGGTGATGTAGAAGGGAAATTGGGTTAGATTGCTAAGTCTGAGCCTAGAGACGTCTTAAGGTTGATTTACACTAACATAGCACCTGCCTAGTAGTTGAGTTCTTTAGCTGGTTCTGAGTTGTAGCTTCCTGGTCCGCATAGTTTACGTCTATCATGTAGCGGCAGCTGCAATCCGGCATGTCGCTTTCGGGTACTTGATGTATGTACTTGAGGACGTGGAAATTCACAGAATGACATCGTTGACTTTTTACACTCTGACATGCATTACTACATCGTGCTCTTAGTCGTCGTGTAGGAGATGATGCGCCACCCGTCTGTGATGCAGACAATATTACTCTGCAGCATCGCGAAGACGAAGCTCTTCAATAGTAGACTGACACATGAACTTATCTCCAAGTCTTGAATCGTCTCTGTGTGAGGACTCGGCCAATGTTTGAGGATGTCTAGAGCACGTCGTGATGTTTCTCCAATGAGACAGCGCCTTGCTGATGTTAGCGCCCAAGCTTCATCCGCGGACCCATCTAACGCTCCCGGTCAGCTGGACCTGACGCACATAGAAGTCAATCGCAACGTCTAAGTGGTATGCAGGCAAACGATAGGCCAGGAGATCGCCGAAGTACAACTCTAGACCACTCCCGAAGATTCTCTTCATAGCTACACAGAATCAATTTTTACATCTAAGAGCTATTTTTATCAAAGAGGATAACTCACAATGCATTGCCTACTCCAAACCGAACCGAACAATAGAGAATCGTGAAACAACGTCAAGGACCGGAAGGCAAATCCGCACCAAAGGATTATCCTATCGCTTCCAGTCTCTTCGAGGGCTCTATTATTTAGTCCGCAGTAGCCGCAGATTGTCGGTCAGTCTCGAGTGGGCGTAAACTCATTTTGTGGCGATTCACTTTCCGCTTCTGTACATTACAGCTTTCCAAAATATGAACATCAGCAACGCAACAAGAGGATTCGTTGACCACAGCATTCATACATGAATGCCTAGGCACAAACTTTCCCGAGTATTCCCGGACCAAATTTCGGATCTTCGATGTCGAAAGTTAGAACCACGACAGGCGTTCGCTAAACCGAGTCGAAGCCGTCGGTCCCGTGGCCATGACCGTCCTTCAACCGCTTCCCAAACCCCATCACCTCGCCGTCGAATTCCCCATCCCATGCTCCTCAAACCACCTCAACACCCAATTCAGCTCATCATAATCCGGATACTCCCTCAACGTCTCGATCTTGCCCTCTCCATCGACAACAAACGTCATCGTGACGTTATTCACATACACCAGATCCAAGGGCCCCTTCCCCGTCGCCATGGCCTCGACATCAACCCTACCGCTCTCGGCGACCAGGCCCAGGATCTCGAAAGAGTAGGTATCGAAGCGGCTTAACAGGTTGCGCGTGTCCGGTAGCCGTTCCGCTACGATGCCGTCACCGGCTTGGGGAACCCGTGCTGGGTTTCCGTTGATCCACCAGTTGGCGTCGTGGGAGAAGAAGGAGGGGATTAAGTCCCATCGACGCGAACTGATGCAGGCGATGTAGGATGTCACGATCGCTTTGGCGGCTGTGGTGGGGATTCTCATTGTGCTAGTTGCTGGTTTGACTCTGTCTTTCCTCGAGCGTAGCTGGTGTGATGATAAGGGCTTTGTGAATGACGATGAAAACTGAAGAGTGGAAGGTCGTCATGAGGTGGGTATGGTCTTAGGTGGATGTGTAGATACATAATGAAGCCTGGTCATCGCTTTATATATTGGAAAGCGTTCATGGAACGTAACCGTACTCCCGCGGTGGAGTTATATCTTCAATATCCATTCCTGTTACTCAAGTGCCTCTCCTCATACCAACATAGGCGCCTGCCTACTTGGGTAACCTAGGTAGGCTTCCTGGAGGCAAAAGTGCGCCCGTCAGTTGACGACATTGTGGGGTAGCGGCTCTTATGAGATATAAGCTACGACAATATGTCCTAGCATTGCGGCTCACGTACATATGTACGACACGTAAAGACGGTAATGAAGGACGTTATTTTACCCTCAGTATCCGTAATGCTTCGGTGATATCCTCAGTCCTCAAAAGTTCCAAGACTTTTTGTTGCTTTAGGGAAATTTGGGCGGTTCTCCGCACTGGTAGGGAAGCTACAGGTAAGCTACAGGGGCGACCGGTAAGCCACACGTCGGATCCGAGATTATATACCCCCATCTCCATTTAATAGTCCGAGAGCCTAACTCAACAACTTCAACAACAAAAAGGCCCTGCTTCTTGTTAAGGCAGATGTCACGACTTCTTATAAACCGAATACGATGCTTGCGAATAGCTAGATATTAAGCAGAAGGGTCTTAAGATTACGATCTATCATGATTACGAAAACGAGTTGAAGAATGGAAATCATTACCTACTAGGTATTCTCAGCAGCAGATGACTCTTAGATCTACATCATTCGGTCGGCAACCATTCTACAGTTTTGAGCCATCGCAGACATTTTAGCAATATCTCCTTGCCTCTCTTTGTCGTGCTGGTGAGAGCTTTCGTCGGTTTCGAGGGAGACGAATATTCAAGAAGGGATGATGTTAACCCCAAACAGATACTCGGTGGGGTGTATTCGCCTGCTAAATTTCAGAGGGCACGAGCCCCGCGCTGCGCCGGCTTGCACCTCACCCTCTGGACGATTGCGACGACAAGATGCCAGCCTGGTCTTCTACCACAACCTACCGCCCGTTTCCAGAGTTGGTTGATTATATTAATACGAATGGTAAATATACCAACGCCGAATACTTCTCATTCAGCTCGTGAGAAATTGGTTTCATTTTTACCTACACTGAAACCTTCTATATATATGTCTTCATCCCATCGAAGCATTTCTGATGGGGTCCCAGGGCGCAAAATGCTTCATGGTGGGTGGATGGGTGGCATTGATACTGCGTCGCACGAAACCATACCAACTAGCGATAACTTACACCTTTCACTTTGGCGAGGCTACTTGATTTTCGATGAGTTTCGTATTTGACGTTACCCAGCAGATGCCTCAAAGGTTGAGTAGGTGGCCGAAATTTTCACATGACGCAGTTCCATGAAGACACCTCATATTAAATTTAGAATCAAGGCTGTCGTATGGTGTCTATATGGAGTATATCTTGTCCATCCGCCGCGCCAGCTGGGAAAATATGGCTATCGGATCTGTGAACTTTATGAATACGTCGTTGAGGAGGCAAAAGTCCGTCATATTCGGTCTACTCACCTTTAATTTTGGAGTCTTAATTATATACTCCTTATTCGCAACAATATGACCGACACAGCTCTAGCTACAGTAGGGGCTGTGGCAAGCGTCATTCAACTTGGTGACGCAGCCTTGCGGTTATGTCGCAGCATTTCTAGATTCATCGGTGAATTGAATGATGCAGAAGACGATATGCGATACCTTCGGAGGAGTAAGAGAATGGAGTTAACACCACGTCGAGGTCTTAGCTAACCAGCCTTATCCTAGCACTCGATGACACGAATTCCCTGATGAGGGACCTGATCGCCTACATCCGCGAGTTCCAAGATGCCCCTTCAACCAATAACGAGCATGAGGTCCTACCAGAAGTGGTTGTGGTTGCTGTCCAACATTTCTACGATAGCCTCAAGTCACTCCGTGAATTGCTGCCGCCTGACCTCTCTCCTAGCTTCGCGCAAAAACTTCGTTTCGTCTTTAATAAGAAAAAGATTCGGAGGGTTACATCACAGTTGGAGAGCTGTAAGGCCAGTACCTCCCTTACGTTGAACATAATCTGCAGGTATGGATTGTGGCTCACCACAATGTTTATGGAATGGTGTGACCAGGCATTGACGTGAGAATACGAAGCCGAAATAACATCAAGTTACGTGATGACTTGGGCAACATTAGAATTGACGGCGAGACGCTGGCTGCTGAGCTGAAGACAGCCGCACGGAACTGCTCGCAACAGACATCTCAACTGTTAACCGAAGCTCGAGATATATCTCGAAGGCAGATTCAAGCGTTCCTAGCTCTAGAGAAACTCGACAAGCAAACGCTAGATCTTGCAACCAGGCTCCAACATACGATGGCAGCACAGCACAACTCTCGCTCTCGACAACAACCTTCTGCTACGAACTTTACTGCCGCAGACGAAGACTCCATTGCAAAATTCGTACGGATCTCTATGAGGCAGACGGTTGAGATGATCAATCCTGAGATGAATAGATATGAAACAACCAAGGTTGACGACCTTAGTACCGATTTTGCTTCGCAGGCTCATCATGAAGGGTTCTTCAACGAGGAAGAACCCTTAACCCAAAATCAGGACCAGACTCGGAGATCTAACCTAGTGAAGCTTTTCCAGAAACACGAGACCATCTGGCTAAAATGGGTGGTAATCAATTTGTGTGTTACTGGGTTCAGGCACCGCCAAACGGGGACCCAAAAGTCTGCCTCGTACTTTTCTGTCGAAATCGAATTCATCCCCCGACGCTTTACTTCCTTTGGCATATGCTTATCGTACACAAATGCCCCAAATCAAGCAGGTTATTGTAGCATCTGTCCGACCATCCTGACGTTCAATGTGGTGCCCAATGATAAAATTGGACGAATAAATCAAATCCTCATTAACGATGACGTAGATGCGCTACGATTCCTGATAATGAACCGTGAGCTAGGTCTAAGGGATCGCTATGAAAATGGATGGTGGCCTCCTCAAGTTAGTCTGATAGTGGAATCTTCCCAGAACTACGAATCATATTAACTTTACTTAGGTTGCGATTGGATGTGGCTCCGTGAAGTGTATTCGATACCTGGCACACGAAGTTCAGTTGGCACATTCATCAACTGTTTTCTTTCAGCCAGATTCCGTATATCCATTGAGTTCATATATATACACGGTATTCGCAGCCATCGGGTTGAACTTAAATCCGCTGTCCGACATTTTCGAATGCTTCTCGATTTTGAACTCAGAAATGTTGCTTGACGATGATGATACTCTTGCCCCACCGTCTCCCTATAACGCGCTATGGGATTTTAAGAAGAAGCACCCCATCCAACGGACTGCGCCAATTGATGAAAGCGAGATCAGAATTAGTCAAATGTTTCGAGGATCCGGAACCAATATCGAACCATTCTCATGGCTTAATGAGTGGGCCAAGGATGGGATGAATATTTCATTTCATGAATTCTCTATGGAACTCTGCTTGCAATCCGGCGAAGACCCCAATGCGCCAATGAAACTACACAACGAAAACCGGCCTCTAGAGTATGCGGTCAGCTTTTCAGCCAAGCAACCATACGATCGTGGCTCTTTGATCAGTTCTAATCTAATGCCCGACGAGGTATCGCCGCGTATTCTAACCCCACTCATCAAAGCAGGGGCAGATATCTTCTACACTAGAGAAGTTGACGGTCAGCTCAAATCCATCGCGGACTCAGCATACGAATTAGGCATCGGATACTTGTGGGAAGCTGCTCTTATCGAATGCGGATACGACCCCAAGGAAGTGAAAATGGAAGATAAACGACGGAAGACAGCACTCGAGAAGCTCGACTCAGCAGAGCGTAGCGGTGTTGACATTGAACCGATGATGGATGCATTCTCCACGTCCGGTCTGAGACGTAGAGCAAGAGCAAGAAATACATCCGACGAGATGTCTATGGTCGATTAGGCTGGCGAAAGGGGGGACACCGGCGATCACGGATTTAAAAAGAAAAAGGGGGTGGGGGTGGGGTTTGGTTTCTTTTCCTTCACCGAGGTTCAATTACCTCCAAGAGATTCAATTACTACACTCCTAATTATCTCCTTTGAGATGATATCAATAGAATAGGAAGTACATTCATTAACAATTCATAATATATTATTGGTATCTTGCATTTATCAAATCATATCACATGCCCCCCAACCCCTCATTCCCTCTCCTCCCCATCTCCCCACCTATTCCCCCCCCTCCCCGCCCCGGGCTCCAAACACGCCGGAACCTTCAACCCAATCGCGGAATCCGCCTCCGACCCCCTAGACGGGGGCAACGGCCTCGAAAAATTCGACGTCTTCCGCTTCAGCGTCGGCGGCCCCACCATCACCTCATGGACCTGCATCGCGCCCCTCGGCACGGCCACCGGTTCCGGCGGTCGAATCGTAGTCACCAACACCTCCTCCCCGGTGTCCTCGTCCATGTCGACGACGGAGGGGGGGGAGTAGTTCGGGTTCCGGATCACGCGGATGGGCTGGCGAACCGCGATCTCGGGCTCGGCTGCGTACCGCACGGTTGAGAGGCGGGAGCGCTGCGCGCTTGAAGCTATGCTGGTGCTTGGGGTTGCGCGGTGCGATTTTGTTGAGCCGTGGGGGGAGCGGGAGGGTGTGGATGAGTGGGAGGAATTGTTGGAGTAGGATGATGATGGTATGTAGGCGGAGCGGCGGTCCGCATTTGAGCTTTCTAGGGGCGTTTCTGTGGTGGGGATTCTTTGCATACCGACTTGTTCGGCGATGTTGTTCCATTCGCTTCGCCAACCGCCCGGGTTATATACTGGTTGGGGCGGCGACTTGGAGAGCGATGAGGCTAGTTTCGGCATTGGTGGGATGCCCTGTGGGGGGATGGTTCCTAGAGAGGCGGTGGATATGTCGTATGTTGCTCCGATAGGGGAATTTGCCATTAATTCCATCCTATCGTGAGGCAACTCTTTTGTTCTTATTAATAGAGGATCCGGGGTTTTGGTCGGTTTAGAATTTCCGATTTTGAAGATTTCTGCTGTTGGAACTGTCATTATAGAAGCGCTTGTGCTCTCCTGCCGTTGTAGCGAAGCTCTGCGGGAAACGCTGAGATCTGCGGTTAGGTCATCGGTGGATTCAGTAGCTTGACAGCTTAAGAATGATTTACTAGAGAGCCCCGTTGTTGCGAAAGGCGTAGGTTGACTCTCAATCGTGGCGGATATTGCGATGAACGAAGGTCTACTTGAGATTAGTGGTTATTCACAAAATTTAGGTACCTAGGTGGCGTTCTTACAGTGCTCCAATACAGATCACCAAATCTAGATACGGCGTCATTTTCGCGAGACCATTCGAAGGCCCTGCTTTAGCGATCATGACGGCTGACGCAACTAGAGCGGCGACCCATACGGCAATACCGAACCTCGCAACAAGGAGTGCACTGGCATGGAGATAATCGCCGTAAATCTGTGGCGGCAGATTGCCTCTTCTCCTATAATCCTTCCTCGCCCCTCGCACATGTATACACACGTAAACCAACCCTATGCTAGCTGCGAATAAAACGAGGTCCCGGGCAATACATGCTGATTGGACCTCAACTGGCTGTAGCAATAAGACAACTGCTAGACTTATTCCTCCTACAGATGAGATAAAGAGTAATATGAGCGAAGCAAGAAGTATCGAAGGCCGCTTTCTCCGTTTTTGCTCTGTATTGTACTGCTCCAGCGAGTGGTAGAGTAAGTGTGCGTGATTCGAATCTACCGTCCAAACCTTTTCCTCATCCACGTCCTTACGCGCCATGGGGGTATCGTCAGCGGGACCGGCCAGCTGTTTTTAGGGAAGCGTAAGGAGAAACGAATGACGAAGATATTAGATTCGTTCACGTTAGGTCATGCCACCAAGCGAAAGAAAAGTTGCCAGCAATTTTTAAGAAACAAGGTCTATGTAAATACAAATGAAACTCATCGTGATATATTCATTTGAATCTGAATATAATCGACGAGGCTGGACGCGATTCCGAAAGGCTTATCCAGGCCATTCCATGGAATGAAGTCCAAGTCTGTCTGGTTAAGGTAATGACGAAGTTATGTTGAAGAGAATGAAGTCGACCTCGTCTATTTTGGGAGAGCTTTGCGAATCGGAAAATCACTTACACATATTTGGCATTGAATTTACCCGAAATGGCAAGGATCTACTTGTACCTTTCTGTCGGTATTTCCCGGTATTTCCCATTCAGTATCTATGGGATGTTTGGACATACGGATTAGGGTCGAGTAGGGGAGTTGTTTTATGGATGTCGAGACGATCGCAGTTCGTGAGAGCGTAGAAGCAATAGCGGGGCGAGGTTGGCACATTCCAGGGGGTGGCTATTAGCCAACCCGGGAAACCTCACTGCTAGGCTAAAGCGCTAACGCCGCTGTAAAACAACGAGGGGCGCCTAAACATGCGAAACAGTTGCATTGAGCCTCAGCCGAAGGTGGCTTATGGAACACTTCTAGTCTCGAGTTTACGTAGCATTGGCTCGAACCACTGGAATGTCCAGGTTTTTCATCAAGAAGGCGGCTTGATTCAACCAAATTTATTGGTGCCGGAAAATCTGTTGTTATGATAAAAGTGCCGAAAACTCGCAATTCTGTAGAAACAAGAATGACGATATTTCGCCAGGTCGTTTTCGTTATCGCCTGACTGCTGCAACTCGCTAAAATTCATATGATATACAGAGGGGGTTTCACCCCAACTCCAAGACCGGAACACGCCTACAATGCTTGCTACCCAAGAAAAACATGACCACCCTTTTGTTTACTCCAACAACAAAGGCTCTTACTAAATCCAAGAAGGCCATCGTATCTTACTTCATCAACCGTAAATATTATCAACTCAATATAGCAAATATAACCAATCCATGCAGAAATGCGCTAATGCAACATGTAAGATAAGTCTGGGAGGTTTTGTATAATACCTCTGACAATGTCATCCTGTTCTCGCTCTGAACTAGAGCTCTGAATAGGTCCAAGAACAGCCTTTAATGGCGTCTGGGTCTGTATCACTTGATCCATACTCGACCGAACACTTTGACTCTCGCGGGGCTTCGAGATGGGCTTTGGTTTGGATTTCATTGAGCTCATCCAATTTGAGACCGATCCCGATGTTGGTGATTCGAATATTGAAAAATCGGCAAGAGGCCAGGGGTCTTGTCTTAAAGATTTTGGCGTCCCGGCAGATAGGCTCTCGAAAATAGAGAAATCTGCTAGAGGCCACGGATCTACCCTTGGAGCAGCACTTGATGATCCTGTTTGCTGAGATACTTGCTTCGGCGCCTGAGTACTCTGGGGTATCGAAACTGATAACTTAGGTGCTAAATTGTTACTTTGTGTAACTGACGTGTTCTTTCCATTTGCTTTGGATGTGTCGTTAGCGGGGACAGTTGGAATTGCTGGGGTAATGCCATTCGCATTATTTAGTGGCTGTGTTGTGAGAGTAGGTCCGGGATGAGCGTCTACTTGGGGGGACGACACCATCTCTCCCCAATCATCACCTTCATCATCTAATATGACTTCAGTCTGAATTGTTTGTATGGGCAATTGGACCGCATTGCTCTCTTTAGCCTCGGTCTTGATGGCCGCTGGTACTGCCCGGCTTTTTGGTGCTGCAAGTTCAATCTTTCCGTCTTTAATAGGAGGCGCAATGGGAGGCGACCTGATACTATCCGAGCTCCAACGGAGGCTGGGGTTTGCGCTCGCCTTCTGGATAGGTGTTCCGGAGGGTGGCAAGATTGGACTTTGCATTGATCTTCTCGCTTCAAAGCTAGACCCTACGGAGCGTACCGATTGTACTGGACTCTGAATTTGAGCCGCAATGGAACTGTCTCGTGAATGCGTGACAGAAATTTTTCGAGCGAATACTTTGCCCAAATCAACAGGAGCTGCCGCAGAAGAGTCCCAGTTAAAGACACTCGTCCGGTTTCCAGCTCCTACGGTTGCTCGGCCGGCAATTGAATCTTCCTCCATCCATCTTCTGACGATCTTTATAGTATCGGTGTGTAGATGTGATTTTGACCATTCCACCCTGTGATAATTATCCTCGTCACCTGAGTCATGTTTAAGCATCGATCCGTAGCGAGAGATCCGATACCATGTTTTGCGCTCTGATATTGTTGTGAAATTGTCTTGAATAATTCGTTCTGGGATTTCGCCGGTTTCGCTCGTTGTTTCATTCGTATCTTGAGGGAGATCAGGAAAGAGCTTGTCGATTAATTGAAAGTCAACATTGAATCGTACAGGGCCGAATTTCTCAATAATTTGTTGAATCGAGGCTGAAGCTGCCTGGAGAGCTGCCTTCTCGTGTTCAATGGGTTCATCCTGATCTTTGGTGGTCGTATCGTCTACTGGAGCTTTGGGTGTTGGCGATCTTCCAGGAGATGGAATATTTATAACGGATGCTGGTTTACTGTATTCACTCTTGGCATCTTCAAAGTCCCCAAAATCCGCATCTTCCTCGGTTCCCACGCTTCGGGTCCGGCTTAGTGATCTCTCTCGGCTTCCTCTGCTTGGGGCGTTAAGCCTTGGCGGTGACGGTTCCTCCACGGTGGCCTTTGCTAAGTCATCGTATAACCCGACCAGTTCTTGAACTTTGCCAGAGACTTTCCGAGATGTGGTCTGCAAGCGCGACTTGGGATCTTCGTCGATTGATGTGATGGGCGAGTCCTGACGCTCGACTTCAGCAGAACTGCCAACCGAAGGGGTTGACGACGGCCTAGAGGGGTTATCATGTATCTCCACCTTCGGTACCGAATCTATGTCCAGGTCGCGCGATTCTCGAGGGCTCAATTGTATTGATGATGGATCACGTGCCTGCAATTCATTATCGGATGATCTTATGCGCTCCTCCCTTGATTGAGTATCCTCCACACTGGCCTCGAGGGTTTCTACAACATCCTTCCTTTGTGCTGACGGTGTAGGTGTTTCAATTATTTCGGCGTGGCCATCTAGGGCGGCTATTCCTAGCGCATCCGAATTGATAGTCGGGATGTCGGGTTTCTTATCTTGTAATGAAAATTCTGCAGCCCACGGATCAGGGGAGTGATGTCGGAAGATGGAAGAAGTTCGAGATCGCGGAAGAGGTCTAAGTCCGGGGGATGTCGCAGCACTACTCGGTAATGCAATTGAACTCCTATTTATCGATTCGGGCCTTGGGCTAGGCTGAGATAATCGTGAGGGTGGCTCTGCCCATACTCCCCAATCCAGCGCGTTCGCTGTGGCATCCGTCTGTTCGGCGCCATTCCAATCACCAAAACCATCATCGTTCGCCCACGGTGATTGAACTTGAAGGCTCGAGGAGCTACCGAAGAAAGCTCTTGGTGGAGGACTAAGTAGATCCTTTGGCGGTGACGGTGTTGGGATCGGTGGTTGATGTTTGGACGCGGTATCTGATGATGCCCATGGCGAGCCCCAAGGATCGTCCATGATCGCTCAGGGCGATGTTCATGTTTCCCAAACCAACACTGGAAATAGAATTAAACGCTTTGCTTACGACTATAACAATGAAGCAGTAATATGGTCAACTATAATGTAAGACATGTCGTTGATAGCATCCTACGAAAAGTTGTTTCCTGGATAAGTTGCCAAGAATATCGTGTTGCACTTGCTCGAGCGCGAGCGCTGGAACCCTGTCAATTGACAATCGCTCATACGTGAGGGCGATTCAGGGGGCTTCGGGGGTTCAAGTATGGAGCTTTTGCATGACGAGGATCAAATCAATCTCTTGGCTCGGGAACCACGGAAATGGTCTTGGGGAAAGCCACATTTACCTTAAGCTTAAATTAGTAACTTTTGCCTCTATGTGGCTTGTGTGGCTAGATTGGTTAGATTTGGACATTTCAATGACCCACTTGTAAAGATTCTGGAATTTCGTCATTCCATTTTTGGCCTTTGGTGGGGCTCATGGCGGGGCAATTTCTAGGTACCTAAGTACATATCTATAGCGGTGGTTTACCTGCTGATAAATGCGACGCCGGTAAAGGCCGATTCTTCTACCTTCTACATACAAATGCTTCAGGTCGCGAAGATATGGAATTCATTCATGAAGCATGAAGCTCTTCCAACCACCCTGAATTGCTCTATTTCTTGACGATAATTATTTTTCTTCTTACCTTGGATCCAATTATTTTGTCCAGTTCAGGTGTATTCGTCTCCGATTCCACAATGTCTCTCGCAAAAATCAAACATATTCTTCTTGTAAGTTGGCCTACCTCGTCTACGAAAAAAAGAAAAACTCTTGTAACATTTTGTGACTAATACATATGACATCAGGTCCTCTCGGGCAAGGGTGGCGTGGGGAAATCGTCAGTCACTACACAGCTTGCTTTGTCGCTCTCGCTCAGCGGCTATTCTGTTGGAGTACTCGATGTCGACCTTACTGGACCTTCAATGCCGCGGATGTTCAATATTGAAGACGCGAAAGTTACCCAAGCTCCGGGAGGGTGGCTTCCCGTAACTGTGCATCCTGCCAACCCGGAGGCCGGTATAGGCGAGCTGAAATGCATGAGCCTTGGCTTCCTATTACGTGGAAGAGGCGACGCGGTCGTATGGCGTGGCCCCAAGAAGACAGCAATGGTCCGGCAGTTTCTCTCGGATGTATTGTGGGGGGAGATGGACTTCTTGCTCATCGATACACCCCCAGGGACATCTGACGAGCATATATCACTTGCAGAGACGCTGCTGAAAGATGCGCTTCCCGGACAAGTCTCCGGAGCGGTAGTAGTGACAACCCCTCAGGCGGTCGCCACAGCTGATGTCAGAAAAGAATTAAATTTTTGCGCGAAGACGGGCATATCGGTCGTCGGTGTCGTCGAAAACATGGTTGGGTTTGTTTGTCCGAATTGCGCCGAATGCACCAACATTTTTGGCAAGGGAGGAGGCCAAGTCATGGCGGAAGATTTCCACGTCCGATTCTTAGGAGGGGTTCCTATTGACCCTCAATTTGTGATGTTAGTTGAGACTGGGCGACGACCTCGGTACCCGAAAGGGACTGTTATCAACGGAAAGGACTTCTCTGAAACCCCCCAAACTCACAGCACAGATACGCCAACCGAAGAAGCGAAAGACGCCAGCCTGCTTGCAAGCAAATATCTAGACTGTTCCCTTGAGCCTATCTTCAGAAAGATCACGCAAGATATCATCACAGCTATCGGATGATGTCGGACGTATTGTTATCAGCCTAAGTTTCTAACGTCTAGAATCTTGCATGCGGTGTGACAGCAGTCAATTATATTAAGATCCAATGTGCACGCATGTTGCATCCCAGGACCTCTTTAGCGGTCTAGTGGCCGAATAGGCGTCACTGTTACTATACCAGAGACCAATCCTGGTGCCTATCGGTTATCTGTTTCCTTCTAGAGGAGAAGCAAGTTTCTGCGACGTTGGAGACCAAATGCCGACCTATGATAATTCATATCCCACAGATTGGCACAGATTGGCCAGGGACGTAACATTCACCAAATTCAATCAAGGTTGCATTGATAGGGCTATTGGGTAGATGAAAATTTCCCCATTACCAGTACCTCATTGTTGAATTCCCATGGCTATGGAAACTTTCTTTTTTTGTTCTTAAAACAGCAAATCGCAATGTAACCAATGCGATCGACTTGGTAATCTGGATGTTTCTGCTAAAGAGCCATTTATGCGGTGTCGCGATCGGTACCTAGGCTGTCTACTAAGGTAGATACTGTTTGTAAATAAAACGGTAGTCTGCAAATTGACAGCTGAATCATCGTCAGAGGGGTAACAGAAAGTAATGCTACGTTCGCAATGTCAGGCACGAGATAAACGGTCGGCATCGATATGTTGGAAACCCGATGATTTTTTTTACTTTTCATCGTGATGGGTGCTAAAAGGTGGTATCTTAGATGTGTGCGATAGGTGGCATCCTTGGATTTATTGTGGTATCTGTGGTACGAATGTGTAGCACAAATGCACGGCCCCCAAAAATTGGAAAAGTTGGAAAAGCACATGCGCAGAGAGTGCATTAGAAAGTGCATGGAAAGTGCATTCAGTGCCATTCCAACCAGGCATTCTCCACTTTGGGCAGGGCAGTGACCTCACACCTACCCAATCTTAACAAAATCAGGTACCTGCCCTACTACCGGGTACCACATGCAAATGGCCCTGATGGCCGTCGTTGCCGCCCACAACTACTTTTTTTGGCTTGTTAGAGTTAAAATATTCTAGATTTAAGGGAATCAGCCTAGCAGCCACTCGGCAAGCCTAGGCAGCTTCCAGGTACCGTTTAGTATAGAGGTACATAGGTACATTTAAAATTCTCTCACCGAAAGATTGTGATTGGATTTTCACACTAAAAGTTTCTTCGCCTCTTAAATCTCGATACCAATACGAAGAGTCGATCTTCGAGATGACTAAATAACTTTCAAGGTTGTTAACTTGTTATTCACAACTCTGTCTCGTTCAATGTTTATTTGCAACATTTAACGTTTAAAATCAATTGCCAAGGATACTTGCTTTTCCGCAATTAGCTTTCTCCGATTGCAGAGAAAGAACACTAAAATATATCTTGAGGTACCTAGTAGTCAGCTTTCAATTTGTTTTTTTTTCTTCCCCTCTACAAACGTACCAACTCTACGAACGCCCTCTTCAAAAGTTTACCCTTCACACTCCAACTTCGGTTCACTTGCCGCGTCACACGACACACGACACGATCAACTCGAAGTATTCCATTGCAGGACTTGGCGATAACTGTCAATGCAAAGAAGAAATCGAGACAGTTGAAATAGTTGCAACGTAATACTGCACAGCGTCCATAGTCACAGCTGTAGCAGAACGCACGACACTTTCGATCACTGGCCTGGTTTTCCATGAGCCCAGCAGACTTGCTTCGCTTCCTCTCCAAACCCGCAAAGTATGATTCAACCAGAATTAATAGACGATAATCAATTAACTTGACGACTTACTAATTTTATAAATAGGCCCAGATAACACTTACTTCGAAGGCATTCGACCAAGAATTCTGATCTCACTTACTCTTCTTTTTTAACACCCCACCATATTCGCAGATACCCTCGTCTGCTAGTTCCGATACTCCCCCATAGGTATCGGTTTCTGCCAGAACGAGGCACTAAACAAGGCGTCACAATTCCTTGGTCAAAGGCCTTCTTCCTCCCCCTCCGAGCCCGACCTCCCTAACGTCCCCTTCGTGAGACGTTAATAATACCTGTCATTGTAGCTGGCTCCGCCAGCATTTCATATCTCCCACCAACCTGTGGGCCTACTCTCTCAAACGAACGCCGCAAGGTTCGTTTGGGCGGCAGTCAGTGCTCCGCAGTAGCTACAGTACTCGTCTGCAGCAAAGATCTTGATATCAGAACGACAAGCCATTCCCTATAATTTTATTGGCTACTCGCCTCCAAGAATCCTATACGGAGATGGTCAACTTCGAGATCCCTACCAATTATACATTTTCGCCATCTGAGGGCACGCCCCATTTGACCATTAATCATGACATTGCTGCGGATCTAGATTCTACCAACGCCTTTGAAGGTATGACCCGCATCGAACATCATGAAAACGAAAGCATTTGCTAACTTTTACGTTGCGTAGGCCCGGAGAAATTGCTCGAGGTTTGGTTTGCTCCCAACCCGAACGCCCTTCCGCCTGGCGTTAAGCAAGATGGCTTGAAGTCGGTCGCCAGTGATACCTGGGTCGGAATGCTCGATATGGTTAACTGCAAGATCCTCTCGGTTCTCGAAGCAGAACATATGGATGCTTATTTACTCTCCGAGTCCAGTATGTTTGTGTTCCCTCACAAACTTATCCTCAAGACCTGCGGAACCACGACCCTCCTTCTTGGCCTCCATAGGCTCCTCCGGATCGCCGCCGAGCACGCTGGATTTCCTTTCCACAATGCCAAATCTCTGGATGACATCCATGCTGCTGCGACGCCCTACCGAGTGTTCTATTCTCGGAAGAACTTCCTCTTCCCACACAAGCAGCAAGGACCTCATCGGAGTTGGAAGCAGGAAGTCAAATATCTCGACGACATGTTTGAAGGTGGAAGCGCTTATATGGTCGGGAAAATGAATGGTGATCATTGGTATCTGTATATCACTTCGCCGGATACGACCTTGACGCCACCTCGTACGCCAGAGGCCGAGAAGCTACCTGCGAATGCAGTGAGCACGTTCAGGATTCCTACCGGCCGAGCTTCCATATTCAATGGCGGCATAGAATGCAACGACGAAACCCTGGAAATATTGATGACGGACTTGGACCCTGAGAATGCGAAGAAATTCTACCTGGAGCAAGCGAGTGCGGTCGCGAGCACTAGGGTCTCTGAGCAAGCTCAGGAAGCACGACAGTTTACTGCAGACAGTTTCGGGGACTTGTCTGCTAGTACTGCCACGATCAAGACCACAAGCACGATCGAGAGTCTTTGCGACGACACATTCGACGTGTTTGACAACGGAAGTGACTCCGACCTTCACGATCCCCACACCCCGCTCTCCGAGCAAGCGGATGCCGAATGCGTGACTACCGAAGGCCATGCGCTGGGGACGGTTGTCTCGGAGGCTTGTGGTCTCTCGGACGTTTACCCTACCTCTAAATACCCGGACGCTCGTATCGATGCCTACCTTTTCACTCCATGTGGATTCTCCGCCAACGGCATCATTCCGGCTCCCCAGAAACACGGACACGACGAGGATGCTAAATCAACCCACTATTTCACTGTGCACGTGACACCCGAGCCCATCTGTTCGTTCGCGTCCTTCGAGACTAACGTGCCCGGCGGACAAAACGGACGCGAAACTTCTGACATCATCGAACACGTGGTTCAGATCTTCAAGCCTGGTCGATTTAGTGTTACGCTTTTCGAGGCCAAGTCGGTTCGAATGTACGATGAGGAGCTAGCACCAGCTAGGCGCAACAAGCGCGTGGAGAAAATCCCAGGATATCGGCGCATTGATCGCATTGTTCATGATTTCGACGATTACGAACTCGTCTTCCGATTCTATGAGCGCGAGGGTTGGGTCGGTGGTAGTGGACCCCGTGTCGGAGAGGACCTTTGAGTCCCCATTCGGCTTCGGCTTCTGTTTACGAATGCGTTCATTTCTGATTCATGTGACTTCTCGATTGTGTTCTTGGAATTCAGAGTTAGTTAGCAGGCGAGATTGCGAAGGAGATTCGATGAAGATGATATAGACGAGCATGGGACTTGGACATTTTGTTTCGATACAAACCTTTTACTCAACTTGTTCAAAGGGTATCACCAGGTTGAAACCCAGTACACTCACTTGACACTAATCAATCAAGGCCATTATTTGCCAAATTCTTGCTCAATTAAACGTGACTGGTACTTCGTTCTTTTGATAGTGTAGGAAGGATGAAAGAAGCTCCTGATCAAATCAACGAGGTAATTTTACTGGGTTGCAAAGTAATGCTTAATAATCGGGTTCCTTCCTACATAGCATGTACTCCAGTACCTATCCACACAAGGTGAAAAGGGGCTTCCTAGGAAAGGATGATAGGGGGCTTGGAATTTGCGATCACACATTGAATATAAATCCATTCTAATAGAAATAGCATGAATAATTACCTAACAACTCTCATAGACATTGTATAAAAAATGATCATATACCACATATTTGTTGGGGCAGAGATACTTGCAAGTGAGGTAGCATTTCTCCGATTTGTATCGATATTCCCAAAGACCGCCGACCCTTCGAGGGATTGAAGGAATCTTAGATATTGAAGATCAGCGTTGGTTGAAATGAGGCTGATATCCAATTCTTACCATCGCAATTCGGCAAATATCGCACGTTCCACAGCCCTGGGCAACTCAGAAACATGTGGCCCACGTGGAAGATATGATCGACTTGCTTCACTTATAGGTGTATATCGTATCATTAAGACGATCGAGTGAGAATGATGTTCATTTATCCGGGTTCGACATGTGATGCATATGATCGACAATGGGATGATATATAACCTCCAGGTACCCTATAGCAACGTTCTTGCGCACCATAGAATATTCTGAGACAAGCCAGTACACACAGATCCGTACAGTGACAATGCGTCCCCTAGCGAAACCAAAAGACGTGATAAAGGCCCTTACGGGCTCTTGGCTCTACCTAAACGTGACGACGTAAGTTGCTTTCACTTCTCATAGAATGACCCCTAGCTCCTAGCTCACACGAACTCCCAAACTCTAAGATACTTCGACAACGGCACAATCGCGCACTCCGAAGAACCCACCCTCGGCAAATCCCCCGTGGGCATACTAACCTACCAACCGACCTGGATGTCCGCAACCTTCATGTCCTCACGTCCGGAAGACCGGCCTCCTAACCTCGACACCAAGTCCCCCGCCCTCCCCGGCCCGGACGCGGAATGGGCGCTCATCGGCAAACACACGATGGCGTACGCCGGGCCCTGGCATGTCAGCCAGACGACGGAGGATAAGGAGGTCGGGCAGATCACGCATGGGCCGACGAGGGTCGCGTGGTTGCCGGCTTGGGTGGGGAGGGTGCTGGTTAAGGATTATGTGCTTTATGATGGAGGGGGGACGTTGCGGTTTTTGTATAAGACGTCCGATGGGAATAATGGGGATATGTTTTTTGGGAAGTTGGGGGAGGAGGATGGTGAGGATTGATTGATTAGTGGGGTTGGTTGGGGGGTTGGTGGGGTGGGATTCAGGGGGAGGGGCATGGTGCGGGGGCTGCTGATGGTGCTGTATATAACATCCGCCGTCCGCTGTTGGATTTCTTACGTGCTTTAGTGCCTACTGGTAGCAGACGATATCGACCAATTTGTTGTTCCTTTACTCCAGGCTGGCGGGTGAGGGTGCCACAGATCTTCTGCGCTGGTGTCATTTGAAGGTTGTCCAATATTACCCAGTTCGAAATGGCCTCTAGAACTATCGGATGAAGAACAGCTCCGTATGTGTCGCCATTCGGAAAGATGTTTCCCGACTTTATCATAAAGGGGTTTGAAAACTGGTAGGTTCGCGGAGACGATGGCTGTACCACCATGAACTGCGCTCCACACCTCGGTCGTGGAATAGTCCATTTCTCGCGTACCTGGCGAGTATCCCAGTATGACTTTTACCAAGCCGGTCGCGATCGATCTAAAAAAAAAACATGATCAGCGCGAATATTCAACATTGGGTATAAGTGGGCACGTACAATCCACCCAAGAGAAATATCCCCGATATCAAAAGCTTTTGCTTGAGTGGGATATTCATTCTTGCTACCATGATGATCGGTAGACTGAGAATGAGGATGTCCAGGAACACTTCACACGCTCCGGAAGCCGCCCAGAAAATATTGAGGTCGTAACATTTGTTTGGGTCCAGGGCGCCGTTACCCCATCTCGCTGAAAAAGGCTTGCAGCCTGTCAGACAAGTTATAGTACACCCAAGCCACCAGCCTGCGACGAGGAATTCCAAAACATATATCTGGTTCCGAACGAAGTTGTTTACCGAAAAGATGCGGGAGTACATGAATAGAACGCCTAACTTAGTAGCGCTAGTAACGGCGTAGTAGAGGAGTAAGATGGCATAGGTAATCTTGAAGTAAAGCACATCGTCCGCCGAATAAACATAATCGGGGTCAGTGCTGTTAGAGACTGCAATACCGTCTGGGTTGATAACATTGCCTATAAATATAGAGGGTAAGTAAAAGTTTCATCAATGAAAGAGCAGACCCCATACCCCAGATAAGAAGCGTCGCCGCAATGATTGCCAATATCATGGCACTTGTCATCATCCAGTCATCGGGGCCTAGTCCAGCTTTTGTGAATATCCGGGTGTAGAACCGCAGTGCGCCGGACACTACAGCGAGGATGATCACAAGGAAGCTTACGACCAATGTTGCTGTGTCGGCTTCGTCAGAAGCGCTGGATATTGAAGACATTCTTCTTTTTGTAGGCTCGTACAATGCTAACAACGATTTTAGTTGTAAATCAAACAAGAGAAGAAAACTTGGAAATCATTATGTTCCTTGGGATTTCGCGTTGAGTTAATTTTTCTGCTTCACGTTACACTTCAATACGAGAGCAACCTTCAACAAACAAGAGATAGCTGTTTAGGTAAGCATATGACCATCGAACTGGCTCTTCGTATGCTGGGTTAGACATGATGCCCTATTTACATGCTAACCCGAGTTTCCCGTGCAGGTGCATGATGGTAGAGCTGCACGCCAATGTTCGATGGTAGGGATATCCATACTTCATTATAGTTATTGAATGGATGATTCTGCAACAATTCTGTTAGATGTAGATGTATTATGTATATAGAAAGCTGTTGGTTAGACATGAAGATTTCAAGACATCCCTGGCATTCGTATCCCGTCGATCAGTCCTGTGAAGCGCATGTGGCGTTCCATTGGACGTGTTGGCGCTAATAGAGCGGGATAATGCTAGTTTTAACACAAGGTAATGAAAGATATGGTCTGTCCAGGGAAAATAGTAGTTAGATATATACCTAGAAATAATTGAGCTAAGTGTGGTTATATTTAGCTGTTAATAGCGTACCTACCTAGATATCTCATGGGTCATACTAGATAACATGTTTCTTTGTGAACATGAGATATGGACGTAGGTAGCAAAACGTCTTATGCGCTGCCTGGCAAATATTGTTTTACGGATCATATTCGCCAGCGTGGAAGCGGGAAGTCTTCTAATATGAATCTATTTGGACTCGGAGCATATATCTCCCCCCTTATTTGAGCTGGCCATAGAGCGTATTGTATACGCTAGCCTAGCACCATAGAGGGCTATAATACGGGAAAGCCAAGTTCTTAGATGTGGTCAATGTAGGTACTTCGTGGGGTGGGCGATATGATAGTCTAGCCACTGTGACACAGTGGCTGATATAGTTAATGCAAGTGACTAAAAATGAGTGTAATAGGCAGCTAGGATGCTATAGTTGACTGCTAATTTGTAAGATTACAGTGGGCTTTTTCCAATATTAGGTGCTGAAAACAGTTATTCAGAAAAGCTATCAGTGCTGTTTCAGCACCTGCAATAAATGATCTGTAAGGAAGTTATTCTGGCGGATTACTTCCAGAGTGTACTAGATACAGGCCTTGGGTCCTAACTCCCTTCCCTCTTACTCTACTGAATACTACCTACACCGGTAAGTAACCTATTAAGTATCTTCAAACGTAACCTATCATGAGAGCATCAAGTCCTTGGTTCTATACTTATTTAATTATGTTTTAGTTTCCATATCGTACCTTCGCGCATGGGAGTGATAAAAATAAATAAATAGAACTATAGAGGTTGGAAGACGGTAATGTTCACTAAAGGGGTCTAGAAAGGCACCGAGTTATGGCGTGGCTTAGGCTCTAATTAGTAGGCCTCTGGACCTATTAGAAAACCAAGTCTCTCGCATACCCACCTAGGTAGGTTATAGGTAACAATAGCTCATTCGTGGGTTTTCCAGAGGGCTGGATTGTAGGGGGATTTGTTAATAGTGAAAAATTAGGGTATTTATTATTATGACGCATAGCTTCTGTTCTTCATGAATTATACTTGGTCAATTATCTTAAGCTCTGGTCCCTCGATCTTCTTTACCTTTCGCCCCTCCCACCATGACATAAGGCCTGCAAATGCTGAGACGCCACAGCCCAATCCGATAAAGGTCCCCGTAGCCCAGGTCTAGTAATGTCAGTTAGCGGTGTTCCTACAGCGCTATAGTGGAGGAAATGGTAAGTGTAACATACCGGGCGATTGATTCGGTTATATCTCCACATGAAATATGACAAGACTACTTGGAATAAGGTGTTGAAGACCATCATGATTATCGTAAATGCCAACTTCCAAAGCGCAGTTGGAGGCGCCACATTGCCTGTGAACGTCGTCGCAGGCTTTTCCATTGACCCAATACTTCGGCGGCCATCCTCCTGCGCTGTGTCCGTCGGGCAGTCCTCGTCTTCGCGGGCCCAAACTGGGGGACGAAACCACCCCTTATTTTGAGCGGCTAGCCTCCTCATAGATACTACATCGTGACAGCACGTTGCACGAATAAAGAAGTACAAGTCCCGAAAGCGCCAGGGTGCTAGTCCGAACCCTGTAACACAGAAGAGGGCGTTAAGGATCTGACTGTCAATTTCAAGCCACTTCTTCCTCGGCGAATTGATATCATTAGCACTTGGATAATCCATAGCGGGTGCCGCATCTAAGAGGAGGAAGAAAAGCATGGCCTAGTAGAGTTGCTTGTTAGAAGGGGGGTCATTTCGGTGTGAGATTGGCTTAAACAATTAGGTAGAACATACTCCCCATGCCTATATTCCAGTTAGTACTCATGATAATAGGTAGAATACCCTCTTCTACTCACTACTATATTAAGAAAATAAATAATTATGCAGAAACCAGCGGGCGTACAGAAGAATTTCCAGAACAGCTTCAGACCATTGACAATTGTCGGGCCCCAGGGCCTTTTCGGCTCGTCGCTGACTTTTTCTAGCAGGGTCTGCTGCCGTTTCGGCCGCGGCATGCCCTGTTCCCCAATTTCTGGCGCAGGGCTCACATCCGCCGTTTGTTGAATACTTAACGTCCTCGTAGCTGTGCGAACCGGGACTAGATCACCGTCTGGCTCTCTTACTGCCGTGAGAGCTGAGTGCCCTTGAGAATTGAAGTCGATCCCTCCAGCATCTTCCGGCAGACGCAGTTCGGTGAGATTAGGTGCTTGTGCGATTACCGTTCCTGTCGCCTGCCACATGCCCAATTGCGGATTGGCATTTATGAGAGAGATGGAAGCTCCCCGTACGCGGCCTACTAGGCCTTTGCCATTCGATGGCTCAGCCATGGCTGAAGGGAGTTTCGACAATCGACTTATCAGCGGTTTGACGATAAAAATCTCTAGTTATGAAGAATGGTATCATTGAAATGCAATGCAACTTAACATCAATATTGATTCGCATATTTGTGAGGGCAGATTTTGAGATTGGGAAGTTTGCTCCAAAACGTTGAGTGCTGTAATACGCTATGTAATTGAAATACGCGTATTCCCTATGACCAAATATGTGAAGGTCCCGGGGTCAATTAGAGCCTGATCAGCGCATGGTCTAACCCAGAAGACCAGGATATTCATACGCCTTTCTGGATATAGATGGAACTAGATGAAGCGTAAACGCTAGACGATAGAGTTGAATCTTTTTCATCCGATCTCCTTTCTCTTTTATCAATCCTGGAATGTTCGACCCTCCGTCTTTATGCACGGATTATATGAAAGTTGTGCGACTTTTATGAATGAAAATGGACTTGAAGATCTGATAACTCGGCATCCCACTTTTCTTTGTTTGCTCTAGGAGAATCGGCCGTAAAAGGTGCCGTAATCATATCCACGGATACCGACAGGACGACCCTCCGAGAAGCTTACATCTTCATGTGCTAGGACCCACGAGTTATTGAAGGAAGCGATTCCATCCTTGAACTGCCTAGGCAGGTCAGCTATCTCCTAGGCAGCCAATACGAACTATCCGAGGTGAACGAAGACCCGAATATAATCTTCTCTAGCTGCACTGAAGGTATCTAGCTCGACATAGACCTCGGAACTAATGTAAAGATACCCACAGAGATTATCGGCATTACCCATGCGATTTTCTATTTGATAAACGTCATATTTGTCTAAATATTCGAACCTACCTGAATCGTACATAAGCTTGGCACGCATCGGAAAGCGCGTATTCCTCGCGAACGTAGCTGTACTGTTCCTCGATCAAAATCACACACTAATTTTCAAGCAAACATGAATTACATGGTTACATGGTTATCCGGGAGCTCCATGGTGGTCCTTATATGAACATCCGATGTGTAAATCACGTTCTTGCATTATTAGAGGACTCCTGATTCCTTTTATTCTATCGCGCAGCTGAGCGCATTGGAATAGGACGTCGCCATGCCATACAAGCTTAAGTCCGACACTCCGGGTCACCTAACCGTTGGACATGGCCTCACCCGAACCTCAACTCAAGTCACCAATGATGGGCGGACGACGGTGCAGTTCCACCGAAGTCCCGGGGAGCTGGCGGCGTGGTTTAAGGGCCTGCATGACAGCCCCCCGAGCCCGAGGAAGATTTATACCCCCCGTAAGGACAGCGCCGCATCGTATAATAATGAAAAAACCACCGGCAACTTCGGCCCCCGGCTGAATATCGCCATTCACATCGTCGGCTCCAGAGGAGATGTTCAGCCATTCATTCCGATCGCGCAACTATTAAGCAAGCCGCCTTTTGGGCATAGGGTTCGAATATGCACACATCCTGTGTTCAAAAGCTTCATAGAAAGCAAGGGACTAGAATTCTTCAGCATTGGGGGCGATCCCGAAGCACTAATGGCTTACATGGTGAAGAATCCAGGTTTATTACCGAGCCGGGAAAGTTTCAAAGCAGGCGATATTTCGAAGAGGAGGAAAGAGATGGGTGAGATTATGCATGGTGCTTGGCGTAGCTGCATTGAGGCG
The DNA here is from genome assembly GCA_022695765.1 of Annulohypoxylon moriforme. Taxonomy (NCBI): domain Eukaryota; kingdom Fungi; phylum Ascomycota; class Sordariomycetes; order Xylariales; family Hypoxylaceae; genus Annulohypoxylon; species Annulohypoxylon moriforme. The sequence continues at coordinate 108,249 of MU403104.1, forward strand.
GGAGATGGGATGGGTGATAAGGTCACGGCTTCCGACGTCGAATCAGCAAGCGATTTATTTATTGCGGACGCGATCATCGCCAACCCTCCCTCGATGGCGCATATTCATTGCGCCGAAAAGCTGGGTATTCCATTTCACATGGTCTTCACGATGCCATGGTCGCCGACGCACACGTTTCATCACCCGCTCGCTGCTATGCAGTACGGCCAAGCCGAGATTGGTATGGCCAATTATCTATCATTTATGATGATGGAGCTTTTGACTTGGCAAGGGTCAGTTATCATCGCATCCCTTAACTTGTGCATCCCGCTGACCAATTTCATAGCCTGGGCGACGTCATCAATAAATTCCGAACGCGCACCTTGAGGTTGGACCCTATAAGCCCATTATGGGGCCATCACCTATTATCAAGACTTCGCGTGCCCTTCACTTATCTCTGGTCCGAATCACTAATACCTAAACCGCATGATTGGGGTCCTCATATTCGCATCACTGGCTTTTCCTTCCTACACCAAGCTGCTTCGTATTCCCCTCCACCCGACTTAGTTGAATTTCTTAGTAATTGTGAACGTCCTCCTGTATACATCGGTTTTGGATCCATTGTCGTGGATGATCCTCAAGCCTTAACAGATCTTATCTTTAAAGCCCTGAAGTTGGCTAACATGCGCGGAATCGTGTCGAAAGGCTGGGGAGGCATTGGTTCAGGGGAGGTACCGGATCATGTCTACCTCATCGGAGATTGTCCACACGATTGGCTTTTCCAGCATGTATCGTGTGTCGTGCATCATGGTGGGGCAGGCACAACAGCTGCTGGACTTGCTGCAGGTTGTCCGACCGTTGTTATTCCCTTCTTCGGAGACCAGCCTTTCTGGGGCCAGATGATTGCCCGTGCTGGCGCGGGTCCAGTCCCCATCCCCTACAAGAAAATAACGGCGGAGACTTTGGCGGAGAGTATCACTTTCGCGTTGCGACCCGAGGTGCAAGCTGCTGCAAGAGAAGTAGCAGCATCAATAGCCGAAGAAGACGGCGCTAGTGGCACCGCTAGAGATATTCAAGAGAGACTAGACTCCGAGGGCTTAAAGTGCGATATTTGTCCCAACCGACTTGCGGTATGGAGACACAAGAGAAATGACGCGCACTTGAGTAGTTTCGCCGCCTATTTCCTAGTCAGCAAAGGTGTTCTCAAACCTAATCATCTCGAATTACTTCGTCACAAGCCCTGGTATGTCGACGAGGGCGCAGAAAGCGTCGTCATAGGCCTCATCGCTGCGTGTAGCGGTTTCTTCACAGATGTTGGCCTAGCAACATCTCACTATGTGAGGACGTTGAAGTCAGATCCAAATACGACACGGCGAAGGTCTTCTATCCTCTTACTCAAGGGAAATTCACACCGCGGACGAAAAGCATCATTGGAACCATGTCCTCCTGCGGACTTCGCAGGTGCCGTTCCCGACGGAGGCTTCTCGGTCAAACAGCTCGAAAAGCTTGCGCGGAAAATGGCGCAGAAGCCGGTGAAGACTTCTAATGAAATTCCTGGGAGAGCCACATTCGGCGAACAGATCCAAAAGTTCGAATCGGAGAGGAGATGGGTGACTCGCGAAAGAAGCGAGCAAAGCCGCACCCTTCATGTCGCCCGTGCTTCTAAACGGTACGCCGTAGAGCTCGGGCATGCTGGCATGAAGGCGCCCGTGGCTGTCTTTTACAATGTTGCCAATGGATTCCGAAACTTCCCGTCGTACGTATGTGGCGACGACGATATGCGTCGGCGAGATGAGATTCGAGGATTTAAAAGCGGCTGTAAGGTGGCTGGCAAGGAATTCTTACTCGGTTACTATGAAGCTTTCAGTGGTTTTATCCTCAGGCCTTACCAAGGTGCGAAAAAGGAGGGTCCGAAGGGTCTTGGCAAGGGCTTCCTCAGGGGTACCTACGGACTACTCGGAGGTATCGGTGGAGGTAAGTCTACAGCCTTTCAGCATAATGACCAACGGAACACTTCAGTACTGACTCACGCCGCAGGAACATTCGGACTAGCAGGATATACACTCAAGGGTATCGAGAAGGAACTCTCCAAACACCGACTAACTGAGCTCAAAGCAGAAATTATGTTAATTAGATTCAGACAGGCCCTCGACGACTGCTGGAATGCAACAGAAGAAGAGAAGCGGGAGGTCATAGAACGGTGGAAGATGTTGCATGAAAATGATTCCCACGGAGAATAGACGTCACAAAGACAGGGAGGGCTGGCTTCAGGGCGCATAGCGGGTAAAAGTCGTAGTTACGACGAGTGTATTTTTCCTGGACGCCTAAACTAATTACCTAATGCCGTTTTTGAGATAATTTCCCTTTTGTAATGCGACCCTTTTTCCCATTATTACCCTCTTAATTAGTCATTAATTAGAGCTTAAGCGCAGATAACTGCCTCCAGATCGACGGGCTGAGGGCAGCCGTACACCTTCTTAGACGAAGGTGTGCTGTAGCAGTCGGCCTGGCCGGCGGCGCATTCGAAGGACATGCAGCCTTCGCCGGCGCCCAGGCTGTTAGCTGAGTTGGCGAAGGGGTTTCCCCATTCACTAGAATGTCGTTAGTAAATAGAAGATGACCTTATAAGGTCCGGATTAACTCACGTGCTGAATTCGTCTGGAAAGATATGTTAGCTTCAATGCTTCGAATTTAAGATAAAGGGACAGGGGGTTTACTCACAGTAGGCGTAGTCGGGGCTCGAGGTGAACGAGTAGCCGAAGAAGAGAGGAGAAGTGAGGGTTTTGGTGGTTGCGATCTTGACGGTCTGTTTATGCGGTTAGCTTTCTCGGCCTAAGCGGCTTGGGGTATGAATGGCTGGGAAACTTACCGAACCAGCCGGGCGGAAGGCCTCGGAGAAGGTCTGTCCGGCCGTCAGGGTGGTCAGGGGACCAGCGGAGCTGCCATCGTAGGGGAAAGATTGAACGTAGATGGTAGAACCGCAGTTGTTCTTGACAATGGCCGATTGGGCAGAGACGCCGGTGGCGACGAGGGCAGCGCTGATGATGGTAGCGAAGAACTTCATTTTGATAGTTGGTTGGAGAAGGATTTGGAGATGGAGTTGGAGAAGTTGGAGATTCTGATAGCGAATGTGGTCTGGAGCTGAGAGGTTCTTGCTGGTGGAGGTAGCTGCTGAGGATGAGGCGAGAATAAGCTGGAGAATAACGGGATGGCGTGCTAGCTTTTATGTGTTTTTCCAGAGCACTCAATTGAATTACAGCTTATAGCTTCGCTTAAAGTCATCACGATCATTGCATCCCTAGACAGACCGCTCCATAGGAAATACGAACGCCAAACCTCGTATTACCCTGTCACGAGGTTGTGGTCGTGATATCGTCCAATTGATATCGTTGTTGCTTCTAGGATCCCGTCCCCGCACAAAGAGGCCCGAACGGTTCCGGATGAAATGCCGAATTAGCCTTATAGATGGCTTACTGGTATGTATTTTTCCTATGAAATATCAACCTCAACAGCTCAACAGAACTCGGCCAGTATGAGGAATTCTCTCGTCGTCTGAAAACGGATGTGATGAGTCAGCCGATGCCTTCATGCGAATCCGACATGTTCGGTGCTGCATGGTCCGACACGTGTAGGCGATTGATTCCCCTTGTTTTCTTTATTAAAAAACAGCTCAAATGGTGATTAATTAACGACTAGAACTGTTATAAGTGTTATAAGTACGTAATATCATGAATAAAAGAAGTAACATGATTTTTTAACATTAAAAAGTGCCCTTGCATTGCATTGTGTTCGGCACTCGAAAGAAAGAAACCCACTTGCATTCTCACCTTAGACAAATGTAAACATAATATAAACATTAATAGATGTAATAGCCTAACAAGGTCGTCTTCAATGTAACATTACATTGAAATTAAGTCATCATGGTAATAGTCGCAGTATATGTCTAAATGCAACTGCATTGCATTTCAGCCTGCTTTAAGTCTGAATAGGGGGGGTGTCCGAAGCCCCTTTACGTAAGCCACTGCTTAAACATCAACCACCACGCTTGCTTCCGGGAATTACTTTATGGACTCTGATATTATTTCTCAGCATCTTCGAAATTGTATAGTCATATTTCAATCGCACACTGTTGGCACCTTAAAATAGAAATTTGCACCCCGTTTGTATTCTGTTTGAGAATGCTACAACATACCCTGAATCTCGCGCGCCGCATCATTTAACTACTTCGTATAGATATCCGCCCCTCACCAGCCTTGCATGGTGGCTTCAAAAGTTCTCGGAGCCAAAAAGGAAGCAAGCGTATGTATTTACGGCCTTTACTGGAACCTCCAACCTAGAGAATCCAGGGTTAAGGATCGGAGTAAACAAACGACGTCCCTATTAACACCGAGAGAGTACAGGTACGCCCTTTTTACATCCAAATTTAGACGCAAATCCCGTCTGTACCTCACTTGCACGCGTATGACGCGCGTAACGCACTCACAGTAGGGCTGCGGTCTCATCTTGCAATGATGACTCAACAACCCGGAGTCCCGACACACGAAGGGACCATGTGTCTGTATTGGGGCATATTGATCAAGATCGAGTCGTGCTCTGAGAATGGGATTATCCTACCTGTTCCTTCTATTAGGACCAATGGGACATATAATTCATCTCTATTGTCTTCTTTTCTTCCTTGATCATGTCCACTAATTACAAGAGTCAGCTCCGAAAGGCGACAGTGGCATGGAAATGGGAATAATCAAGGGTTATCTTACTAAAGTTCATAACATCTCTCAAGCAGTCTTCGATGTGCTCCTTCTTGAGCTGGCTTTCACTCGATTGGGCGAGTAGTCGTGCAGAGTAGACCACGTTTCGGATCTGCCGACCATTTAGGGGCCTTGTCGCCCATTCATCTAGAGTCTGTCTGTCCTTTAGCAGCCAGTAGGCATCATCGGATCCGTCGGGATCGCCGAGTATCTTTTGCCAAATCTTGAGACGTGTATCGGAGTCAAGTCCTGGGAACGCCATGCCGAGATTGACACGGGATATAAAAGCTGGGTCTATCATGTGGATTTGGTTTGTTGTGAGGAACAAGAGGCCTTCGAAATACTCGATCTTTCGCAGAAACACTGGATAGCGCAATTAGTTTGTTAGTACTCGAAGGAATAATCGCATTTAGTGAGCGTATCCTCGCGATAACGTACCAGCAACCCATGCTAAGCTATGCATGCTTTCGGGGGTTCGTTCCGACATGACGACCTCTGCCTCGTCGATTAGTAGAATTGCGCCCCAGAAGTGCGCTTGGCGGAAGATTTCTTCGATCTCGGATTCCCACTGATCATCAGCAACGAGCATGCCTAAATTCACTCTGTACAGCGGCTTCTGTTGTTCTTCGGAAAGACATTCAGCTAACATAGTCTTACCGACACCAGGAGGCCCGTGCAAGAGAAATGTTAACCCCTTCCCCTTCCCTCGGAAGTTATTGGGATTCGCGTCTGGCTGTCTATTCCGGTTGGCGCTCGAATGAGCTTCTGCTAAGAGCCGAATGCGTTCGATGGACTTTGCAGCAGTGGACTTCGAGTGAGGCTTCACCAAGCGCCCCCAAGCCCCCTGGATCCAGGTGGGGTCGGCTAGTTTGCGCATCGCGACATAGTACCACTCATTGTCGCTAAGGCTGTATACAAGAACCTTCTCGGGACACAAAACCAGGGGGTTGTCCTCAGGCTTCCCGTCAAACATTTCGGATCGAAAGGGGTCGATGTTGTTTTCTGTAAACGTTATGTTCCTGTCGGGAAACCTTGTGGGGTCTACGATGACTCTTCCGGCAATCTAGATTTCAAGTTTAGCTATTTTCCCGTGAACTGGTGGGGTGGGAAAATGGCGTACTTCTCTGCCAGGGCCGGGGATATCAGGGTCTTCACTAAACTTTTCGCAGTACCCTACATATTGCATGACTTCGGATTTGGGCTGTTCACTTGGAGTGATCAGTCGCTCATGTAACTCGCGCCACCGCTGCCCTGATGCGATCGATATCTCGACGAGCGCTTCCTTGTCGGGATGGTATGATAACGGGTACACTTCCAGTTCTGTGATGTTCTTGGTACCAACAAATCTCTCGATCAACTTTCGATACATGTGGTTCCTGAAATTCTTGCCGTCGAAATCAATGGCTTCGCATTCTAAAAGCATGTTATTGTTATCCCGAAACCCATAATCATCGTCATAGACAGAAAATGAATGCAGACGGGCAACCGCCCACTCGTCCCGCAGTTCGCGAAACACTACCAATTGGCCTTTGTAGAATAGACCTCCTAACCCCTCGTAATCGATCTTTTGTTTCTTAAGGAGCTCATCTTGGCGCTTTTTAATATTGATAAAGTGGGGCTTCCGCTCATACAGCTGACGCATGACTTCTAACTCGATTTTGATATTCTCATCCGTCGCTGTATCTCTCATCGCTAGAAGTTCATCGCGACAATTGAGGAGGGGATATGCTCCCAAAATTTCGAGTCGGTCGTCATAGGTTCTGACCTGTCCCTCGTGTGCAGACGGGCAAAGCTTAGTTAGGGTATCAAATAGGGCCGCAGACTTGAACACTGTGAAGGTAGGCCTCCCTCGATCAGGAGTGTCATATCGAAATCGCTGCTTCCCCGAAGGTTGGAAATCTTCCGTCTCCGAGTTTTCTTCGCCATCAGGTACCCAGGTCTTTTTCCCGTCTTCTTTCCATACTTCCTTGCGGGATTCGACGTGCTTCTTTAGGAGGTCAGTCTCGGTTGTTTCGCTGTTCTCAGTCTGGGTCCCTTCTTGCTGCGGGGCAGATTGATCCTGCTTTTGCTCAACCACTGCCTTGGTTGCAGACGAGTCAACCTTCAATGTCGATATTACATTTTCGCGGAGTGCCTTCTCCAGTGCTTCGATTCTCTTGGTTAGTTCCTCGGCAATGGTATATATGTCTTTTGGCTTCTCAAGACTCGGATCCATATTCTACTGGAGTGATATATATAGTGCTTAAACACGCTGCAAATGTGTGTAGATATTTCTGAACCTATCTTCAGCCTATGTCAAAAATGAGATTCTCTTCAAGCATCTCTTCATCTAGCAGTACCTGCCTAGGCTGGCCGAGTTATTATTATAATAATCATATCGTTTCATGTTAGCCCAAGCCATCCCAATAATGGGGGCCGGAATGAGGATATTGGTAGTGTGGGATGCAGCAGGCTGTGCGGGTTGGATCGTGATTATTGATCAGATCTTCACGCAATTATGTGCGTCCCGCACCAAGTCCCTGCACCGTGTATTGCATTGTTTACAGAAGGTGGGCGGCCTATTGGTTGAGGCCTGTGATGGGAGTTACAGGGCTTGCAGAGCTGAATGCAGGTCTCCGCTTGTGATGTTACATCGTCAGTAATAAGGACCCCAACCAACCCCTGTAGCCCCTGTTAAGCCGCCGATTTTCAGATCCTACAGAATATCCTTAGCTGAACCTCCGCTTCTTATCGTTGATCTTGCCTTTCCTCGTTCTATTTGTGATCATTAGCTTTATATTTCAATATCCCTTCTTAGTATAATTATGTATATTTTTGCAGCTTTCGAATAAATCTTGACTTTATAAATGTGACGCGCAGCCAAAAAGTCTCAACCAGAAGTGATAACGATCAACCGTCTAACCTAGTGCCTGAATTAGGCCCCCCACCCCACCATCCGTTAGGGTATTGGTATAGATACTGGGAAGCGTATGAGAACACCAATGTGCTCCATCAAAAGTCGACTTTTCGGAACAATAAATAGGGATACACAAATGCGGCTACAACAGCCATTCCAGAATTTGTCATTTAAGTGATTTAGTTGAAATTGAGATTGAATTCAGCCTATTAAATAATCAAGTTACGCTCTCGGTCATCTCTATATGGACGTTGCAGATGGACGGTCGAAGACTAAGGGGCTGATGGATAATGCGAAAGACCCCAAGGAGGCACGACGGAAATGGTTTGATGATTTACAGCTGGAAAATAGTACGTGAGTGTCACATTGATAAGTATCACTATATCCATCATACACTAAGACTGTACAGGGAATTATCCTCACTCAGTCTATATGTGTCTACTATCAACATCAAGATTCCAGACCGGATAAGCGACAATGACTTGATAACCTTGATCAAGTGCGTTAATGAGCCTCCCAAAGATCACAATGCCCGAAAGAAGAATATTGAACTGCTAGAGGCGTACCTAAAGAAAGTTCAACAGAAAGAAGATGATGCAAAGAGGGAGGCTACCCAGAAGGCCAGCCAGGCCGAAGATCGACGAAAGGAGGAGCGTCAGAAACGAGGAACATTCTCCAGAAAAGTTCATGACACCTTTGAAAAACTAGTTCCATCCATCAAAAATGCATTTGACTTTGTATTGGGAGTACTACACGGCGCCATGAGGACGTTGGAAGCGACAATGTTCATCGCTGGTGAACTTACCTTCCAGACGCATTATGAGGTTGCAGTGAAAGCTGTTATGTTCTTTATCACGGTATGCTATATTTATCTTTTGTCGAATGGCCATTTAGGCACATATAACTAATTACTGTCAACGAAGGCTTATGAGAGCGCAGGAGACCTTACTGAACGGATAGTCTCCATGTTCCAAAAGATAGATGAATATGGTCGAGAGATGAGGACTCTTCAGGATAATATCAAGTCCGTCCCGATGTCGAAGGCAATAAATAAGCTGTTCGTCTCCATCGTGGCGTTTATAGTTGCTTCTGGCTCGTATATGCAGCATGGGACTATCTGTATATCTGACCATAACCCACCCTAACCCTGGAAATGGCTAATAATGTCGTAGCGAAGATGGTCAAGTTCCTCGGCGGCGGAAACGACAAGTTCGATAAACTCCTAGAAACTATTAGGGAAGATTACGCCGAAGTAACTCGAGTGATGACTTTTGCTCAAGTGATGATCAACTTGTCGTCGCATGACAATATTAATCGTATGAGAGAAGACACGGTGAAGATCATCCAACGTAAGTATCCGAAGACTGGCCCTTCATTCTGAAGCAAGCCGCGACTAACAATACCGGGGATCACAGAGTTGACTGTACTGAACCAAGCGCTGACACCGGATATGAGCCGGCAGCTTCGCCTTGTCTATGATCAATCAATCTTCCAGGCTGAGCTACATGTCCAAAGCTTGCGATCTGAGATTTGCGACGAATCATTCGATCCCTCCAAGGAATTAACGTTCAACGAGAAGGAGAGAATCTTCCTGTCGCCAAAGGATCGCTGGCCTAGACACCTGCTCAAACTCGGAAATTCTGCCAAACCTCATTTAGCTACATCTAGAGACGTTCGCACCTTGATGTGGATCTCGGGGGATCTAGGCCGACGCAATGTGTCTTGGGTATCATCATTCTGCGTGGATCTAGTCTCTTATTTTAACCAATTCGGAAACTTCGACACGGTATATGTATTCTGCAAACGGGGCGAGGGCCAACGATATTCCCCTACCTTTCTCATAAAAAGCTTGATAATGCAATTATTAGACACTCACGCCTTAGTTGTTATGAAAAACCCAGGTCGGCTCTCCCGAAACCGCTTTAGCGAAATCGGAACCAAGACGGGTCCGGATTCAGCGCGCTTAGCGTGGCAGTTACTAGAAGATATCCTCCAACTCATCGAGACCGCACCCGAGTTTCAAGGCCGAGTTATCTTGATCCTAATCGATAGGCTGGATTTATGTGTATCAGAGGAACATTTCAGTGTCCTGGACCATCTCATTCCCAGACTGCAAAGCCTCAGTTTTCGGGTCTCGAGAGTCCAAGTACTAATTACGACCGCGAAAATTTCACCCCATGCTGTGCCTACTCTACGAAGAGGTTCAGAATGGCTTCGAGCATATGGCAAGTAGAAATAAGGACAATGTCTTGGCGACCAGGAGAGCCACCGGCTTACTGCTTAATAATGAGCTTAGTCAATAGCTTAGTCATATATTAGGTCAAATGATTAGTAATGAGCTCAGGAGTGTGCTTATTAATCAGATGGTACCCCTGATTAATAAGGTTCTCATGATGGCAACGATCCTTCGTCATGCTTACCTAATCTCCACGGTGATGTAGTATATTAAGAACATTATCTCTCACCATATTATATGTGTTTGACCTGCAGCTGTAAGATTTACTGTCTTCATTGTACCTGGCTAGGTATGTACCCTCTCTATTTCAGATATGTACCTATGTTCCTACCGAGCGAGCCCAAGTTCAATATCCTCTGGATCGTGTGGAAGACCTCCCGGCGAGGATGAAGGGTTACTACCATGTATAGGGACGCTTTGCGATTGCGATGTCGAACTATGAGTACCCTTTTTCGAATTGACAGGTTGACTGTTTTCAGGAGAATTTTGCTCTGAACTCTTCTTGCTAGAGAAGAAACGTCGAGGAGAGAAGACCGGTTTTAAGGCAGGAGCACATGCGCACCAGATGGCAATGTTTATTTCTACCATAGACCAGAGGTTCACCTACTGAACATTAGCTTGGGATTTGAACACGCGTAGAACAATATGAGGGGATGGATACGTACAAGGACACCGTGACGAAAGGGGTCTGTTGTTTGAGTGTAAGTGTGAATCGAATATAATCGAGCACAAGAGCAGGTGGTTGCAAACCCGCCAACGCCAAATATGGCAAATAATCCACGCCGACTGCGTTTCGAGACATGGAGGTTCTTCAAGGTAGGGATAGGGATTACGAGAATCCAAACGTCTAAAGCAATGTTAATCGTAGCGGAGACTGTATTCATGTGAGCTTTCATGGACAGATCTGGCATGTTAAATTGCTGTACTTACAGTAAAAGAACGCCGTGATGTCTATACAGCTTCCCGGTGCTAGCCGTGTAATATCCCATGCTTTTTCGAGAGGCCGGCATTGTCTAACCACTACGACGAGATAGACAACCATTAAAACGGCCATGAATACGTTCGTGTAGAGGCAAAATCTCTTGAAGGTAACGGAGATAGCTTCAGATACAATGAGAAACGTGAAGCTTTAAGGATATGTAAGATAACATACCGAATCTATCGTACATAAATACGATCGATGACTTTACGCATGTTATTACGAAATAGTATATTATCTCAATTGCCAAAGCGAGCTTTCTCCTCAGTTAGCGTTCCATTTAACGTATTAAGACCCCTGATGACAAGCTGTGATATTGGTAAGACTCACCTTTAGTTGCGTTCTCATATCCTCAACTGACAATATCTCCTTCGGGTAACCAAGTCCATTGACTCGATCTATGTAGAGGATTATAACGTAACCGATCGTAAATATCTTTCAATTATTAGCATATAGGAATTCAATTCTAAACTATCAAACATACCAGAGCCGCAATAGCCATGTAGTCGTCCAGGCTGGCTTTCTTTAGGGCAAAGAACCGAACCCATATCCGTATGACTATCAGGATTACTGAATTATGTGTCAGCAATATCTAATGAAATAGTGAATTTCGATGGTAACAGAATCCTCCGCTCGAGGTCTTACCAGATAGACTTGTCAACACCGTTGATATTACGATTAGGCTCGTTATTTGGGAATGATCGACCTGTGTTGTCTGCATTTTAGAGCACACGAGGCTCTGTTAAACAGAGCAGTACCATCTGTTGGGAGATTTGAGTGATATGAATCGGAGTTCGATTAGGTATGGTGACTCCGTGAGTTGAAATATTTTGAAGATAGAGATATCAAGTTGCCAAGTGATAGAACCATCTCCCGTGACACGGATATGAGACGATGATTAAACAACAACTTGGCAGCATTCTGGATAAACTTTTTTGACGTGATCTAATATGCCCTATATAACCATAGCTTTACTGATTTGCGAATGGGTCAATTGTGAAATATGGGCTTGCTTGCATTCAATCGATGACGGTGTCGTGCTATCCGACACTAGGAAGGTCAAGTGTTCAATGCGTCTTCTTCGCCTCAGAAATTCCATGATAGCTCAAACTCTATTCAGGATTTCTATGAGAAGTTTTCTGAAATGGTGCCATTTTCGGCGCCATACGCCATTTGAGCCTAGAAATGTTAGCATCAAGAAAACCACGTGCGTGTGGATCCCCCTTATTCCCGTTCAAAGATTCAGGGCAGTCCGATCACTTAGTTCAACGCTGCCTTCTCTCCATCGGACGATTATGAGCGCAACGGTGCTAGGAGGGATCTATGCATATAACTATTTTGTCGACGGAAAACCATAGGAGTCTGAGCGAATTCAAAGAATTTCTCAACACGTGGTATATCGTCAACTAGATGAGACTAAGCCTTTCGACGATTTACTAAACACAGCAACATATGTGGGTATTCTAAATTGAGGAATAGGCATGCTCAAACTTTAAATTGTCTACTAGTTTCTGTTGGAGAGATCAACCAAGAAACGATCTCGGTGGAATTATGTGGTGAACTCAATCATCGTTTTACTCGGGTGAGTCTTCAAACTCCGGATGCTCCGTGATTTGGATAACGTCTTTGAAACAATATAGAGCGTTCTCATTGCGTGAACACAATTATCTAATGTGAAACCTTCCGGTATATCTTACGTTGATACTTAATCCATTCTTAACGATTTCATAAGCTATATGGAGGACAAGAAGTATTCCTGTTGGATCATCATGACATAAATATTTCCTGCCGCTAACTAGGGTTTCAAGGCCTCTCATCCAAGAAGAGAAACTAAATATAGGTAGTCTTATTACGGATAAAAGTGAGTTTCTGCCTTAGAACCGAGTAAATTGGTAGCAGTCAACGTCTTTATTCATCAACTAGCACTTGGGGTTTGATACCTAGTGCTCAACCTATCCATGGTCTGACCTTATAAGAAACATCCTACTCCAGGGGCGGTGGCTTGGCTCCTGAGAAAGAAGCAAGGCGTAGACATGAGATGACTAGATACCACGGAGATAACCTAGTAACTAGCCGCCCTTCCAAGTCAGAAAAGGGTTAGTGTTCGAATCCAAGAGACCAAAATAAGGATGTTCCAAATCCCATTATTTCAGTCGTACGACAAATCGTCGACGGCTAAAAGGAGCCAATAAGATACCTTCACCCTGACTCGTTAGTTTCTATAATGATAGGTACACATATGGCAATTCTCGGGAAAGATGCCGTTAAAATGGAGTTATGAATCTAGGACCTAGGACCAATTGGAGATATTAACTTAGGGATTGCTTATATAATAAAAATGCTCTTGTAATCATTGGTGAGAATGTATTCAACGAAAAGTCGTAGCCTTTCCCATTGGTGCGATATGTGGATGGTTGAAGGGGCCAGGGTTATCGGCATCACATTTTCTTCGACTTGGCATACTTGAAAATAAGTCGCTGCTATAGAAGTTTAATCAGGTTGAGCTTGGTCTTATGAGAGAACAGTATATGACCTGTAGCTAGTTACCTAATCAGTGTAAATAGAGAATGTATTACATATGACAATTCCGAAAAGGGGGTGCTTCCAGTGCCCTTTGCAATTTTATGGTTGAATATGTGAGGAAATAACCTATCCTCATTGATGAAATTTAGAAAAGAACCATGTAAGAAAAACTTGGAAGAGATCATAGATGGGACAAAACTAAGGGGGTGGTATCTATACGTGACAGTTCTACAATGACTATTGTGATATTTTTCTATCTTGTCATGAGTGTCTGAGCTCGATGTCAGTTGACTTCCCAATCGTGGATGAGCACAGTTCGGCAGATAGTTATCTGTGGCAACTCGACACACCCCACGTAGGTACCACGGAGTGAATCATAGGATCTTTCCTGTGCGAGTGATGGGTACCTAGCTTGCGGACTATGCGACGACTATGCCGGGACTCACATATGAAACCCACGGTTGACTGTCTTTCATTCCAGCTCTCCGCTCTAACTGGAAAAACCAAGCGTCTATACCCAACCTTGTCAAGTATTTCCTCACATCTTAAAATCGTAGAATCGAAAGCGCGGTACCGACTGTGGATATAGCTAGGCGCGAAAGAATATAACAGCCATGTGTTGTTGGAGGCGAGTGTATTTCAACTGTCATCACGAAGACGCTAACGTTACACCTCCGCGGGCCGTCAAGCCCTGCCCCTGGGCCATTCTTCGAGGATCACTAGCGTGTCCAGTTTATTGCCTTCCAGAAGGTCGCGACTTCACCCTCCAATACAACTTCCAAGACGCTGTAATCCGCGACCGACCATGTCTCCCTTGCCAAGAGTTGCAACTCCGGCGGCGCCTCGACGAAGAGTGGCACTCTTTTAGCCGCGCAAACTTGTGGAAGTCGTCGGATAAGGCTATGACGGAGTATATAATGAGTCGCCAGGAGATGTTCAACAACAATCATTTCGAGTATTGGGAAGAGCTGCAGAGGGCTTTTATTGATAGTTGCCGACGAGATGTAGAGAACCAGGAGTACTTGTACGGTGAGGAATATGTGTGGGATCTTAGGGAAGACGATAAATGGCAGGGAAACTCCTCTAGCTGATTTATGATACCTTGAGGAGGCGCGGGGCTATTTTGTGATTAATCATTTTTGTTATGTTTCATGCCTCATGTCATCCCATGTTTCAGGTTTCTCGTTGAGTTAGTTGTTGTATCCCCGTCTTTGTCTCCGTGTGTTCGGTGCTTAGGCGGCGATGTTTGATGAAAGCACTTGCAACCATCGCCACACCGGCTACGCCGGTATACATGATAAACATATTCCTAATACTCCACGCAAAGGCGTCTTGTACAGCTAGGCGCTGGGTAGGATCTTGGATGGTCTGGACGATTTCGACGTTCGCGGCTGCTTGGTCGCCGGATAAGGCATCGAGAACAGAATCGCTAAGACCAGCCGCTGCGAGAGATGACTGACGAGAAGTCATACTGTTCTGGAAAACCACCCCACCAAGCACAATAGATAAAGCTGTTGCTATATTGCGAGCGAATCCCAAAGCGGCTGTAGCTGCTGCTGTATCGGCCTGGCTGACGGTGTTTTGGATGGCGAGCATAGGGGCTTGGAACAATAGTGCCGGGCCAAGACCGCCAACAATCTCAAGTCCGATGATTTTGGCAGTGGATGTCTCAGTGCCGAAAGTGATATACAATCCCGTGCCCAACGTCATAAGCGTGACTCCGACCCATATGATTTCTCTATAGCGACCGGTTCGATGGATTAATATACCAACCGAAATATCCACTGCCGCTTCAGTTATCATCATGGGTATGATTAGAAGACCGCTGTGAAAAGGTGAAGCTTGCTTCACGCTTTGAAAATACAGTGGCAAGTAATATTCAACGCCGATAGAAACCATGCTATGCATGAAGGCGAGAATAAAAGTCGCGTTATTGGACCAATTCTTGAATATGCCCAGTGGCATCAGGGGATATTTAGCGAGGCGCCTTTCGCTAAACAGAAAGAAACCAATCATCGCCGCCCCAAACACAATCAAGCAGATAACCTTCGGGCTGTTCCAGGGGAATATCGCACCACCGAAGTCCAAGCCGAGAAGTATTAAAATGGTAACCGCAAGGATAGAAAATGTCCCGAACCAATCGATCGCACGAATCCCCTCACTCAACTTCGTGCGCGGATTATGCACATCCAGAAGCAGTAGCAACAGCACGAACGCAAGCCCGCACACTGGGAGATTAATCCAAAAACACCAGCGCCAACTCACCAGCTCCGTTAGCGCCCCGCCTACCAGCGGTCCAGCCGACGCAGCGACTGCCCACATCAGCCCTAAAAGCCCGAAATATAGCGAGCGGCGACGCATGCTAAACAAGTCCGAGATCGTAATCGTCACGAGCTGCATCAACGCGCCACCAGCGGCTCCCTGCAGCGCGCGCGCGGCAATCAGCATCTGCATGGAGGAACTCAGGGCCGCGATCACGCTAGCGACGGCGAAGACGGCGACGGCGCATAGGAGCGCGGGTTTGCGGCCCCATATGTCGCTGCATTTGGCCCAGATGGGCCCTGCGGCGGCGTTGGCGAGGAGGTAGGCGCCGCCGATCCAGATGTAGCCGGAGGCGGAGTGTAGGGAGGCGGAGATGGTGGGGATGGATGTTGCGACGATGGTTTGGTCTAGGGCTGCTACGAAGAGGACGAGCTAGGAGGGTTTGTTAGTCGATTAGGGGATTGGTTAGGATGGGGGTGTGGTGGCGGCGGCAGTGTACATAGAGAGAGACTAAGATGGAATAGATGCGCAGCTTAGTGCGGATTGGAGGGGTTTCGAGTACATCGAGAGGCGCGATGGCTGTGTCATTAGGGGGTTGCGCTGCTGATTTTACTGGAGCTGATGGTGGTGGTTCAGCAGGCTCAGCGCCCACTGTCTTAGATTTCGGGACCGTGATATCGTCCATCGTCGTTTGGTTTTGCTCAGACAATCTGGAGGAAGGCGACCTTGATTTCAAAGAGAAAAAGTCAAACAGAAAGAGAAATCCAGATATTCATATTGTAAGAGCAGTACGAGATATATAATTAATGTCACCCAGATGCTCGTCTTACTCCTGGAACCAATCGATAAAAGAGGTACTTAGTACGACCTGGCTGTGCCGCTTCAATTCTTAGAATTGCGCCCTTCGATCACGTGAACGCGCCCTTTGAAAACATCTCGGAACGCGACATATCTTGTACGACAACATGGCACATTTTAATGCTACCTTCCAGCGGCCTGTCCTTGATAAGAAAACGCCATCGGACATCGGGACAGAGCAAATAGCGAGAAAAAAACAAAATGCGGCCTAGGGGGTAACGCGTTTGATGCCGGGAGTTCAACTGTAGGTCAGGAAAGTGTGTATTTATGAGTTCGCACGTTGAACGCCATGGGGCGGAAGTCCGAGGCCTCGAACTTTAGGAACAACCCCTCAATCTGGATGACATGTTCCTAGAAAGATCTCAGGGATTATTTCTTCAGATACATGCTATTCTCATAGCCATTTCATCTTTTGATATGAAGTTATTATCTCTTTCGCCTTTCTGGGCGAAGACAGGGGTAGTGATTTCTATGCAGCGATCTGCCAGGGGTAATGTCATAGGTGGGTAGAGAGCCCCCGTGTATGGGTTTGATTGGCGGCTGTGCCCGCTGTGCCTGCTGCGAGCTTATGCACCCAAAACTTGCATCATCTGTGGCAATGAGAAATCAACAACATCTAAATCACGATATTTCCCAATGCCTTCACATCTCCCATCACGGCGTATCAACCGAACAATATGCGCCTTCTCAATGTCCATACTGAGCTTTTAGAGAGCTATTTTGATACAGATGTCATCCCAAAGTACGCTATACTATCCCATACATGGGGTGAAGACGAAGTGACATTTTCAAATCTCCAGGATGGGAGTCACAAATCCAAGCTTGGTTATCGCAAGATCAAGGGCTGCTGTGCCCAAGCTCTCGCAGAGGGATATGATTATGTCTGGGTCGACACCTGCTGTATCGAGAAGAAAGACTTGTCGGAACTCTCGGAAGCTATCAATTCGATGTATCGCTGGTATAGAGAGTCTGCAGTCTGCTATGTCTATCTAGCAGACGTACAGGCTGATGAAGAGGGACACATTGACATTTGTCGTTTGGAGAAAAGCCGCTGGTTTACTCGAGGTTGGACGCTCCAAGAATTACTAGCGCCATCTAACGTTGTTTTCTTCGATCAGGAGTGGCGCGCCATTGGTTTCATGAGCAAAGACTCGAGATCTTACCCTGTGCCAGATATCACCTCAATGCTGTCTGTTATCACGAGAATAGATGATCGCATTCTCCGTAACAGGCGATTCATGCATACAGCGACTGCAGCAGAGAAATTTTCATGGGCAGCCCATCGCCAGACCACACGAAAAGAGGATATGGCGTATTGTTTATTAGTATGTGTGATAGCGCCATTGTTGAGTATGTATTTGCTAACATGCGGCAAGGGAATCCTCGGTGTTACTATGCCGCCTCTATATGGGGAGGGCGAAAGGGCGTTTATTCGACTTCAACAGCAATATATCCAGCAGTATAACGATCCCACATTGTTGCTTTGGGGGTTTGGCATGCCATGCCAAGATTTATTCTGGAAGTCGACGAGCGATTGGGCGTTGTCACCCTTCCCCTCGCTCTTTTCAGGCTTCAGCCAATCACCAATAATTGGAAGAAACGATGTGCCCTTCACGTTTACGTACACCAACAACGGCGTTGAGATTGAGCTTCTTCTTCTAGATTTCGATCAAAATGTCAAGCTTGCCTGTTTTGGGGACGCAGAATTCCTTAATCGTTATGGGAAATCTCTCAAGCAGAATTCGTCATCTCCCCTTCTCCCATTTCTGCAGCGACTTGGAAAGAGAAGAATGCACTTTACAGAACTGACTGTTATGGCCCTACCATTATTATATTGCCCAACTAATTCCATGCTCGATTTTGACGTATACGAACGTGCCGTGCCGTTACCTCCTTTTCTTATACCCGAACATTTCTGTTGGGATGCTAAATGGACGAGAGTGTGCCTGAAAGGTTCAAGCTTCCGACCCACCTACATCCCGCCGCATTCACCCCTAGCCATCCATGAGTATGGAGTGAATACCAAAATGTTGGTCGAAGCGGGGTTCAGCGTGGAAGCCGTCTATCCCCCGGCTCATATTGTCTGTCTAAGCACCCGAGTAATCCTTTTAGTCAGGTCAAAAGACTGCCAGAGATTTCTTTTGATCTTTAAGGGGCCTAATGGCCTATGTTTTGGCTTATTCATTGAATACCAATTTGAAAATGGAGAATTACTTGATACACACAGAGTACTTGGAGAAATGACCACAGCCGACCTAATACATCATTTCCTACCGCATAGCGGAGCGTTATCCAAACGTGCGCGGAAGAAGGCATGGGTTGGAATACGAAGGGCTCTTCAGGGAAAGCAAAACGACGAAGCATCAAGTTTGGAGATACCTGGAAAGCAGCTGGGAAATCCCGAAATAGCCTACGCGATTGTGTCTGCTCACTTATATACAGAGGGCAAAGGCAAACTTGACTCTGTTAAGTTCCAATGGGAGGAAATTAAATAAGACGGTCTCAAATGCCTATTAATGGATATTTCCAAGATCCCCATTTACTCTCCACACTCGAACGAATTCCAATTTTTCGGATCACCGCCTCGGAACTTAGCTGTTTGGGGCCAGGGGCAGAACTTGGCTGTTTTGTTCAGCAAAGTCTTGTCAGTGGGATCAGTGCCCAACATCTCAGTTGCTGGCCGACCTGTCTCAACCCATTGCACGAGGGCATCGAGTGCATGCCACGTCGCCGGAACCTGGGGATAGTTCGAAGCCGCACCACAATGCCCACCGCCAGGTATCATAAACAACCGAAACCAGTCGCTCACATCCCCACCGAAGAAGTCCTCGATCTGATGAAGATGTTGAATTGGCCACATTGCAGCGTTGAACGGATCCGTCCAGCTTTGGAACACGAGCATCTTGGCCCCTCTTGCCTTCAACGTCGATAGGTCCGGGCTAATCTCATCGATGAACGTGCCCACCTTCTCGTTGAGCGCATCTACATCAGTCCCCCAGTTAAATGCCGAAGAATCGTATGTCAAGTTGAAGACCATGTTCTGTAGAATTGGGATTGAGAATGCGTTCGCTAGATATCCTTCCTGCATCGCCCATTCCGTCTCACTTCCTACCGAGAATCCGGGGTATAGAGAAGTGTTTGAGCGAAGGTCAACAGGACCAGCGTAAATCTTCTGTGCCGTCGCCACTTGGGCCGGAGTAAGACATGTAGATGAATTGGTCACAGAAGCATTACACTCCAGTGACGAGACGTCAAAAGAGCACAATAGGGGGTTTTCTACCACCCCATCCTGAACCCCGTCAATGGTGTCGCATTTCGCCAGGACAGCCTGGGTTATGAGATCAAGTGCAGTCTGAGGCAGATAATTCGATCCCTTAAATCATTAGCAATAGTACAGTAACAGAAATAGTTCGAGCTTACCTGAGTTACCTGGGAATTCCATAGGAAGGACAATGCTAGGTGGGAATACCAATTTCCTGGACACCCCGCTGCGATACCATCAAACAGATTTGGATGGAATTGAGCTAGCGCGAAGCCTTGAGCACCGCCTGTCGAACACCCTTCATAATAGCTGTGCTTCGGAGGATTACGATAGAACTTGGTAGCGATTTTTCTAGCGACCGGAGTGAAGTATGCGATCGAGTTGTGTATCCATGCTTTGACTTGCTCCTCGTCATGCATGTACGGTAGATATACCCCAGGAGCACCATTGCCGGCGTTGTTTAGGGAAGCTAGATGGCCTGCATTACCACCCGCCACTGCGTATCCTTTATTCAAGTTAAGGATCACGTTGCCTTCGTCAATGGTACCTGCCATCCCGCCATTTCCTTTATCGCATTCTCAGTCTCGCCTTTTCCGATATAAGAATTGGGGATAGAAGCAAAACCATACCTACAACCAGGAATCGGCCATTGTACTTCTCGGCTACGGGAAGCCAGAGCTCGAAGATAACCGAGTTATTCTTGGGATATGGGACCTTTCCAAATAAACGACATAACGGAAGTGTGTTGAGCGTGCCGCTGATATTAACAGCTTTCACGGGGATATGAGTAGAGTTCAAAATCGTCCCTCCTAAATCGCTTGACCTCGAGAGTGAGGACGCAAAACTCGAACATTCGTCTACTTGCCATGGCGCATTATGATTCAGTGCATGAGCTGTGACAGCAAGCAAAGAATTGACCCAATTGACCCTCATTTTGAAATATTGGAGGTATCAATTATTTAACCAGTAACCAGTAGACAGACCTAAGAATAAGGTAGAAGATCAACACTTCCCGAATTGTTTCCTCCTGACGCAGTTTCGAGAGCAATGCAAGCTTTTGCATCAAGCACCTACCCGAAATATGTGAAAGTCAATCACATGGAGGTGACATCACTCCATACCAACAAAGAGTCACCCAATCGGCATCTCCAATTGTAAAAGCCCCCAAATACGCCGATTTGAGGAGAACCGGTATAGAGTGTTCCGACCCGGGCTACGGGGACTACCCGATGTAACTCAAGCAGCTTCAAGCGGCGACACCATCATCTTAATAGTATACCGCAGTCACGTCGTTGGCACACATAGGCTAGGACATTACGTACAACTACTATAGTACAGTTCCAAAATAGAGCTAAATTGCAATATTAAGGCTTGAACCATCAATTATAAGGTGGGACCGAGGTCCCTGACCCATTTCCTTCCCCGGGAAGAAGATTCCGATGGCATGGTAATTAGCACTCCAGACCCTAACATCTCCGCATTCCAAAGTCTTATTCTGTGTAAACTAAACCTCGCCCCTTGCTAGTTCGGCTAACAAGGACGGGAGGTTTCTAATTGAAATCATGTTATTTACCTATTCTCAAGAGAACCAACACGAATGAACCTCTTCCTATCAGGTTCGACTTCCCAACTCCACGATCAACACCCCGGGAGTGGATTCGCCTCATTCGTGTTAGCTTCATCCCCACAATCCCCGCGTCAGCGGCCTGAATTTCCCCCCCAACCAACCCCCTCAAGGATTAAGAGTGTTATTACTATGCTAGCGTGTTCCTGCAGAGTTCACCGAGTTTTTCGGCTTCTTCCCCAAGTCTTCGGACTCAGCCCGTCGTCGCCTAGTTGCTTCTATATCTTCTCCCCATTCGAAGTCTCCCCTTGGCAAAGGCTTGATTTGAGTCTCTAAGGGTCAATCTCCAACTTCGAAGATATGGCGGACAATAATTCGATGGTCGATGTTGAGAAGGAGGTATGCTTATCACTATTAAGGATCCTTCCAAAAAAAATGTGAAAAATTTAACTAATCTATCCTCAGGACATCGGCGCAAGTGTCGCTCAGTATGAGACCGCTCCCATCACGGAAGCAGAAAAGGCGCTGCGATGGAAGCAAGATAGGCACATTGTGCCCCTATCGGCTGGCATCTATTTCTTATGCTATCTAGATCGGTCCAACATAGGGAACGCTAAGATTATGAATGCGTCGACTGGTGACGACCTCATGACGCAGACCGGCATGACTAATTACCAGTACACGATTGCTTTAATGATCTTTTTCGTGGTATATGGTCTATTCGAAGTCCCGTCAAACATCCTGCTCAAAAAGCTGCGACCATCCCGGTGGATTGCGTTCCTCATGTTTTCATGGGGAGCGTTGACCATAGGATTAGGCGGTGTCCATAGCTACGCCAGCGTCACCGTCGTGCGGTTATTGCTCGGCGTGTTCGAAGCTGGTCTCTTCCCTGGGCTGGTATACTACCTCACATTCTGGTACAAAACCGAGGAGCGAAGTATTCGCGTGGCTTTCATCCTCGCCTCAGCAACTCTCGCAGGCGCATTCGGAGGCGCAATCGCCTACGGTATCGGCCACATGAACCGAGCCGGAGGACTCTCAGCCTGGCGCTGGCTGTTCATCCTCGAAGGAATACCATCCTGTCTCTCCGCGTTCCTAGTCTGGTTCCTGTTACCAGACTACCCCGAAGACGCGAAATGGCTAACCACTCAAGAGCGAGATTTGGCTGTGCAAAGACTGCACCTCGAGGGAAGCAAGGGACACCACAAAGCAATGACCTGGGAAGACGCCAAAGCGACTCTCACGGACTGGCGGCTCTGGGGCCACTATCTCGTGTACTTCGGCATCTCCACTCCCTTCAGCTCACTATCTCTCTTCACGCCTTCCATCACAGCTGGTCTAGGGTATCAAGATCTTCGCGCACAGCTCATGACTGTTCCTCCATACGCCGTCGCCTACGGTACGTACCCTACATCCCCTTTCCTCGAAACATAGCTAACACACCACCCAGTAATCTCCATCCTAACCTCCTGGTCAGCAGACCACTTCAACGCACGGGGCCTCCACTCCGCGGCCCTCGCGACAATCGGCGGCATCGGCTTCCTCGCCTCAGCCGTGCTCCCCGAGTCCGCGTACCTATCTCGCTACGGCTGCCTGATCGTCGCCGCCTCCGGCGCATTCGCCTGCATCCCGCCTCTTCTCGGGTGGCTGTCCTCCAACATCTTCAGCACGGCGTCCGTGGGTCTGGCCATCGCGTTGAATATCGGGCTTGGTGGGGCGCCCGGGCAGATTGTGGGGGTGTGGATTTATAAGGCGGATGAGGCGAAGAGGGGGTATCCGACGGGCCATTGGACGAATGCTGCGTTGCTTTTTATGGTTGCGGTTGGGTGTGTCATGTTGAGGGTGTATTATGCGAGACGGAATAGGAAGATATTGGCGGCGGGTGGGGAGGGGGGGAGGTTGTTTAAGTATTAGGTATTGAGCGTACGTAGATGTGGGTATGAGCTTATGAGTTGATTCAGGGGTGGTTAGGTGTATGGAGATACCCGGGCTTAGATAGTATAGATGTTAATAAGAAGCTTGAGTGAATTATTGGTTCTTGTAAAGTTGAATTTCGAAGTGATATGAGCCGATACGCTTGAATTCGATAATTTTCATCGGATACCCTTCAAGCGTACTTTAGACATATGGCTTTGATGAATGTGATATGAGGTTAGGGGACACAGCTCTGGGCAGAGATATTTTCATACGTTCACAAATATTTCATGTCGTCGCACAATTTGCGGGGTATTTGTACATTGATTTTACACTATTGAACTTCGTCATGTCCGGAGCCTCCTTAGAATTCGATCCCGCACGACTCGGCTTGCTATCTTGCCACCCTGTTGCAAGGCGACCGCGCCGATAATAGCATAGACGGCACCAGACATGATTGGGTCAAACCCTGATCCCTTAATATTTTCCGGCTAGGAGATATTAGTATGAAATAATATTGTCGGGGAATAGTAAGTCTTACCATTCGTGGCTTCCACCTTACGACCGTCGTTAATCCTGTGTCTAATGCGAATTGGGCCAACTTCTGCGGGCTGAGCATGTCGCTAGGCTGTTTAGTGGCAAGGTTGTCAATGCCGTGAAGGATAGAATCCTCGTACGGCTTCCGTCGATCGACAAAAGGATCTTCGTGAATTGGACGATTAGGAGGGGAAGTGATAATAGATTGTGTGCATTCGAGAACACATATTTGGCGGCCTATATGAAGTATCAATACGCTAGCCCTTGGCAGATGATAGTAGATGGTGTTTAAGAATAGGAGGGCAGCATACCAAGAAATGCTAGACGATCATTAAACCCTCTCCTTCCTTGATCGAAGCTCTTGTGTGTTACGGCCAACCATTTAAGCTCTTCTGGTAACATGCGCTCTCCATCACGGCCCAAGATATTGTTCAACACGTCATCTAGCTTCTGAGGATCTTCGTTGACCTTCCACACAGATCGAGATGGGTCTTTTGTGATATGAGGAGAGAAGGGCGCCTTCATCCTCTCGGGAGTATATGACCATCTTGGGCGATCTTCTAATTCCGAAGGACGAACCGCGGAGGTCGAGAAGGAGGAGCTGGCGGGACGATACGAAGAAGCGGCAGATTGAGTCCTGCTTGTCCGTATTGCTTGACGAGCTTGACGAGCAAGCCTTGCGGCGGGTCGGGATGTTGTGAGGGCCATTGCCTATGACGTTGGATCTTATCGCATCGTTTTAAGACATTCAAGATGGAAATCGCATTTCGCATTTACGAAGTTCAAAAATCCAAGAGGGAACTTTTTCGGTGGGTCCCCCACTATTGTCATCCGACCAATCAAATATTATCGGAGTTATCGATTATTGGAGCTAGAGCTATCCATGTACCCAGGTACCACCCCTGCACATTTTGCTTTTCTATCCCTGCCTCCAATCCCGACTAGATCTTAAAGATTCATTTCTCGATTCAACAATTCAATCGCGTCTTCGCTTGACTTGGTTCTCCTCTGGTTCGTTCCGTCGATCCGGTAACCATGAGATTCCAATTCTTTGGTGCCAATTGAGGCGTTCAATCTATAACTCTCTTTTCAATTCTTCCCGTCTTGTGAATTATTTTGGTCATGTCGAATCCGTCGCAAACTCGCGATGGGGATCGCGTCGCTAATCCTCAACCACTCGTTGCCGAACTCGCCAAGGTCTTACCTAAGGATCGCAAATTCACAGCATATCACCTCTCGACACCTCCTGTTACCACCGAGCCTCTATGCTATCCTCCTGCTGGAATAAAATCGAAGGATAGGCGCGCAATCAAACCCTTGAGGACCTATTGCGAAAAACACTTTTTGGCCATTTCAATCGGCGCTGGAAAAGATGACGCCACCCCCGACAGAGAAGTCTTAGTTCTAGGATTGGAGATATATATCTACTCAACATCATTCTCTACTACAATTTTTGTATCCAAGGCGGACTCAACCGGATACCTGAATCTTTTGAATCTCCCAAAGGGAACCCCTTCTCCCATCCGAGAAGTCACGTCATGTTTCCTTGCCTTCTTAGTCGCCAAACGAAGACGCCCAACAAAACAGTTGGTTGTCAATCTCTTCGCCAGGTCGCAATCGCAGTACCTCTTTCCGGGCAGTATTAAGAATGCTGGCAAGCACGTATTGGACGATCGAGGATTGGTAAAATGGTGGTGTCGAGTCTTCAACTCGCTGCTTGAAAGCGAAGAACATTCAGATGCTAGGAAGTTGTGGGATGATATCCACGGATATCTGACTATACCCGGGTTGGATAACTACGAATCTCGCGCCTTTCTTCCTCGAACGAGCACGGCAACAACCAATTGGACACTGGGACACCCCCTCGAGAAAATATCCCCGTATACCAGCGATCCGAGCAAATTTGGTCGCAACATTCATCCTCGATCTCTGATACCAACATACCCCGATGACCCGAAGGCGCGTTTCGTGCAGGAGCTGGAAGAAACAATGCCAGAAAAGGCTAAACTCCTTCATGGCTGGAGAGTCCCGAAGACACTCGATCAGTTCTGGGAGATGATGGCCTTCCGACAAGAGTGCTCTAGCGGAAGAATGACTGGATTCATGTGGGTGGTCTTCGAGCCCCAGGCTTTAAAACCATGTTTGCCGAAGACTAGCTCCGCTACCGGTATTCCTACACCAGATGCTTCCTTCGTTGCGCCTGTGGACAACATTGCGCCTCCTACTACGGAATGTGACCAACAGGATGCCGTCTCCAGCACGAACCCACCCATCTCTTCATCGAAGAAAATCAGACGGCAAAAGATGAAATCCCAGTGGAAACACAAGAAAAAGACGAGGTTGACAGGACCCATTATCCCTCGCAAACCCCGTATCAAAACTGAGGCTGCGGACTTCCCAAAGCTTATAGATACGCCTTACTACTTTTGGTCAGAGGATGGAAGAGGCCAAGTCGTTCTTAGTGACAACTCGTATAAGCGAGCCATCGAATTACTACTCCACCTCGAGTTTGGAACTCTGGAGCAGGCAATTGCCAGCACAACGCGATGGACGAAAGAGGTCAATTTAGGCAAGACTTGGACTTTAGACATTGTCGGCGAGAGGGAATCTACTAACTCCGCAACGTCACCTACTACTGATGGAGTAGTGAACAACCTATCTGGCATGATAAAGCGGAAACGTGGATCGGAGGACACATCTACATCTACATCTACATCACCAGTCAATACACTTGGCGAAGGGCTCGTCCGTAAGAAGGCGAAAGTCGATATTAACACAGCCGATGCACTCGAGAATATGGCAGAGTCTCAACCTAAAGTTAACGTTCTCGGAGCTGGTTTGATTCGGAAAAAAACAAAGGCGTCCTGAAGACTTTATTCATTGGAGTAATTTTGCATTTTATGAATTTCTGGTTGGTCGGAAGGGCTTAAAGCCCGGCGGTAGCGAGCATTGGGCAATGGTTCGGAAATTAGGGACCTGAAGGCGCAATTCGTCCTGGTACATGAAAACTTGCGGAACGTCTCTTTTCGGCGCAATCCATTTGAATTCGGATTTCTGGGGCCCGGCACGAAGCCTTTATAAAGTTTTGACTGCCGATTTATGGCTTAGCTATGTTTTTAATCAAATGAAATTTTACAGCGACACTAAGGAAATCTCACCAATTCCAAGTTTTAATATATAGACTTGATCACCCAAAGCTCACCAGCGCCACTCATCCTTCGAGATCAATAAAAATCAAACATCGCGGTTCGCCGGGGTAGTTTACCTCAACGTTCACCTTCAACTTGGAATCAGAAGTAGACGCGCAAGCCACCCCCCTTTTTAAAGTGTGGGGCCTCTCAAGACAGCCACACTTCATCAAGCCCAACTTCACCAAGCCCAGCATTTCGCATAACTCCTACAGACATATCCCGAAGATATATCCTTCAAGAAATTCCAATGGGGTGACACGTGTGGTATATTACTTGGCATACCGAGAACCTGATATATAGGTACTTCATACAAATGATTCTTCAGCCGTCATTGGCTAAGTCTTTCCCGATAGATCGGCAAGCCCCGAAACAACCCCCTATTCAAGCTTGTTTCTGATTGGCCAATGAGGCACATTTATTTCCCTTTTAAGGTGTAGGAGATCCCCAACTCTTGAGTCCTTGATTGACAACTCCGAACTCTCTTCTAGAAGCCCTAGAAGTTAATATGCTACTCATCTAGGATATAATGACATTATGTAGGTAGTCATGGAGTATATTTCCTCCTAATTGCACCCTTCTTCTCAATATGACAGAGTAACTGAACTATCTAATGACAGCCAGATATCATATATTGCTTTCTCCCATCCCTTATGATCAGTCAGCTTTCAATTTGATTAACCTGAACGTGGAATCAGACTATCAACATGGATGACATATCACCTATGACACTCCCATGGACAAAGGCCATGAAAGAAGCTTCAAACAAGCGCGTTTCCCGGAGATGATCATCCCCAGGGTTAACATATTGTTTTTAACAACAAAGTTAATAGGTCTGACGTGTTCATTCCCAAGAATATCTCAACAACCGGTCACACTGCATGACCTGGTATCATCATAAGATGCTTTCCTCCAATGATATAACCAGATGACATGCCCAACGTCCGAAGCTGACTCCGGCCTTGATATAATATGTATAGGGCGAATAGACAAGACGCTGCCTTGAGATATCAGTATATCACTGGGTGATTCCCATATTCTATCAGTGTTAATCAACTGTCTTTCAAGAAATTTCACGGGAAGACATAGCCGTCAACATATTCACGTCCCCTTTAAAAGTGGCAAACCTGGCAGCATAGCATGCTGGTAAACTCAAGATGATCTACCCCTAGTCCTTTCAGCTCTGTGAGCCTCGTGTCCTTTCCTATAACACTCTCATCTCGGCGCGTAAAAGCCGTATGGTAGCCCCTAGCCTGTCCGGTTCCAGGCTTTGTGCCCCAGGTTGCCTTCGTCAACTCCATCAAGCGGATCTTCTGTATGTCACAGGTCTATATCGTCGAAGACATCCATCGCCGATACTCGATCATCGTCTGGACCCTTCACCGCTTATCTCCCGGGCAACTTCCTCTTCTTTACAGAGATGCTTGCCCCTAATCTAGTCTTCCCATAGCCCCCGCCATCCCTAGACCTATCCTCCTTCCCCCCTAAGCCGAGCTGTCTAGCACCCGCTGCGAGGGATATTCAGGCCTACCTTCTTTCTGCCCGCGCACACCTCCCCAGAAGCTATCCAAATTTGTTTTCCATCCTCAAAACCTTTTTCCCTCGCCAAACCCCACCTTGATTTTTGTTTCCTTCTTCCTCACGCCAACAACATTTTCCTCCGATCCAAGCAAGCATTTTCACCCACATACCTACACTCACTTCGCACGTAAGCTTAATTCCCCCTAATACCTCGCTTTAGTTCTTCGTAAGAAGAACGATTAGAGGTATCGTAGACCTACAACTCCCATTCGTTCCATTAATTTTCACTGTCCGCACCGTTTTGCGCGCAATCATGCGTTTCTTCCCCCTCCTCCTGGTCTTCGCGGCCATCTGCTGCGCCGTCCGTGCGGACTGGCTTAGCTGGTCTGGCGGCGGTCAGAGCGGACTCACTGCAATTGCCCGTGAGACCGGTAATTCTTCTTCTTACGCTCTTGGTGGTTGGTCTCCCAAGCCCACCGTTGCTCCCGATGCCGTTGCACCTGAGGGTAAACGTGTGCTGGAGCTTCTGGAACGCGGAGCAACCACTTCTAATTGGACTAACGCTCAGACTTGTGGATGGATCTCAGGTTCGCAGTGTAAGTTTCATCGCATTTCAATTATGATTGACTTCAATTCGAATTTGTTGACTGACACTTGTAAATAGCATCATCTTTTGGTTGCAACGACAACGGCACTTGTGTCACCAATGAAGACCACATCGTCGCTTGTGCTACCGGTACTTACTCTCCGTTCTATTCAATGTGCTTGAACTACGACGCATACAAGAGTGGTTCTTGCAAGAACGACGACTCGTCTACTGGTTGTTGGTAAGTAATCATCCTTTTCCTTTTCGCTTCAATCTAAAACCCAAACACAAATGAATCTGTCGGGTCGCTGCGTATAATTATCATAGATACTAACCATTCGCCAGCATGGATTCCGATTACCCTGAATGCGTGACTTACCTCTGGGTTGACCCACCTCAGCGTTCAATGTACCGTTGCTGGAAGTCATCAGCACTGATCACGATGCTTGACGAGCCGGAAGAGGTCCAGGACCATCCCACTCATTCGGCTACTTCTAGCGAGACACCCCTGATGGACGGCACCTCCGACAGTCCTACCCAGGAAGACTCAAAACAGGATACGATCAGCAACGATGTTGTCATAGTCCTCACCGTAGCTGGAGGTCTGGGTGTGATCTATCTTCTTTATGTTTTCATCCGCAACTGGCGTCTTCGACGCGCCGTACGACGACGAAACGAGGAAGAGGGCATTGCGCTAGGCCCATACCACTTCCTGAACGATGGTCATGAATCGACCGACGGTAAAGGTCAGCCGGTCGTCAACGGTCCAGTCCTTGATCGATATGTAAGCCCGCGTGTACCGGACGCTACCGTGCGACCTCATGTAGACCGTACTCACGAGGTGATTCGATCGCCTTTACCTAAGGACTACAGCCGTGTTCACAGTCGTAACCATCGTGGACAACTTCGCCTTGAGCACCTCAACCCTACGTCGTCGACCGCTGCCATGTACGGTTCCTCGCCAACTGGTCCGCCCAGCTACGTCGCGAACACTCAGAACCTAGCTAACCCTCGTCGTCGCGCTCCGGGCGGTACTTACACCGAGGCTATGGCCGTCGCTACAGGCCGACCCTACGCAACTGAAGGTTCCAACTCTCACGCCGAAGCCAGCCCCATGGAAGTCGGTACATCACGCCGCATCCGCACGCCCCCACCTACCTACCAAGAGGGCTTCCAATCCGACTCAACCCTCGGCTTTAGCAACATGGTGTCCTACGGCACCCTCAGCAACGGATTCGGCCGAGACGAGAGTAACCCGAACTGGATCGAGTTATCCCGCTCTTCCCCCACCTTGCCCGCTGCCACGCGCCGCGACACCAGATGGCCTCTGCCTCCCGTGACCAATGAGGCTATTGCCGAGAGTTCGACTTGGCAGGATGTCAGCGGTAGTGTGCTCACCGCTGAGGGCGACGAGACCCTTCGCTCTGAGGACGATGCGTATAACGCTACCGGTGGTGAAGGTGGTCAGGCGGTTTTCGGCACCACTCGTCGTGGCGTTGACTAGGCGCGCTATGCTTAGGCATGATACCCTATGGTTGCGTTTATCGCGTCGCACATCGGGAGGGGCGTTTATGGTGTTTTATGGTGGTTTGAAAAGAAATGGGATCCGTTAGAATTGCGCTTGTCTCGCAACTCTTGAGAGCCTGGAACGCCGGCTCTCATTCAATTTCAACTCTGCTTGAAGACGCGTGGTTCGTAACGGATGGATAAATGGATGGATGGCTTACAGGCAAATGGTTTTTTCGGTTTGGATTCCCCTACACAATTCCCCAGCATTTTTAGATACCCACATCACGCATTGAAACATTTGGTTTCCGTTCGGGAGCCTACATGTAACTTAGTTAGGCATAATTCTGCGCCTTAAGGGGCCACTGCAGAATGATGATGCATTGCAAAAAGAATAATGACCTGCTTGTGATATGTCAACTTGAAGAACGCAGAGGTGAAGCTCGAACTAACCTCCACTCTATCACACGCAAATTCCATCGACTGACTAAGAATTTTTCTATCGCCTCTCCTATCATCAACACCTTTAAACCCAAGGATATACAACACATCCAAAGCTTCCGTACGTATGTATATACTTCCGATAACTATCTAGATTGGTAAAACTTCATACAGTCCAGTAAGAGCAGGCATTTTCATACCTACCTATCTACAGATGCTCCATTCTCCATTCCCCTTTCTCCTTTTTTTCCATCTATGGGTATTTCCCCGCCGAGTAAACCCTCTCGCTCATTTCTCATTTTCTCATGTTAACATTTGTCCTTACCAGCTTGATTGCTTGCTCACTCGCTAAAAAGAAATCAACTCCCATAATCACGTTGCCGCATGCCATGTATAAAAAATATCAATCACCTCTCATCTGCGCCCCTTTCTCCCCTTTTCACCCATCTCCCGGCCTCGAAGTCCCTCACGACACGACCTTACTCTTCAACCACTGCGAATTGACCGGCGTAATAGCCTGCCCACCCCCCAACACCGCCATAATATTCCGCATCGCCAACTCCTCGAACCCAACATGCGTCTCAACCGTGCCCCCGGCATTATGACACGTCAACATCGCCCTATCCCCCGCAAACTTCAGCAACCGGGGATGGACATTCGGCTCATCAGCATGGACATCAAGCGCCACACTACTCAACCGTCCCTGCTCCAACGCCTCCGCCAAAGCCTCCTCATCAACAAGGCTCCCGCGCGCAACATTGACTAACCTCGCCCCATACTTAAACCACTGCAAACTCTGCCGATTCACCAACACCCCCGCGCCCCCGGGGGTGCACAAAACCACACAATCGGCCTCGCGTAGCAACTCCTCCAAACTATCCGTATGCCGCACCCCCAGCTTCTGCTCCAAGCTAACCGGCTTCCTCTCGACATCGAAATACGCCACGTCCATCCCAAACGCAAGTCGCGCTTTCCCGGCGATCTGCTGCCCGATGTTACCGAGACCTACGAGACCGAGAACGCGTCCGCGTAGGTTATGCGCGCGTTGGGTAGCGTTTGCGTGGCACGTGTGGAAGGAGGAGGGGGAGGGGGCGGAGGAGAGGCAGTAGGGTAGCGCGCGGAAGGTGCTGATGATCATGGCGATGGCGAAGTCGGAGACGGCTTCGGCGGCGGCGAGGCCGCCGTTGCAGTAGAGGATGCCTGGATAGGTGGGTTGTGCGTTAGTGGGATTCTGTAGACACAATAAAACTTGAATCGACCTGGTTTTCGGGTGTGCATGTGACAGGGTTGAATGCGATGTAAGGAAGACCCATGGCTAGTTCTCTCCCCATGCGCCAGGGTCAGGGAAGGGAAAGGAAATAGGTTTAAACGTAGAAATCAATTATCACATACCTCTCTCCCCCAACAACTTCGTATCAGCCCAATCAAACCCCGTCCCGGCGCTCGCGAAAACCCTCACGCTCTCCGGCAACAAATCCACCAACTCCCTATCCCAACTCCCCATCTCCCCGCCCGTCCCCCAGAACGGACGAAAGATAGCCGAAAACTCGCCCCAGCGCTTCTCCCTCAACGCCTGGATAAAAGCCGGCCGTTGCCGCTCGTCCGCGGCCGGGCGCACGACGTCGAATTGCGTCGTGAACTCCGTGTACGTCTCCGGGTTATACTGGATGGGGTCGCCGATGTGCAGGACGACGGGCTTGGAGCCCAGGGGCCCCCCTGGCACGGGCAGGGGTGTGGCGAAGGTGACGGCGGAGGAGGAGGCGGACGTGGCTAGTCCCGACGTTGGCATCCCGATCGGTTTCGGCAGACTGAGGATTGCGCTGCCAGGGCGCAGGGTGCCCGGTGCGGGGGAGGTGGAGCGCGGGGTCGGCGGCGCCGTGGGCATTGGGGTGTTGGTTGGTTCCGCCATGATGGGCTTTGTGGGATGGGGTAATGCTGGGTGTGAGAAGGGGTTGTTCTATGTACAGTCTACTTTCTTTATTTTGGGTGTGTTTTCATATGTATGCACGCTTGCGTGCTATGATAGTATGGATTTCTCAGGAACAGGAATAGGAATAGGAGGAAAAGAAGAGGGGAGGATGGAGTTGGTTGGAAGGCGAATAAGGGCAAACGATCCCAAGGAACCAAAGTGTTGGTTTCCGCAGTGACCTAATACTTTCGAGGTAGGCTGGTAGGACACGTTTGTCGTGTGAGTGTGTGTGGTCCTCCAGGTTGAGTAGGATCTTCACTCCCTTCACCGCCGAAGTTGAAGCCTTGGCTTTGACCCTCACAAGAGTTGAAAAAGGTGCCCCGGGAGTTATAGGCCGCAGTCTAGCTTCATTCGTGACGATGTGGGGGCGTCCGAGTCGTTCGACGCTACCTAGCAATCAACAACTAAGTCGAATCGAGGCATCGATGCTTCGAAAGCATTCCAGCAACGCTCCAGAATGGGTGTAGAATAACCCTAACTGGAAATCTCGCAGATAAGCCTCAACCAAACGAAGGTGGAAGGAGTTTCTCCGAATCTCGGACCGCTGAGGAGAAAAGAGGTGAAAATTCACAAATCACAGGTGATAATCCAGAAGATGAGGTCACACAGTCACCGGAAGGTATTGGCAAGTGGAAATGATGATCGAGCTTTCTCCATCGTGGGGGAGAGGCTGGAGATTTTTTTTTCTTTTCTCCTTACTTCCCATAGTACGTACCAATGATACGCAATGTGCGCGAACGGCAGAACCCGGCGGGATGCCACTTTTGGCAAGACGGGCCAATGAGGGCATTGGTCTCATTGGATACCTTCCTGCATAGCATGTACTGATTAGGGATATTGAGATATTACCCTGTGCGAGAGGGTGTGCGAGAGGGTGTGGGGTTCTGGGGGTTATAGATTTCTGCACTTCTGCCACATGGCGTTGAAACAATTTAAATATTTCGTCCAATCCGTACCTGGATTTGAGATGAGTGAAGCTGAAAACCTCCGACGATCGTGACCGTTTCCATCGTCTTAGCGACATGTTCATCTTGGAATTAAGCCAGATGAGCCTATATATCGCAATTGATGCCGATTTCCCCGGTCGCCACTGTGGATCGCTTTAAGTCTAGAGCTATGTACTCGCTTGTTGGTAGCTAGGAGTGAACATAGTTGAGTATCCGCAGCGTGGGGGTTGTTTGGTTTAGGTAATCCCAATAAATACCTACTTACCTCCTTGTTATAAGACTCGCTTATGTGACAAGATGGAAGTCCGTGGTGATAGGTATTTTCTGTCTCTTATCTCGGATACACGGCGGAATATAAGAATCTTATATCACAAGTGGCTGATTTACCATTTGATAAATTCCAAGGTTGCTTTTCAAACGCAATAATATACCTTGGTTGGGACTTTTTTTTCTTTCGCAAGTATTAAAGCTCGTAGTAGTGACGTAGCATACTTTTATATATAGGTAATAGCAATATTGTGGCAGAAACTGAAACTAGTCGATATCGCGACGAAAGCCATTGAGGCTATATCAAGAGGTTCTCCCTGTATGGTTAGGAATAGCAAGCTTTAACCTGGACTCCCAAACCTCAAGGTGAGTACCGGTACGGTAACTTGTAAGGACTTCCTATATTTTGATCGGTGGCGCAAAGGCGTTGACGATCAAAGATACAATCAGCGTTCGCATCAGGCCGGAGAGGGGTTGGGGAATTCCGCAACGGGTCGTAGATTATGACTCGGCGAATAGTGCTACTTCGCACATAATCATAGACAAGAAAGTACCTGGTTAGAATGATAAATAAGAACTATAGCGGATACTGTGTTTGATGAGATGAAAAAAAATGAAGTTGAAAGTGGGAAAATCTCTGGGCTTTATCAATTCCAGCGGTGAAATGGCCAAGGCACTGGAGCTTAAGACATTTAAAGTTGCCAGGGTTCCCCAAATGCTTGAATCTGATTGGATAAGAATGTACGAGCTTCCCTAGTTCAGCTATTTTTGGAGTGCTGAGTCAATTACTAAGTCAGCTAAACCATCCCCTAATTCAGCTACTCACGGCCCTTAGCATTAAACCCAAACCCATTAAATCTGTCGATTCGCTTAGGACAACTTGAACAGGCAGGTTAATTTTCTAAGATATGGAAAGCCAGCAAGGAGTTAGGAGTTAATGAAAGCTTCTCAACTGCCTTTGCATGGTTCTTACATCAGCTTCAGCCCTATCATAGAAAAAGTCCCTTCTAATTTTCTAGTGGTTTAACAACGGATCAACAGTTCGACAGCACTGCCGAGTCCTCGACTCTATATACAGGGATCGGACCAATTACACTATTCAATGCTACTTTACTGAAAAGTCACCGCGCCAGTCGGATAGCGGAGTTCATCCGTCAAGTTTGACGATCTCGAATCGGTACGGGTCAACGAAGTTGAAAGTGGACTCTGTTCCTTAAAAAAGATCCGATACTAGGCACCAATCTTTACGCAGGGCCTCAGTTGTCCAAGGGGCCCCCTCCATCGGTTAGTCGGCGGTACGGGGCGCGAGCGTGTAACCCCGTGCAATGGCCGTAATCGAAATATTTATGTAATCCGATAGGCGTCTCAAAACATCTCTTTAACTTGTCGACTTCATAAATCATCGTATTATCCTGACCAGTCAGATTTCGATCTTTATCTCTATGCACAACGAATAATCTGCATTCTCGAACTACGACATACGGTGTGGCCAAGGCTATTTGGTACTGGCATAAGGGATTGGGCGGCACCCCGAAAGAAGGAATCATGTCCGTGGCGCCGGGCCAATACTGGAACCTGATTGAGCGAAACCGACCTCCAGTCAAACGGCGGGTCAATCACGCGAAAGTGCGCACCGGCTGTGTCACATGCAAGAACCGGCGCGTAAAATGCGACGAAAGAAAACCACTATGCGGCCGATGCGAGAAATCAGGATTCTTATGTGCCGGATACGATGAACCCAATCCTAGACGTAGCAAAGAAGCTACTATGTCGGGAAGGTCTAAGAGGTCTACGGAGCCCGTGACCCTGCGGCCTAAGTCCTTACAACCCCGGGCCGTCGACGTAACACAAGAAATCCCGATCGTAGATTTCTTGCTGCCTCCGTCGCTAACCCCCGCTTATCTGGATCGTCGCGACGCCCAGTACTTCGAACGCTTTCGCTCTCAGATTACTATGGACATATCGATTTGGTGCGGCGGAGATTATTGGAAGCGCATACTTTGTGAGGTGTTGGAGGACGATTGCATACGGTATGCGGCACTGGCTTTGGCTGCCATGTTGCTAGCGGCTGAACGGTGCTCAGATATATCAAGTCGGATGCCTGGCCCATTGACGCAATGTCGCGAGGGGCAAGTAGCGCTTCGGTACTATATGAAGGCTATCTCCTTATGTCGAAAACAACTAATAGGCGGGGTTACTAATGAAGCTGTCCGATCGAATTTGACATCCACCTTCTTTTTTGCCATATTAGAGATTTTACAGGGCAATATAGCCACAGCAGACCAGATTATGGTTAATGGCGCGATATTGATACGAGATGCGATGAAAGCAAGGGCGCCAAGTGGGCGTCCTGCATTAGTTTGGGATCAGCAAATGACAGGCATGAAGTCGGGCTTCGACAAATTAACGATCATGTGGGGATTGTCTCCTTTCTTCCACGGACAGAGAGAAGTCTGTACTATACTA
Organism: Annulohypoxylon moriforme; assembly: GCA_022695765.1. Taxonomy (NCBI): domain Eukaryota; kingdom Fungi; phylum Ascomycota; class Sordariomycetes; order Xylariales; family Hypoxylaceae; genus Annulohypoxylon; species Annulohypoxylon moriforme. The sequence goes on from MU403104.1 coordinate 144,898, forward strand.
TTGCCAGAAGAGCGGCATTCGGAGATACCGGATGAATATGCAACGGTATCCAACGTGCGGAATAGTTGGATGGTATTTCAAAATGACGTGGGGCTGTTCATGATGAGCGTTCGCTGCGGAAAGGTCGTCTCCCCAGAGCGCATGGAGGCAGTGATATTACAAAAGTCAAAGTTCTTAGCGCAGCTCCGCCGATGGATGCCGGTGTTAGATGCCTTATTAGAGAGGGAGAGAGATACGTCAGGGTTTTATCCACTCAGCATAATGAAGGCCTCTGCCTTAGTCAGCACCATCTTCTTGTCCTGCTTCCTCGACCGATCCGACGTCTCATATGACTTACATCTTCAAAGCTTCCTCGAAGTCATACATATCTGCCAGAGATTTGTTCCCGATAAACGGCCTACGCACTTGAAATTCTCGCTTGACATCGACTTATTCCCCATCGTCTCATTTACCGTCACTAAGTGTCGAGACCAGAAAACGCGGCAACTCGCCCTGCAAACTTTTCACGATATGACTTGGGGACAGGTATTTTGGAATAATCAAGGGATGTTAAAGTCGCTGCAAGCTCTTGTTGATTTGGAGCACAAGGGAAGAGATAAAAGAGGATTCATTCCTCCATCCTCGCGATATTACTTCGTAGGCTCAGAATGGGATTTCGAGAGTCGTCAAATGATGGCAACGTTCGTCTCTGTAGTCACGGTTCCAACTGATTCTGGAAACATGCCCACAGTACGTATACCGATAAGCTTTTAAATAAATATACCAGAATTTAGAACGTTAAAATAATTCATATGTACATAATTGGATTCGTTGGATATTGAGTTGTCCAATTTTGCTGAGTTGCATACACTACCACCGCCAAGGCTTGGTCAGGAAGCAGCACACGGCATCGGACCAGGTATAAACTTCAAATTCATCAGTCGCAGCTGCGCAGAATCAAAGAGTTGGCGCCAATTAGCCGAGAAAAGTCGAGAAAACGCATCCATGCCCGGAACTGCCTCGAGCGCACACTCCCCATGGTGAAAGTTAGCAGGCGGTCGTTGTTCGTCATACATGAGCACCACGAGCTCCTCTAGTTGGCTAAAGATGGCCATATGCCAGATCATATGCGTCTGGGCCTCGAAATGAAAGGAGTGCGTCCAAGAACTCATAGATAAGCAGAAGTGTCGTAATCCCCGGCCAGCTGGGTCTTGCAGCCGAACCTCCCTAAAAAGATCTACCAAGCACACAAAATCCGTGCGTCCTAGAACCGCAAGTAGGTCCGAAGCGGGATCGAAGTATAGGTCGCGTGTACTAACTTCCCCAGACTTTAGCCCGGGACCAAAGACGGGAAGGATTACGGAGAAGTGAGCTTGTGCTAGCATGCGGGATTCGAAACACACGGATAAGGCTGCCGGGTTGCTGCAGTTCGATGCCCATTTTGGTGTTTCGCTAATGCTATGGGTGGGAATCTGTGAGTGCAATTCCACCACGCGGGGCTGGAAAGATTCGTTCCATATCTTGATGCGCAACTCGGTTGGAAGGGCGGGGAATGGTGTAAATGAGGTCAGTGGCGTTCGTGAATCGGTAGCCATGCCACCACCATTTCGAATAGATAGAAATCCAGCCTCCCTCTCAACTCCTTTCCAGCTTAGATTTATAGACCAGATGATCCTCTCTGTTCTATGTGGCACAGCGTGCACAGTGCCAACCCATAGCAAGTTGGTAGCTAATTGGTGATCATGCCTGTAAATGAGGAACAACAGATTTCATCGCTTCACATAACCATTGAGCGAAGAGTTAAGGAAATACATTCGCGAGAAAATATGCATTCGTTCGGCGGACTATTATGGATTATAAATCTCTAAATGATCTCACAGTTCACTTTTCGCGAGTCCCTTGCGGGACATCACCCCATGACGTCTAACACGTGACTCGGTACCCCTCCGGTTCATCAGCCCCCTTTCCTCCTTATCTAATCTAAGAAATTTCGGACCTCCGTACCTCTCAAAAATCAAAACAAATTCAAAATAGCGAGCGCGATATAACCGAGGAAGGATACTGAATAGCGTATCGAAGCTGAATTCTCAAGTTCTTTAGTTTGATTGCCTTGGCCAAGCCACTCTTTCAGGTGTGCCAACTTAGCGTCCCGGATCTACAGCACGAATTAGTGTGTTGCAAACGCGTTTTTTCGGGATGGAAATCACCTACCTGGTCCATTTGCGGCTTCAGTCCCCTAGGCTCAATAGACACGGATACTGCGTCCTCAGCATGCGCGATATCATTCACCAATATTACCCTCGAGTGGTTCAACAAATTCGTAACAGTCAAAATGGGTGATCCTATGGCAGCGGTACGATCATAACCACCTTGGACGATAAGAAGCCTATCTGTCGAGTCGAGTAGGTCATTCGTCATCGCGTATTTCTGCAAGAAATACTCGTTATCTCTGCCGTAATCTGCAGATTTCCAGGCCCCGTTGACGCAAACATCCACATTTCCACGAGCAAATGTTTCGGGAAAGACATTGCTAGAAGGAATTGATCTATCATTAATGGGATAAAAGCCACAGGTGATGTATCCGAACGCCGGTTGATTACTCCCTATATCCCCTGAGCTAGCCCTAGAAATGTTGGTGTTGAACGCATCGATACAAGACGACTCGTCACCCCACGAAGCTGCCAGAAGTGGGATACGTATTACCTGGCCTACAGTCTTCGCTTCGAGGGTCTTGCCGATGAGGTTATCCAACGGATCCGCTGTCGGGTACTTCTCAACCCATGGGTAATTAAATTTGGAGATTTCCAGGTAAGTTTGAAGTACGGCTCTGTACAACCTTTCGTATCCCAGCACCGTCGAGTTTTTACACACGTTGAGGCCGTAAAGGGCCACGTCGCATGAATTATCTTTGTCTTGTTAGTCCGTCTAATAAGTTCATGCGAAAACGAATATCATACCTGTAAGACATTTCTTAAATATCTGCATGGATGTTTTGATCTTCGCCGATGCGTCTTTCGATGCACCACCATATACCTCGCTTGCCCATTTCGCGGAGTCGAATTTATATCGATTAGAAGTGAGGGGACCGAATGAGGTCAACGCGGGAGAAGAGGCGATTGCGCCGTAGAATGTATCCGGGTAACGTATTCGCGCTAAAACAGCTAGAAATCCGCCGTACGACGCTATGATAGGTACTCTGTCAGTTTATAACCCAGTATGGGACGCTAGAGGTCAGACTTACAGCCACCGTAGATTACCTTGCTATGCTTCGCCCCCAGAACCGTCCCCTTAATCCAATTAACAAAACTGACACCATCTTGAAGCACATTATCCAACGTCAACGCGTTAAAAGATTCATTCGAAAGATTCATTGGATTATATCCAGGTGGATAACTACCGCTATGCAACTCGCCAAAATAACGATGCTCGAGCATCGCAACAAGCGCCCCTAACTTCGGTGCGTAATCCATGAAGTCGCTTGCGTTGATCACCGGCATTCCGGCCTCAGCGCTCTGAATGAAGAGGATTGGCCCGCCGGGCTCGAAGTACTGCGTGTTGAGTTGGTAGCGCTGTTTGAACGTTGCCGGGCCTGCATCGATCGTGTGATTGACCTTCTGGATGAAGTTTTGCGTGGCTATGCCACTGGTATTGGACTGGACTATCGCTGGGGAGTGGCGTGCCAGGGCCACAGTTGCGAATAGGCCAAGAATCTTGAGCGCCATGCTTACTTGTTTATTCGACAACGCCTATTACTTATCTAGAGCAAGTAGCTACTTTAAAGAACCTTCTATGAGTCGCTCTTCAGATTACGATGGTAACGGCTATCTAGACCTAACCCATGAAGGGAAGGGCGGACCCCAGGTTAGTTTACCTAATGACGAGCACATGAAATATGAGTTTAAACATTAGATGACAAGCTGTTAAATTTTAGATAATAGATAGAATAGGGTTGACGGCGCATACAGTTGAGGTGTGCGACATCATACCGGAAGACTAAATTGGCACACGTCGGGTTGTTATCCCTTCCCCTCAAGCCGAATAAACCTTATAGTCATAAGAACAGCGAGTATCCTTAGCCTATACTAACAACTAATCTCCTATTTGTATGATTCTTTGAATGGGAACACCGAAACTCTAAGGCGATACATCCTTTCAGATGAGTTAAGTAGATACCTACTATTCATCGACGCACTCCAGATGTGTACTTTATCGTATATAGGGGCCAAATAGTATATACACTAGGTCGACATGGAGCTGGCGGCCCTGATATTAGTGTCAACATAATGATAACCCTCAAGAGCCACCAGCCCGCTGAATCAATAATATCTTAGCATGGGATCCCATAATATTTCTTCAGCCGTATCTAATATATTTTCTACCTATACACGGAATTAGGTAGATCAGTTCGCATGGCAACTTCCCCGGATGCGAACCGTATCATTCTCCACTTTAAGCGGCCGAGACGCGGGACTCCGAAAATAATGGGTCTATTACCCTCAGTATCATTATCAAGAGAAAGTCGCGGATCTGTTATTTATATTCGACAAGAGAGATCAAGTCAGGTCTCTCAGAAACAAGATGTGAATTTTTTAGTGGTTATTTGAAGTCGGGCCTTAAGTAAAATCTATCGCGTCTAGATCTCAGGGGTGATGTCTGAATTAGACTCGCATATTGAGGCTCAATAGGACTACATAATTCACCCCACGATCCGTGTAATATCTAGCAAATGCAACTTCGATTTGACAGAATAGGCAAATACAACAGCATCCAATTGATATAATTGGTCCGATTCATCATGTTCAATTGCCCTAGTCGAATTACGTCTCAGATCTGTTTCAATGTTCCTCCCATCGTGCCATATGGCACGATGGGTCTTGACGTGCATTGGACCAGGGCCCCCTAGCGACAATCAACGCCCAGATTCATTGAATCTAAAATGAAAGCGATAAGTTATCTCCAGAGACATTTAGCACAGGAATAGCTTAGACAGCGTTTCGAAACCAGCTGATAGCGTATCCCAAGAAGGAGGCAAAGCCCCTATCGACTGATCATGAGCCGACGACGACGACTGCAAGTCTGAGAGACAACCAGGGGTGCACCTATGGTAATGGCGACATGATGAACGGCTTAAATAAAAACACAGCCCAATTTCTTTGGTTAAACTAGTCTGCAGATCCCGAATTAAATTGAAAGTTCATCTTACAGCTCTTCGTCTCCATGTCTTTATAGCAATTATAATCATACACAATACCAACATCTCTTCTCATTACCACCGCCATCAACACACATAATGGCTGCTATCGACCCTGAATATATCAAGCGGGAATTACCGCAACTCATTGGCCGCGGGATGAGCCACATGAGCATAATAGCAAAAAGAGAAGTAGACCATCGGGCGATAGAAACATTTCTAGTTGGTTAGTAACCGCAGCTTGCGATCTGATTTCCAGGGACACTATGCTGACTTCTTCCCATACAGCTTTAACCTGCATTTTCGGTGTCGGAGGTTGGATTTTCTGGATGATTAGGCAAAAGTAGATTCATCGACAAGGAGTACGGAATATCGATCGGTATCATTTCGCAAGCGGTCACTTCGTTTATAAGGCAACGGCGTTTCGGGAGTATGGAATGGGGGAAATTTGGCATTAGGGAAAGGATACAGAATAAAGCAAGATCCAGTATAGACATCGATGTATCCTGGAGGCGCTGTAAAAGGCGATTCTTCCAATGTTCAATAACTCCGTTAGGGGCTAAGCCTCCTGTAATGAGGATAACTGAACATCGCTGCAACTCATTTTAGCGATTGTTTTATAGTGCAACATACCCTATTTTCTTCTCATGATCAGCGATGCAGCCCCTTGAATATTAGGTGCATATCAGCTTATACGTACCCGTATACATGTCAACCTCTGCCCCTCCAGTTCACCGGACCTCCGGTGTAAGGTCCGATGAGGGATAACCCACACCGCCAAACACCAGGCATTCAAACCCTCATACAGCAACAATTAAGAACTGAGGGTATTTGGTGAATAAGTCTAATTGATACAGGTATATACTCATCTAACGCTAGCAAACTCCCTACCTACCTTGTACCTATATTCTAACAAGACGAAATGTTACATCTACTCCAGAGCAGAGCAAATTCACTCACTAGTAAGTACAACAATACAGGCACTTACCGCGCTATTCTCTCAATCAATGCGCGAAGCTCTGGCGTGTGTTCACCTTCGCGAATTCCTTGTTCTCCCGCTGCCACTTCTGCGAAAACCTAACGCCGAATCCCTTCGCGAACACCTCTCGGATAGCCTCTAGCGGCATGCCCTTGACTTCGGGGAAGCAGAAGACGATGTATACCCAGCCGACGGTGCAGATACCGCAGTAGAAGCCGAATGCCCCGCTTGGAGTTATACCCTTCATCATAGAGAGGAATGTCGATGCGATGATAATGTTGGTGCTCCAGCATGTGACGGTGTTCTAAAAACATTAGTTTTCGATACGTCCTCACTTTAAGTAAGAGAAGGGGACATTAAACTTACCAGCATAGTACCGACGGCTCGCACTTCCATAGGAATAAGCTCAGTTCCGATCCAGGCAATGGTAGCGACTCCGGTAGAGTAGAATGCGACGTAACATATGATCGTGATAAGGACCACGGTTGCCGGCCATCCCACATTGTTGGATTGAACGACCAGGTTCTTGTCGATCGGGATGTAATGGAAGGAGACAGCGGCGATAAGCATGCATACCGCCATACCTAACACGGTGACGAGAAGGATCGCTCGACGGCCAAACTTGTCGACTACGATTAGGTTGACGAAGGAGAAAACGAAGTTTGTTCCCGAAACGGTTATGGCGACTGCGGCTGCGTTGTTGAAACCGACGATCGAGAATAGAGTCGCGCTGTAATACATGAGCGTGTTGAAGCCTCCCAACTGCGAGATAGCCATGATAATGCATGCTGTCATGACAGCGCGGCCAGTCGCAGGAGTTGTAAAGATTCGTTCGAGGGATCTCCAGATGGAGTCGTCGACCATGGTCATGGTTGCTTCTTGGATAGACAGCTCGATGGACTGGATCTTAGCCTTTCGTTGCTCTTCGGTTGACGTGGGATAGATTCTCGTGAGAACCTTTGATGCTTCATCGGATTGGCCATGTGCGACAAGTTGACGGGGTGATTCCGGGCAGAGGAACAGGAGACCGGCGAGGGCGATTGCTGGAACGGCTCCGATTCCCACGGTAGCTCGCCATGCCTCGCCCCCAACTTGGGCGAATCCCGCGCCGAGAGCGCTTGCGAGGAGTTGGCCGAAGGTGACACTCATGTTGTTGAACGCAATCATCCTACCACGATACTTGGCAGGTGCCAGTTCGCCGACTGTGCAAACTGTTAGCCGCCAAAGAGACGTGATGTCGTCTTCATGGTATGTCAATGATACTCACTGTACAGCGGTACGACCATAGCTGCTGATCCGACGCCGAGACCGACGACAAACCTTCCGACAGCAAACTGCGGGAGGTGAAATGCAGCCGTTTGAAGAATCGTTCCGATGACGAAAACAATACACGCGATCCAGATGGGCATTCGGCGTCCGTATCGATCGGCAGTGAGACCAGCAAAGACAGCTCCGATCAGTGCGCCGCCGCTTGTTAAGGAGGTGACCAATTCCTGCTCACTAGAGCTGAGTTCATGGCCGAGAGAAGTCCCAATAGTGAGGAGGACGGAGGAGATGTATCCGGTGTCATATCCTGTCATGACAATACAATACGATTAATGTCACTCTGTGGGATCCCAACTGCAGGGTATTACGTACCGAAGAGTAGACCGCCCAGCGACACTGTGAGACAAATGAGCCACGCTGCTTTTGACGCCGCCGTCGCTTCGATGCCACTCAGCTCGGTGAGTTCGTCTGCATTCTTAATTTGTACATCTTCCACGTGGTCAGATGAACCCAAGACGTTCGCGCCGAGCTTCAGGTCGTCTTTAGTGTCTAAGTCGTGTTCAGACATGATGAATAAGTTCCAAAGCAAAGGATAACCAGGAGGGCTTCAACAGGAATAGAATGAGGCTTGATCAGCTGAAAGAGACATCTGTGGAACGGGAAGTTGGCGAGGTTTTAAGTCCAGATGCCCATGGACGACGTAATTACTAATAAGACACACGACGACGGTTTAATGCAGGTCATATTGAAGCCCTAGATCATGCAAGACCGGATAGTGACCGGGTAGCCCCGTCCCCCTGTAAGTGCCGAGTCCCCATAGTTGGCTGTAGTTGGCCGTAGTACGTTCCGCAAAGCTGGGGAATTCCTGGGGATGCGGGGAATGATGGAGAAACCTTGGAACTCACCCAGTAGACCGGTGCCAGAAACGTGCCTTAATCCGCTAGCGTCGGCAAGGTCGGCGAGAATGACAAAATTTACAAAATGGGGCGGGGAAGATTGCCACAGTCGTAGGCACATTTCGCGATGACTTACTATGTTTGAACCAACTGTTTCAGACGAGGCAACTAACAAAAGAGAGGGATATTAATTCACTCGATCGGTTCGTCTAAGCCACGAAAACGTTCCCTGCGATGACGATGATCCGCGTTACCTATTCCTAGCGTAGATTAGTAGAGTGGCTACCCAATATTACGAAACAACGCCCATACAATTATTTGCACTTATTCTACTTATTAATACTCGTATCAAGATCTCGACTTCTCTTTCCGCGATATAATACGCTATAGTTGACCTGGATGGCTTCCCATTTTTTTCGTCAGCCCTTCTTCGGATACCGACATATCTAATACAACACCTAGCTGCCCTCTAATAAACTTCCTGGCAAACCCACCAAAGATGGCAGCAGAAACAACGTCGGAAAGAATCATCCGAAGGCATAACAAGATTAATGGTGATTTCGGCGAAGAGGCATGATTTCAGCTGAAGTAACAGCTTCTCTGCAAGAAAGCTTCTAGAAGGGCCGAATTTTTGCGCCCTCTTGCAGGCCGCATACATCATCTCCTATCGGATCTCGTCATCTTACCCAGATTCTTCGTTTTCTGGGTTATGGATCAATACGTTTGAGACAGCAGCTAACCTTGCCGCCGAAATAGAGATGGCAGGCATTTCGTATATGGAAGTTGTATATCCACTCTACTAGGCTATACACGGTATGCCTTAGTAGTAAGCGGAGTGGATCACCGTAGTCGTAAGCAACGTCATTGCGGCTTTAGTTGGACCGCTCCTAAGAAACTGACTCGACGTCACGTAATTGTAAGGCGCCTATTTGGTCAGAAGGGCAAGGCTTGGCATTCACATACGTCCTACACATCGGTAAGTCGAAATAGAAGTTCTAGAGGCGAAAGGTCTCCATCTTGTTTTCCTACCTAGGTAATCATGAGGAATTATGAGGAACGGAGATATCTTGGTAAGTTTCAAGAAGTTCTTTCACATCGAATGTAACAAAACAACCTTGAAATAATATCACGCTGTAGACCTAGCAAGCGAGAAAACAACAATGTCATTGCGCAAGGAGCTTTAAAATCTCCTCACTAGCGCCAGCTATGCAAAGTTCGCCTTCGTGTCTGAGCTTTAATGAATAATACGAGCAAAATAAGTTGTGTATTTCTTAAATCATGAGGCATTTCATAAAAGATTTACGTCCTTCGTTAACGCATAATATTGGGAAGTACCTATTTTTATTTGTAAATATAGAGAAATTTCTATATAGAAACACTTGACTACTAGTTTCTGTCTTGTTCGCTATTTATAGCGTAGTACCTATCAAGGTATGAAGTTGGGCTTCGTGTACCCAATACTAATGCCCCAGACCGTGATATGCATAGAGGCAATATCCCTTGCCTCATCAATAGATCTTGCACAGACCAAACTCCAATCTGACCAACTCTAACAACCAGTCCTCCCCACAAACCAACCTCTGAGAGGAGATTCGAGCCAATGGCCGCCATGATACTAATATCTAGGTAATAATGGAAAGACATGCAAAAACTATCCCTTGATAGTAGATAGTTAAGATAGTTAACTAAAAGGTGAACAACACCGAGCTGTTCACAATTACTGACTCTTCACCTCATCCCTTCTCCTCCAAATCTTAACCGGCATGTCCTTAATAAGCCAATTCATAGTCTCCAGCCTCTCGAGCTCGAAAGCCGGGTTCGGCAGGGCGAAGCGGTACCTCCGCAACACCGAAGCAAGCACGACAGTCTGCTCGAGGTACGAGATGTTCCGCCCGATACAACCCCTAGCACCGGCCGAGAAAGCCAGGAAGTACGGCTGTAAACGCTTGCCCTCTTCACCTAGCCATCGCTCAGGGATGAACTTGTCCGCCTGCGGGAAGTACATCTCATTCCGATGCGCCACAAACGCCGAGATAGAAACCGTCACGCCGCCAGGGATATAGTCTCCCATAATATTAATCCCATCCGGCGGCGTCTCACGGGGCAATCCATGCGGCGTCGGGGGATAAATCCTTAGACTCTCATCCAAGCACGCCCTCAAATACGGCAAATGCTTGACCTTATCATACGCGACCACGGCATCCTCCTCCTCATCATCGCCCTCGAGCGCCGCATCCAACTCCTCGACCAGCTTCTCCATGGCCGCCGGGTTCTTCAGCAGCTGGAACAGCACGTTCGTCATGGCAATCGCCGTCGTCGCGCTCCCCGCGTTCATCATGATACTAACTTCAGCGACGATCTCGCCCCACTCCAGGTTATTCGGCTTCCCGCCCTTATCCTCCATCAGCGCCTGGAAGAAGTCGTCGAGCTTCTCGCCCGCCCGGTACCGCTCCAACCGCCGGTGCGCGAGCTCCAGCGGAATGCCATCCCAGTCGCGCCCGAGCTTCGCCATGCGTCCGTAGAAGGGGATCAGGTTGGCGACTTTGTTGATGAAGGGATACCACGCGTACGGCCAGACCAGCAAAGACTGTTTCCTTGCGTTCTGGTACAGACATTCGCGGTAATTACACTCGTACGTCGTGCCGTCGAGTCTGCGACCGGTCACTCTATCGTTGCCGTTGTCGAGGAAGCCGAGTTTGTGGGACAGGCCGATGTCCGCGATGGCGTCGAGGCTGAAGAAGTTGGTCCAGGTTCGGTACTCGAGGTTGACGTCCTCGGGGGCTGGGATCTGGCCTGCTGGTAGGGGCGCGGTGCAGCATTTGTCGAAGTGCTTGATCATTCGTGCGGTCTTGTCTGCGACTTTGTGTTCCCATTCCTCGAGGTTCTTGATGGCGTATGCGGCGGACAAGACCTTGCGTTTCCGAGAGTGGTCCTGTCGATCGATGACATCGGCCAGATGGTAATGGGATCCGGCGGTGATGATGTAAGATGTGTCTTTTGTGCAGGGGGTGTTGTGGCCGTAGATATCCTTGATTGCCCTCAAGTCCCCGTAGGAAAGAGTGTTGGGTCCTGTTCGAATGACAGGGTATTTTTTGTGTAACTTGGACAGGTAGGTGGAACGTGCGCCGCCATGAGCGAGTATCATAAAGGGGATTGCTGATATACCCGAAAAGGGGGTCATATTAGGGAAACGACGAAGACCCTTTACATCGCGAAGGTAGATGACGATAGGATACACAACGAAGTATAGGAGACATAGTAACGCGACAGCTGCCGCGTACGGTGCTGTGAAAGCTATGTTTGGGAAAGCCATGTCTGAGTATAGCTCACTCGTATACCTAAGGTAGGTTGTGACTTTAGATGATTAGATAGCCCTGGAGTTGAGACGTCTTGTGAAGGGCCGCCCTTCCAGGTTAAATCATAAATCATTCTTTGGCCCTCCATCTCGATATCTTCAGAGGCGTTGTCAAATCTGGTGTAGACTATAGATCTCGAAAACTCCAAACGTTGATGCCCGAGAAGTCGCCCACATAACCACTCACAGAACCACTCACATGGTCACTCACATGAATTGCGTTGTCGCAACAAGCGATCCCGGATTTGAGGTTTCGTAAAAGGGGTAAAGAAATCCGCAATAACCCTGCATATACGAACAGGGATGTAGGGGTTCTGCATATGCATGAACCCTGAACGTGGAAACTTTCTCCGTATACTATAATAGGACGAAATAGGGGGGAGATGCGGGGAAATGCGGGGGAGGGTGGGGAAGGAGGCGCAAACTAGCCCTGATCAGATAACCGAGGGTCTTTAGTTGCTTGAAGCCACTGTAGCCTATCAATAAGATCACACGGATTACTACTGCTACGTCCCTACAGTGGACCTAGAACGTCACGAGAGGCAGATATGAAGGAGAAAAGGATGCTATATTGGTAAAGATCCATTTGAGTGGAAACTCGCTGAAACCAGTCCTCCAATCACTTTCCATTTTGACGCCTTCCATCTACTAGTTCTAACGATTACATATGCGCCTAGGTTATACATAACTAAAGTGGCCGGGTTTCCAATTTGGGACTTCATTATGGAAGAATGGAGATCCTAGGAGGCGACTCCTCGAACACGTCTCTCCATCGAAGAATCCACTCTCTTCTTGGAAATCTAATCCGACAGATCTTTCCAGCAGCGAACTCATTGGCAATGTCGATAGTCTCAACAGCATTCAAGATAAAAGGATTTGCCAGTAAATATAGTAGTCTAGCGATTAGGTAGATTATAGATTATAGATTATCGTTCACAATCTCATTCCACTTCAACGTCGTCGCCGTCGTTTGGTGCAAGATGGAATTTCTAAGTAATTTCGACTTTGTGCGGTCGCCTCTTGCGACCAAAGTACCCCTGCAGTCCCTACGTGTTCAGCCTCCCACAACAATAGACTTCGCAGCCCTCGTCACCTTCTTTCTATTCCTGTTTAGCTATCTTTCGCATGGAAAGCTTTGGGACAGGACCGACCCCTATTATTATACCTGGTACGAAAGACCACAGCAAAAAGATGGAGAGGGCGTCGACGGGGGGAAAGCCAGTCGAAATATTGCGCAGCACCTCGAAGAAGGCGACCATAAAGTCGTCGTCTTCTGGGGTTCCCAATCTGGCACTTCGGAGCGTTTTGCCGAGCAACTTGCTAGAGATTGTACTCTCAGGTTCGGTCTAAACGCCTTGTGTGCCGACCTGTCCGACTTTGACGCCGAAACAATTGCTCTCATTCCGCAAAGCAAGTTCGCGATTTTCCTTCTTTCGACCTACGGCGAGGGAGATCCAAGCGACAATACTGCCGGCCTTTGGACCTGGCTGAAGAAAATCAAGGACGATAATGTGAAGCTCCCCAACTTGCGGTATGTAGCGTTCGGTCTTGGCAACAGTAACTACAAGTACTATAACCGTGTCGTCGATGTTGCGGTTGAAGCGTTTAACCACGCCGGCGCTATATCACTACTTCCGACCGGAAGAGCAGATGATGCGGAGGGAGCTACGGAAGAGGACTTTCAGGAGTGGAAAGATGATCTCTTTGGCATGTTCAAGAAGGGTCTAGGCTTGGAAGAGAAGGTCGTCGAGTATCAACCCAGTGTAAAGGTCGTGTTTGGACAGGATGCAACCGCTCGTTCCGACAATGTTCACCACGGCAGTCCGGCCTCGGAAGCCTCCTCCACAAGCTCATCTGTACGCGCACTACCTGTTACGAAAGCGCACGAACTCTTCACATCCGGCGATCGAAACTGCCTTCACATGGAGTTGCATCTTGCAGATCACCCAGACGTACATTACAAGACCGGAGATCACATCGGTGTATGGCCTTGCAACCCAAATGAAGAGGTCGAGCTTCTCATTTCAGCGCTCGGACTCAATAGTCAAAGGGATGCCACCCTTTCCATCTCCGAAGCCAAGATCCCTTCTCCTACGACCGTCACCGCGCTCTTCCGCAATTATCTTGAGATATGTGGGCCGCTCTCTCGCAAGACTATCTTCGACCTCGCTCAATTCGCCCCGACGGCAGAGGCAAAGTCTCATGCGCTAGAATTGGGCGGAAGCAAAGAGAGATACGCAGATTTTGTCTCATGCACGCACCTCACCTTGGCAAGGTTTCTTCGTCTCGCCAGTCCGAATACACCATGGACCAACCTCCCCTTGTCGTTCGTCATTGAAGCGATACCAGCACTCCAGCCGCGCTACTACTCCATCGCGTCGAGCAGCGTGATCTCCCCGCGAAAAGTCGCCATCACCGTTTTAGTATCTAACAAAGCGCTTGCAGGTCCACCGCCGCAGACAATCTTCGGTGTTACCGGCAACTACCTCCTTTCGATGTCGAATATTCCGTTAGCTCCCGGTCAATCATCTTCCGAGGCGCAACCAAGATATGATCTAGCTGGACCGGAGGGTACCCTTCAAGGCACGAAGCTCTTCGCGCATATCCGCAAATCGAAATTCAAGCTCCCGATCGCAAGCAGTATGCCAATCATCATGGTCGCAGCCGGAACTGGTCTCGCCCCATTCCGAGCCTTCATCGCAGAGCGAGCGAAACTACATTCGGTCGGAAAGCAGGTAGGGAAGATGGTGCTATTCTTCGGATGCAGACACCCCAATGAAGATTTTATATATCGTGAGGAACTGGAGGATATGCAGGCCAAGGTTGGAAGCGAGATATTCGAAATCGTCATGGCATATTCGAGACATGGGCAGAAGACATATGTTCAGGATCGCGTCACTGAAAATGCTAAGATGGTATTAGATATGCTGGATTCCGGTGCGAATCTATATATCTGCGGCAGGGCGAGTATGGCGAGAGAAGTAGACAAGCGCATCGAAGAAATCGCGACTGAGCAAAAGGGTATGTCTAATGTAGATGTCAAGGCCTGGACGGATGGATTAAAGAAGCGTGGGAATTGGCGATCGGATGTTTGGGGTTAAGTTTATAGAAATATTAGATTTTCCATTGTTCTCGTAAATCATCAATAACATGATCAGTTTTCCAGCCTGTTGTCTTCTTCATGGTTATCAGGTATTCAATTGCTGCGTCTTGCTCTTTAGCGTCAGTCAAATAGGCTCCGCAAGCAACCAGAATATGTGAAACTTGGAACTGGGCATTTTTCACATGATTATTTGATTTGGCGTAACCAAAAATCATGCGCATATGCTTCCTGATTTCCGCGTCTGTGACGATTCTTGAGCGGTGGCTTGTTAGTCCAATACGCGCAGCCCGAGGGTTGTAGAATGTCAACATGATTTTACAAAGGTGGTAGTACTGCAGTCCTACTGCTTGGGCTGGGTGCGCAGTTAGTAACTCAGGCCATTCGCCCTGCCATTGTGCGCGACCAAGTTCGGTATTCTTGTCCACGAATTGGTCCTCGGCTAGAGGAGTGAAAGTCCATGGCTTCGTATTATCCCACTCATCCACTTCGGTATTCAGTTCAGTCCACTTCTCTTGAGAGAGATGCCCCAGCGTGTCGTTTTCGAATACGTGTTTTAGGATGTTAGCAAAGCAGAAGATAATCCTGTTTGTCCAGGCTTCATCATGAGATTCTCGAAAGATGGAAGAACAGCGATAATTCTCCAGGTCTAAATCCAATGGTCGCTGAGTTGTTAGGGAGATGTAGATATGTTGCCGTAGCGATACCCAGCTCGCAGACTCCCTCAGTCCGCCATCAGCAGCAAACGAGGACGATGCATTAATTATGCGTGAGGCACCGAGATGATGGCATCTCTCATCTATTTCACCTATTTCCTCGTGCAGTCTGAGTAATATGACAGCTGCCAGGAAATTCTCGTCCCAATGCGCTAATGGATCTTCAAGGGCTACTATCAAGGTATGCAGGGAATCAGAGACGTAGGGCTCGGACAAATCTTCTTCAAGGATTCCGGTAATGAAAAGGTGTCGTGCTGCCAGCGCCAGGACGCCATTTAATATGACTGGAAAGTGTGCCGCACGCTTAGGGACTTCCTTGGCGAAATGGCATTTTGGATCACAGATGTCTATCCAAGGAGAACAGTGCACGATGTAGTGGTGGAAGAGCCTCGCTTCATGCTTATTTTTAACTGGCCATCTTGAGGAAAAATGGGAAGTCTGGGAGAAGGGCGAGTGTGTTGTGACCAATGGCGAGTCTGGCTGGATTGCTGGATGACCCAACGATCCGTTCGGCGAGAACGAAGAGAAGGCAGAGGCCGAGATACCGATTATGTCGTGAGACTCGGGAAGCTCGGAGGTTACATTTGTCGGAGAATCCAAGACTGTGGAGAAGTAACCGGTGGAACCGGATGCACCGTGCTGTTCCGAGTAGGACAGGCTTCGACGCCGGTCAGCGGAAGCCAAAGATAAAATGCTGTCATTTGATTCGATATTGGCGTCCTGGTGGGCTGAACTGGGATATTCCTCACTTCCAGAACTTGAAACATCCTCGTCATCTTCGGCGTTCGGAGGTAGGAATTTCACTAGTTACATCTTAGCTGAGAACAGGTCCCGCTTTACGGATCAAGGGGGGAAAGGGGTTACGTACATGTTGACGGGATATGTACCCAGGTTTGATTCGCCGAAAACTCCAGCTCTTGCTGGGCGGCACCAACATTCTCACCTGCATTGAACCGAACCGATAGCACGGGACAGAAGCGATAGCATTCGCCTTTGACACATGCTCTCTTTTTCTGAGTACAGCTCTTGCAGTCGTCGGTTCCAGGGATTGTCACACCTAGCGAGCGTTAGAGAAGCGATCACAGCTGGGTCGAGGGACAGCTTAATTTACATTTGATATGACGTTTGCGGCAAGGTAGGCTAACACCAGGGTTACTAAAATGTTTCTATTCTCAGCATTTTGGGGCAAGTACTTACCATCCACTTCTTTGGCGCATTACTCGATATACGCCGTAGGGCCTGAGGCTTGAAGGGAAAATAGGGTTCCTAGTATTAATGAATGTATGGCAAAGTATTCCGGGTTTGCTGTAAGAAGATGCGGGAATGACAGCCTGTTTTATCATCTATCGGGTTTCAATACCCGGACCATACCCCACATCTCAGCTAATGCGTGCCCCTTGACTTGGAACATCCTTCAGCCACTTACAAGTACATAACTGGTTTGAACAGCCATGTACGGAACCGCATGTGACGTAGTGACGAATATTGGTGAACCAATCAGAAACGGAAGAAAATAATACATATTCATAAAAATCTGGGGAATTGTATGGGGTAGTATGGGGTAGTCTTGGCTTAGTGCTCAGCATCTCCACACGTCTCCAACAGAGCGTGGGGTAAGGTGTAACATTGAGAGGCCTAATAACGGAGGACTGATATAGCAGTCAATCCCGATGGTGAGGGACATCAATGAGACCGCTGCAATGTGAGTATGCAATATTATGCAACGTCCATATCGACTTAAGTAATCGCGCGCGAGGTGGTCGCTGAGAAAGGATAATCGACCCGGTATAGACGTTAGCCGTGGAGACATCGTCATCCAGATCGTCGTCTAAGCTTGAGCTCCTACCTTCTTGCATGCGTCCGAGAAAGGACGAAGGCTTCTTCGAGCTCTAGACACATGCAATTGCATCTCCATCCATCACGAATAGAAAAGGTGAGAGGAATGCCACCAGTTTCTGTCAGATTCGAAGCGTGCATCCTCACCTTCTCTCATCTCTTCATCGTCATCCTTCACCTTACATCTTTCCCAAATTTCATCTCTTGTCGCAATATCTGCTAAAATGGCACCACGAAAGTTGAAGATCGCAGCCGCTGGCCTGGGCCGTATGGGAAAACGCCATGCCCTGAACTTCCTGAACCGAACCCCTCGCGCAGAACTTGTCGCAGCTTTCTCTCCAGACGCGAATGAGCTTCAATGGGCAAAGCAACACCTGGAACCATTCGGAGTCACCCTTTACAGCGACTATGACCAGATGCTTCAGCAAGAAGGTCTCGAGGCAGTCGTAATCGGAACCGCAACTTCGGTCCACGCTGAGGAAGCCATCAAGGCTATGGAGAAGAACCTTCACGTGCTATGCGAGAAGCCACTCTCAACCAAACTTGAAGTCGTACGTAAGCACTGCCATTATATGACCTACCCAAGCACTGACCTCGCTTTGGAGACTGTAGTGTAAGCAGGTAGTTTCAGAAGCCAAGAAGCGACCACACTTGAAGGTCATGTGCGGATTCTCTCGCCGCTTTGACGCTTCGTACCGCGATGCCCGCGACAAGATAGATCGCGGTCTCATCGGACGACCAGCTGTTGTGCGAAGCCAGACATGCGACAAGCACGACCCATCAGGCTTCTTCGTCGAGTATGCTGCGTGGTCAGGAGGTGTCTTTGTCGACATGACCATCCACGACATCGACTTAACTTTATGGTTCTTCGGCGATGACGTCACATTGAAGAGCGTCTCTGCCTACGGTGTCCGAGCTGTCCAACCCGACCTCGCCAAGCACAACGACTTCGACAACGCGGTCGGCATCGTCGAATTCTACAACGGGAAGATCGCATACTACTTCTGCAGTCGCATGATGGCACACGGCCAAGAAGACGCGACTGAGATCATCGGGACCGAAGGAAAACTCTCCGTTAACGCCAACCCGCAATTGAACTTGGTGAACTACTACCATCCGGGAGGTATCACGAGAGAGGTGCCGCACGACTATTACGGGAGGTTTGAGATGGCGTTTGTGCAGGAGTCGAACGAATTTGTCGCTTCTTGCCTCGATAACACGCCGCTGCCCATGAAGTTGAGCAACGCGGTTAAGGCTGTGGAGATCGGCTCTTACCTTCAAGAAGCCCTCGTCCAGGGAAAACAAATCCGTTTCGATGAGGCTGGAAGGCGAGTCGAGTCAGCTAACCTGTAAGGAGGGACTTGCTGGCTCATATCAATGATATTCGAATCCCGACATGGAAGGAATAAGAGTATTCAAAATATAGATCATGAATAGTAAAGATAGAAATTGATCAGATTAATTCACTTCATGCCACTTTGATTTTTTGCTAGGTACATATTATGTCATCATTAGGTAAGCTGGGACTGCTAGAGGATAAAATTCGGGTAAATTCAGCGCATTGACCTAGAGTACATAATTAATAATTACGTAAGATTTCCCAACTTATTTTTCCCAATAATAAAAATCATCACCTATCCTACTTACCCCTTGACAACAACTCAAACCAGATCCCTTGCACCAGTCGGACGTGGGATTTTGAGGATCAGATCTCGTAAGAAGTCCGCTAAGAACTTCCAGTCATAATCTTCTCCTGCACTTTCGCTTTCACTAAGCACTTTCCGCCAAGCCTCAACCACCATCGTGTCTTGATTCAGGTATCCAAAACAGAACAATATGAGTTTAGCTGTGTGTAAGCCGCCCATACAACTACTGAGACACGATAGAAATTTAGCTGCTTCTCGTCTACACCCTTCTATTGCTTCAAGTCGAAAGCCGGATATAGGGTGCACCAACGAGCGATTGCTGAATCGGATACACTTCAACGAGCAACTTAGGCTTGCGACAACCGTAACCCCTCTCAAATCATATGTCCACCGAATAAATTTAGGTATCCCTGAAATAAAATGCCTGCCAAGAAGTACGACCGTGACTTTTCTTTCCAGAGTATGAGCAATTGATCTCAGGTCGCTAGTATTTAATTTGTCGTCGAAAAGGTCTTGAAGCTTGAAGAGCCCATCGAATATTATTTGCAAGGATTTCTTGGTGTCTTCGCTGATTCCATTGCCGTAATTGAGCATCCGTACTACAATCGGTGCGCGGCTAGCGTACAACGCAGCAGCAAATGCAGAGGTATATATTCCACATCTAGCATGAGCTCTCGGATCAGCACCACTGTCCAGTAGCATTTCCACAATGCGGTTGTCCTGCTTACGAACAGGACTCGCGCATGCTGCTATGAGAGCCGTTCCATATTTCCCAAAGGAGGCGACGAGATTCACGTCGATTTCACCTAGCTTGAGCAAAAGCTTAACTACATCTTCGATACCGAGTGCACAGGCTGCAATAAGTGCAGTACCATAGCTCCCGGAAAGCGCCTCTTTATTGACATCCGCACCATTTTTAAGAAGCATCTCCATAATCTCAGCACCATGTGAGCCATAATTCTTAACAGCAAACATCAACGGCGTGTCGAACCTCCCATCATCGGAGCTCACCCACCCATCCCGTATCCTGCAAAAGTTGACGTCAGCACCATTGAGGATTAGGAATTTAATGATATCCGGTTGATGAAAAATACCCGGCCTGTTCGGGATATTTCGAAAGTAGGCCAATGATCTTGTCACCTTCAAATTAGGAATGCCAAAGAAGAAATAATGATATTGCAGAGGCCGGCCATCAACTTTTGCAAAGTGTTTCTTTGCTATAAGCGCAAGTTTGTACTCGATATCGAAGGTATTTAAACTTATCCTTCCCCAATATGTTACAGCAAGTATAATAACCCTTGCCAATTCCTCCATAAATCCGGAAGGTATGTTATGTGAGGATTCGTATAAGTGAAGGATATCCTCGGGAGGGCCTTGGACTATAGCTCTGGCGACGTGTAGAAACGTATCACGTAGCTGCCATGGTTGCTCAACAGTTCCATTTGATATTTCGACACACGTGCGAGGGTGGAAAATGCGGGCAATTATTTTGGAGACAAAGTTTAGAAGAAGCAAGCAAGGTAAATACCAATGCGCAAATGTGCTAGTTCTCTGCTCGTTTTCAGATCCCAGTGCTGCAGTGATCCTTCTGTTTTCTGTTTCTTTGGCATCGCCAAGATTCTCCTGGTTTTCATGGCCCTCTGGGCTCCTATATGCGGGAAGGGGGGTATGATTCAGTAACCGAGTATTTCCCATGCTACCAGAAGTAAAAAACGCCTTCATAGCCGGCCGCAACCTAATAAAACATCCAACAGCTAAAGCCTCCAGAATATTTTTGGTGGCATGACTGGAGCTCGCACCAAATAACTCCCCAGGGAGGTCAGATCGGTCTGAAGGAAAGATAGATTCGATTGGCTTCTCGTCTTCATCGTCACGCCCGAAATAACCCAGGGAAAACATGGTTACTGTCCAGCTCGCTAAAGACATTTGCCAACGTGGACAGTCGTGCCGTTTCAGGTTTAATTCTAGAACACGATCTAGGAAGGGTTGGATTCTCTCCCTGTCCTCAAGCTTTTTCACGTACGTCCACCATGCGGAGCTGGCATTGTCATACAGATGGAAAACTTGCGAGGGTTGTGTTTCTTTGCACGAATCATAATTCAGTAGAGTCCTGAGAAAAACCATAGGCGCGATGTCTAAGGTTTCTCTCTCCTCCTCTCCTTCAAGATAATCTTGCACAGATAAATGTGAGAAGCGTACGTGGTCACCATGGTCGAAAGTAAGCATGAATCTAGAAGCTTTGAGTAGTTCATCGAGATGCACTACTGAATTTGGAAGGCGGTCGATATGCTCGGGTTTCTGGCTTGCTGCTGCAACAAGATGGTCTCTCGAACTGCCGCCTCCACGCGCTAAGATCCATGCAAAGGCGCGCATCACATATGGTCCCCAATTAAGATCAGATTTTATGATGGCAAATGTTTTGCGGTAGACTTCTACCAGATCTTTCGGGGGGCTCTCAAGTGCATTCTCAATGTCATCAGCAGTAGGGAGCTCAAGGATATTTTCCAAGTGTACAGCCGCATACTGAAACCTGAAAATCGTTAATTTACGATGTGGTCCGGTTGAAGAGATGGTGCTCACATTGCGCGGCTCTTGTTCGATAGAACAGTTACAATCTTAGCTTGTAATTGCGGTGGGACTTTGGAGGTATCTTCTCTCGTGAGACGGCGCTCGATGAAGCGTTTAATATCACCTCTATTATCCAACTCAGAAATTACTATATTACCGCTCTGGCCCAACCGGTTGGTAATCGCTGGAAGATCACGACTCGCGATGATTATTTTGATCCTCAAGTGTGGGTTCTGTTGCCGGGTGATCTCATTGAAGACAGAAAGCAGACCTTGAATGGATTTCTCATCACATTCGTCCAGAGCATCCAAGATCAATAAAATGTTGCTGTGGTGACGGATAGTATCATTGAGCATTATCTTACAATCCTCGATATCTACCTCCCGTGAGGGTGCATCTTCAGGGCTTTTTTCATTGTATGTTGTCGAAATCTTTTCCGGTAAGATATCACATATTTCTGCCAGTTGTTTGATGAGGCTGCGTAGAATATCGACGCAACTTTTTCGAGAATTGTCGTATCCAGCGCAGTAAAAGAATGCCACTCGTAGATCCCGCCATGGATGGCTCTCTTGCGCCGTGATATCTTTACAGAGCCGCACATCGAACTCATCCACGAGCCTACTAATCAATTTTGTCTTTCCAGCTCCGCCTACACTTATAATTAGCATCGCTTCTACATTTATATAATAGAATTACTTACGAATACCGTGTATCCAAAGAGTATGCTGTTTTTTGGAATTGCGCCAGTTCTTGAATTTAGACCGTGTGAAGATCCAATTCCCAGTGTCGGGGACACGATCACCTTTGGCAGATTTATGATGGTCATTGTACTGGAATCGAGAGAGCCATCTAAGAATCAATGTGCGTTTTTCGTCCATCTCACGCTTTGCTCTCTCAATAGCTGCTTCCTTGATTATCTTGATATCCTCACCTATATCCTCCAATTTGGCCAGTTGGATCTGCAGAGCGTCATGTGACTCAAGAATAGAGGACATACTCCCTTGGACACCTATTCTAAAGCCGGTTGCCTCCTCATCTTGTAAGTCGCGTTGGATCCTGACAGTATTCTTTTCAAAGTCTGTGATTATACTGGGGTCCCAGACAGAAGTCCACGTACGCATCATAGCGCCTTTGATACCTGGATTATAATGCTTGGAAGCAGCGATGAGAAAAATCAGGGTCTGCTCATATAGGTCGACTATAAATTCATCGAAGAGTTTAGTATTGGGATTGCTGTAAGTGTCCCACCGGTTTTGAAGATGCCATTCATATACCAGGCCACGACTCATGACGATGATCACCTGGTTGAGACCCCGGACTACTGACTGCGCTACTTCTGCTTTCTGTGCAGGAATCTATACATCGATTATGGAATATCAGAATGAGTTCTTCCAATCTAAGCCGATGCAAACCACCATGTAGTGATGAAAAGGGATACGCACCTGGACGAATAGTTGTGTGATGGACCAGCCTAGACTTGCCATACCAGTAGGTTCTGTGCTAGTAGCAACAGTGCCAACATCCTTGAGCTTCCCAAGTATAGATATAGCCCCATCCCAAAAATCGTGTAGGGCATGCTCCTTTCCCTTGACCTTTACCTTCCATTGTTTTTTTTTATATTCATCTTTTCGATCCTCGCACAATTTGCGAAGATTTTCGGGCCAGGAGGTCGGATTCGAAGGCTCCGAGAGCCCCTCTCCTAGAGTTATGTTCTGGTTCGAGGGCTGTACCTCGTTGAGGATCTTTTGAAGCTTCTCCTTTTTTTCATCTGTCAACCTATTCCGGGCTCTGGTCCAATAGGTATCACTTCGGGTTCCATCTGCCATGGCGGATTATGTTGCCTGTTGTGGTCAAATAATGATATGGGACTACAAGTCGGTAAACTTGAGTGAGTTAAAAGTTTTCATTTTGGTACCCAATCCCGGTGCTCGGCTTGCATTGGATACTCGGGAGGCTGTGCAAGGAACATGATTGCAGCAGCTGAATCGGTGCTCATATTACCTATCCAATCGCGGGTATTTCCTCACGCCGACAAGCACCGCTGTAGCAATGAAGGTACAAGGCATACTTGCTTATATGTAAGCACATATTCACCTATCTAGGTACTTGTGTGAAACGGGAAAAGAGTCATTAAAGAAGACAGAAAAATTACATCTTAATAAGTCTATTATTCGAAAACCTAAATTCAATAGCAATATAACTACCTAGGTAATCAAGCATCTAGACCATCTAATTCTATGAGTTTCGCCACCATTTTCACCACCTCGTTATCGTATACGTTCGCGTGCGGATCGTTAACTTTCATCGCGATGATATTATCCACCATGCCCCTAAGCCTCGAGACCAAGACCCCGATTCTTGCCCAGCCCCGTAGCCTACATCCGATACGCTGTCAGTAAACCACTAATCAATCGAGAACTGCGAGATTACGAGGGTACACTCACCGTAACCAGCCATCAACCACTAAACCCCTCCCTAGAGTATCCAATTCGATAGCGCCCGAGAACAAGAGCAGCGTGAAGGCATTAAACGCTATATGACGTCGTTAGCAACAAAACATCAGCCACGTATCCCGCGCCGACCCAATCAACACCAGATCTCCCCTCCAATTTTTTTGTTAAATAAAACAAGATAAACTTGAAAATAAAATAAATAAAACTTACGCGTAAGATCCCGGATAAATATCTTACTCGTCGCCATCATATTAAAATACGACAAGAACACCGCGCCGCCCGAAAACCCCTGATTATCATGCAGCGTGCTCGCAGGGTGAATGAACACGCGTCCGTTCTCCTGCGTGAAGTACCTGATAGTCCTGGCCTCGGGGTCCAGCTCCACAGCGCCCGACATCGAGGTCGCGAACTTTTTGTCCGGGAACTGGATGCGCGCGATCTGCGGGGTGAACGCCGAGGCCGTTAAGGCTCGGACGAGAGACGTTGATGCTTGTGTGCCTGGGGGCCGGGAGTCGCGGATGCCGAGTTCGGCGAGTGAGGAGTAGTACTGTGTTCGTGTGGCGGATATGTCGGAGAGGGTTTGGTATGAGAGGAAGTTTTCGTCGCAGAACTGGCGCAGTTGTCGCTGGGGCATTCCTTGGTCCACCATCTCGTTCCATTGTTGGTAAGCCCTTAAGTCGGTGAGGAGATCGCCGTCACCCCTGGAAAACTTCATACGAGCTGCTTTAGCCTCATCACGCTTCTCCGATGGAGACACGAATAGACTTCTAGTGCTTAGGATAGAAGCGATGGAAACGCTTTCCTCAAGACACCCAAAGATGGCCCCATAAATCATTAATTTTCCACAACGTAAATCAGCAGGGATCATAGCTAGTTGCTGACCAAGAGCAGTCAACTCCTCGCCGTCAAGTGCGCCCATTCGCTGTAGCATCTTAACGGCATTCTCGACAGCGGATATGGCAGGTGGAGTCGGTGTTCTCCCTAGGAATCCGCCGATATCTTTAGTCCCCATAGCTCGCACGGACAAGCAAAGCTGTTCAAGAGGAACGCGGCGAATCTCGGGCTCTGGACGTTCTGCCATGCGCTGCTCAAGGTTCTTGGTATATAATTTATAACACTTTCCAGCCTGTACTCTGCCGGCACGTCCTCGGCGCTGTTTACAAGCGGCGAGAGAAGCCCATGTTTCCTCGAGCTTTCGCATGTTATTTTGGGGATCGAAGCTAGTCTCTTTGACCTTTCCTGTATCGATGACGGCAACGATGTCATCAATCGTGATTGAGGTCTCCGCTACGTTTGTCGCAACCACAACCTTGCGCTTTCCAGAAGGAGGACTCGTGAATACTCTTCGTTGCTCGCGCGTGTCAAGAGAGGCGTGGAGAGGAAGAACGTGTAAGGACGACACGTTCTTGAGTTGATTCACGGTCCGGTTAATCTCTGCGACACCTGGTAAAAAGATGAGGATACCTCCCTTTTTATTGCTTTGGTACAAGTCTGCATCGATGGCCTTCGCCGTTTCGACGAGCAAGGAATAATTGATTCGGGAACCCAGTTTCTGGATAGTCTTATTGATCGGATCTTGCGCTCCTCTGTCGCCATAATTTTGATCCGCCGAATTCGTCGTGTCGAACATTCCCTCATCGCGATCACGATACCTGCCAGTATCCGCAGTGAAATCCGTCATGCGGATAATATCATCGAGATAATAATCTTCAACCGGGAATGTTCTTCCAGCGATCTCAACTAAACCAACCGTGAGTCCCTCAGAAGCAAAGTAACCTTTAAATGTAGCAGCATCAAGGGTAGCACTCATGAGCACGAGCTTAAGGTCTTTCCTTCGTTTCAGGACGTCGCGAATGATACTAAGAAGGAAATCCGTATCCAAACTTCGTTCGTGAACTTCATCAATAACTACATGGCTGACATCGGCTAGTGAGGTAACGACGTCTTCGGTCCGCCCGCCAGAGGTTTGTAGACGTCTTAAAAGCACACCGGTAGTGACGAAAGTGATTTTAGTCTGAGGGCCAGTCTTGTTCTCACCGCGGATGGTATAACCAACTTCTTGGCCAAGCTTTGAGCAGCGTTCATCGCTCACTCTGTCTGCAAGACCGAGAGCAGATATCCTGCGCGGCTGTGTGCATATGATACTAGCGGCATTTCCGAATCCTTTGCTGTAAAGGTCATCGAGTATGAATTGAACTGATTGTGTAGATTTTCCAGATCCAGTCTCACCAGCAATGATAGTCACTTGATTCCGAGAGACTGTATTCACAACCAGGTCCTTCGTTTGCCAGGCGGGTAACTTTTGGCGTTGAGCCAGCATCTGTTTTAATGAAGGATTGTCTTGCCTCTTCTGCCACTCCTCCCTGCTACGTGTATCGACCGTCCATGATAGTTGCTTTGGATGTCTAGAATATTTTCGGCCTACTGGAACAACATAGCGAGTTTCTGCTGCAGTGGATGCAACCCCTGATATGTCTCGAAGCTTCCCGGGGTTTTCGATGATAGAGTTGATATTCTGCTGAACCCAATCAACCGCGAAGTATATCTTCATCGGCTCTTCGCTCAGGGATTCGATGAGATAAGCGAGCGTCTTTTTGACCACACTGAGCTTAATATAAGAGGGTAGATCTGCCACAATGGCCACAACAACTTCCGCCGGATACCGTGGTGTCTTCCGGAATTGGGCATACGTCTCGACGTCCTTCTTAGGGCCATTTTTGACGGCCTCGATCCGTATTTGACAGACGTTATCAGATACCTGTTTAAAATTTTCACCAAATACGGATGAAAGGCTTTCCATCTCGTCATTCCAACACTCTTCCGGTGTGCCCGATATAAAAGGCTCCCCAGCAGCATTTGTCAGTGCAGAGTCATTACCACTCGAAAGTAGGAAATGCTGTAACGCCTCAGCAGCGACGCCTTCATCTGAGCCTTTCTCGTCATAGAGTTTCCTGCATAATTCAGCCGAATAGCCCGACTGTGACAAGCGTTTGACCGCCGCCTCGCGCTTTAGATCCTGTGTCGCGGCGACTGAAACTCCTGCGCTATAGCTCTCCGGCAAGGCCCATCTGGGTAGATCGTCCTCAGGGACATGTATAAGTAACCACTCCAACGTCTCCTCTCTATCTTTGCATTCGTCGACTGCTTCTTCCACATGGCTTTTTCGAAAGCCTGAGTTGGTAAGTTCCTTAATTATAGCTTCTTTCTGAGATTTAGACATTTTGACCCCGTGAGGGTTCCATATGACTTCTCGACGAAGCAAATCTTCTAATTGAGATCGCGTTTTTCGGCCCATTTCTATCTTGGGGACGGTAGTCCACCCCTTCATAGGGTTTCCACCACTGCCCCCAGAAGAGGAAGCATTGCTTCGGAGGACTAGGCCTGCCGCGCCTGGCATATTCTTCGCCTTTTCCTTAATAGCTTCTTGTTCCTTCCGCTTCCTCTCGGCAGCAACCTTGTCATCCTCTCGCTGTTTCATAGTAGCGAAGGGATCGGCATCGTACATCCAGGCATTGCCCTTCTTCACATCCTCCTTCTTTAATTCCTCGAATCGTTTCCATAATGATCGATAATCAGGAGGAAGTGTAGTATGTATGTTCTTCATACTACAAACCCTGAATAAGCCATAGGTAGCCGCGGCATGCCTAGCTTCTAAAGCGGTCTCCCTTGTCACGAGGTGCTTATAGTCAGGTGGCAACTTGAAAGGAGGAATCTTCTGCGACTCCTTAGTCTTGGGATTTTTAGCACTGAGCTGGACAAAGTATGAAAAGCCCTCCGAATTTCTGATCTATTTTCAAATTGATTAACTAGGTACACGTTGGCAGTCAAGCAAAACAAGCCGCTTACAGGTTGGTAGTCGGGCTTGTCCCACTTTTGCCTTTGGCAATGTTCCGATAGCAGGTTTACGGGAAGTTTTCCGGTCCAACTAGCTCCTCCGATGATCTGCTTGACCGTTGGTTTCGGAGGACCCGAAGCTTCTGCTGTTCCCGCATCGCCCGATCCTGTATTCTTTCCACCCGCACGTGGAGCGCCACCCTGACCTCCTCCCTTCTTAGGTTTAGAGTCCTTGGTAGAGTTTGTAAAAACTATGAAGTCATCACTGGGTTCTGTAGCAGCGGTGCTTTTGCTGGCCTTAGATGACGATTTTTTTGATGATGATGCTGATGTATTAGTGGCCACAGCAGCAGCTGGGGGCGCCGCCGTGGCCTTCTCCTTGCCTTTCTTCCCCATGATAATAATCCATTTGGCGTTCTATATATGAATCTTACCTGGAATTATTTCATGGGTTTTTCATATGAGGTAGAAAGGAAGAAATATAAATCTCACACCGCAGACGACCTAATAAAATTGACGCTTGGCGCCGGGGAATATCCGTCCGATCTTAGTCATATTTTGATTACCTAATGCAGGTTCCGTCGATGGCCCCATGGCGGGGTAAAATAGGGGATACTTTCACTGTACATCTTTTATATTCCTTCATCTGAGAATAACTTCAATAATATTATAGCGTATATGTATAGTCAATAAGATTCGATTTGTGGATCGTACTATACTCTTTTCATCTTCTACATGTGAATGTAGTAATACGGGCTACATTACACTTAGCTGCAGCTTCCAACCAACCAACCCACCGGGTCTATTTTATCGCCGAATCATCTATAAACGGACCTAACAACCTACTAAATGCAGGCGTCGAGAACAGATTACTTCATAGTAGTGTCTCCCATGGCTTCTACGCCTTAACCAAGCCGAGAAAATAGCAACATGCCATCAAACGACTCAGATTCCGAAGATGCGATCACCAAGGAAGAGATCGCCGGCACAGCACCCGCGCCAGCAGCCGCCGGTGTAAGTCAAGGCACGAAGCGCAACGCATGTAAGTGACCGAGACACCCTCTTCTACACCCATCGCATACCTACCTAGCAAAAAGGAAGCTAATCACATTATCTCAAGTCACAGAGCTCATGTCCCCCAAACCCAAGATCCCCAAAGAAGAACCAAAGCAAACCCTCGCCTCAACACGCAACCCCAACACCCGCTTCTTCAAAGAGCGCGACGGCCTCGGCGCCTACACCCGCGACCCCTCCTCCTTCCCACCAAGCCGAGTAATCTACCACACCGACGACTTCGTCGCCATAAACGACATGTACCCCAAATCGACCGTCCACGCGCTCCTCCTCCCGCGCTCCCAACTAAGCCGTCTCCACCCCTTCGACGCCTTCGACGACGCGGCCTTCCTCTCCTCCGTGCGGACCGAGACGGCGAAGCTGAAGCGGCTGGTCGCGAAAGAGTTGCAAAGACGGTACGGGCGATACAGCGCGCAAGATCGGGAGCGGGAGGCCGTGTTAAACGGGGATGTGG
The DNA here is from genome assembly GCA_022695765.1 of Annulohypoxylon moriforme. Classification (NCBI taxonomy): domain Eukaryota; kingdom Fungi; phylum Ascomycota; class Sordariomycetes; order Xylariales; family Hypoxylaceae; genus Annulohypoxylon; species Annulohypoxylon moriforme. The sequence continues at coordinate 174,245 of MU403104.1, forward strand.
AATTAGGTCCAGGGGAGGAGTTGCCTAAGGGACGGGATTGGGAGAGCGAATTGCTAGTTGGGGTTCACGCGCATCCGTCTATGAACGATTTACATGTGCATGTGCTGTCGCCCGACATGATATCGGAGTGTATGCGTCACCGCAAGCACTACAACAGCTTCAACACACCCTTTCTAATCGACGTGGCCGATTTTCCACTCGCTGAGGACGATCCACGGAGGCATCCTAAAGAATCTGGGTTTACTAATAAGGACATGATATGCTGGCGCTGCAGGAAGAATTTTGGGAATAGGTTCAAGCAACTTAAGGACCACCTGGAGGAAGAGTTTGAAGAATGGAAGAATAAACGAGCACCTTAAGACAAACAATGCGCGGCGTGTTGAAGACTGAAGTTTCGAGCGCGTTATGAAGGTAAGGCAAATATATGGGCCATAGGAGACCCATTATCTCACACCTACCTCACTTATAAGTATTCGTATAGCAAGGCGTTATCACACGGGTCGGTATGTTAGACTGTTACACATGAGCACGATCCCAAGGATCCCACCGGGCGTGAAGTCCCCAAGGCGGTCCCAAAGATATTTTTGTACCTTTTTATTTTCCCTCGAAATCATGAAGAGACCTATGAACGTCCCGAAATCAGTCCTAGTAATAATCATTGCAAATCAGTGAGCTATTGCTGCTTCAGAATTACGTGTTCGGCCCCATTGTTCACTACCAACGCCATCCCGTTCAGCAAACCACCGAAGACTGCCTCTCCCATGGCACGTACGTGCCCATAACCGCGCACAGCTCCCGCGGAAGATCAGTGTGGATTTGCTCCGTAGCAATAGAAATATGGCGGCCTTAGCGTCTAGGAGTACCGTGCACGCTCCTTACACCGCTAAAGCGTCGGAAAGCACTTGCGAGTAGGCCTCCAACGTATGAGGCGGCCACTTCGTTATCCTAATCCTCCTGTATAGCCCGGATCAGTAAGACGTTCCCTATTCCAATATGTATACTAAGCACTGGAGAGGGGGGGATGTGATCCTACCTCTGGATTGGGCACATCGTCATCCTCCGCGGCATTATCATCGTCAACGGCGTCGTCCAAGCCAAGGTCATCATTAGCGACGGCTTCTAGTGTCGAGGAGAGAATTAGTAAATGTCGAGTGAGCAATAGTATTTGTAGAATAATTCTAACGAAGGAAAACTAGCACATTGTTCAATGAGTAAACTTACCTTCATCTTCACCCTTCTCCTCCGACTCTTCGGAATCCTCCTCATCAGGCTTCGCGACGGCAGGAACTGAGCTTCTACGCGGTCTGCCGCGTCCCTTACCAGTGCTAGAGGTCTTGGACGCAGACTTGGGCGTTGCAGAAGCTTTCTTGGGTGTAGCGGCGGCAGACGCGTCGGACTTGCGAGGGCGACCACGACGACCAACTGCACCTCTGGTAGCTCTAGAGCTAGGTGCTGCGGGTTTGGCGGCCTTCTTCACGCCGCCAGTTCCAGGGGGACGACCGCGAGGGCGACCAGAGGGAGCTTTCTTCTCCTGAGGCGCGATGCCGTTCTTAGGAGGACGACCGCGTCCGCGCTTCACGGGAGCATCACCAGCGGTAGCAGCTGCTTCAGTTGTGGTGCCATTCTCCTTGGCCGCACCACGCGCGGGTCTTGTGGGTGCCATCACAGCTGTTGGAGGTGCGTGTGAATTAACAAGGAATGATATGATTTGTTAAAAATGAGAGAAAAACTCGAAAAAATTCGAGTCGGCGATTGATTTGATTGAAAAAAATCGAAAAATTTATCAAATTACGGGGAAAGGATGTTGATTGTGTTGATCCGTATTGAGTGAAAAGAAGAGAGTGAAGAAAAAAAATAATTTAAAAGGGAAGAATTACTTTTGCGACCAGCTGGTAGTTGGGGATTACTTTAGGAAGGGGACGCGTGCAATCAAGTATTATCTGGGTAGCTGCGCGCGTCTGATGTTTATCAGTACCTGCAGTGCTCAAATTAGTACCTCGTACCCCTAGCTTCCTCGCCCATCTGGGGCACCTACCTTCTAAGGAAATGCCGGGGAAGTTCCCTAACGGAGAGGGACTAGGGAAGGTACAGCCTAAGTATCGGCCGCACGTCGCACGGTTGAAAGGTTGCGATTGCGAAATTAATTTTATTTTATTTTTTTCAATAAATTATCTTTTTCGATTGAATGTCCTTTATATTTTCATATGAGAGATTATTGAAAGATGGAATTCTTCTTATTTTTAATTTATTTAATTAAATTTTATTTCATTTATTTTATCCCTGGAAGAAAAAGGTGGTGCATGTACTAGAGATGACCGTGAATGTGACCATGATTCGATTAATATTCCTTTCTTATTCAGCATCGCACAATGAACTCTACAATTTTCACTAATTTTCTTATTTTGTATTTCTCCTTGCCGCTTCGAATTTTAGGGAAGGTCCAACGTCAAGAATAATAAATGGAAGCTTGATTGTATTTTTTTTAACTTGACCCAGCGTAACAAGACAAGATCCGAAGAGACGATTTAAATCCTAAGGCCATTTTCAAAATGGGGAGCCAACTATATTATCAGGTGTAACCTTGGAACTTAGTGAAAGACCCGAGCTTCGATGAACAGAAGAAACATCGTATAAAGGCACATACACTCACTAAAAAAAATATACTAGGTAATAGAAATATCAAACTCAAGTGCTTTACATCGGACGATCTAGAACAAAACTTAGCTACATATTTTCCAAGTCACTGAGTTTCAATTCTGCCTTTGTTAAAGAAGACCTACTCCCAGATACCCAATTACCTAAGTTGCATCAACTACTATACGTGCGCCAGTAAGTCCCAAGGCATTATTTTTTTTATAAAAACGACAGCGTGTAAGTCTTCAGTAATAATAAGACGGACGAGTAACTTTTACATATAGGCGACGGTACGGGTACCTCCCATATTATATACTCGTAGTGATAGTTTTAGGGTAAGGTCTGCAGTAAGTGGCGGTAGTCCTACTATCTCTACAGGTCTAAAGGTCCCTGAAAGTCTTGGCAATTCAACTGAGACATCGGCTGGGTACACTGACGTTTTACGCTCCGTTCTGTTAGCATGAGATGAAACCGCCTGTATTAGTTCCAATGTCACCTTTTCCAAAAGGCCTCACAGTAGTATGCCGATAAGTACGAGATAAAGTCTCCGGAAGTCTCCTTACCGGTGCATCTTATATTCCCGCTTACATGAATCCTACTGCAGACATAGCTCCATTACCTAGTCATAAACCAACCTGAGCTAATCCATAGATACAGAGATACAAATGATGTCTTAGACATAGCTAAGTATGGAAGATCCTACCCACGTGAAAACGAGGAGGTAGGGTGGGGAGTAAGACACCGAGCTGACGGCAGCCTCCGGTCGATGATAAGTCAGGATAAGCTATCTCCGCAGGATGATAGCTCGACCAGCTTTATCACCCGGTCTTCTGTCTCCACTCCCGGACCGCCCCGTCATCGCCGAGATATAAGGGTCTCGTCGGTGTAATCGCATCGTAGCACAGGAATTGGGATATATATCAGTGAGGCCCAAATCCTCACTTCGTAGAAACGACCTAGGATTCCCTGGGGAGACAGAAATCAACCATCTCTAGGCATAACGTCATATTCAAGCTTAAGTCGTCCTCCCTTCTTGGATATAGATTGAACACCTTCGAAAGGGATCAGATATTCACGACACTATTTTCATCACTTCGCCCGGCCTTAAAAATCAGGACCAAACCTCCAAAATGGCAGAAACCAAATACTCCAACCGCACGATCCCCAAGATCTCCCTCCATGACTTCCCCACCCGCATCCCCGAAATAACCAGCCTCCTCCTCCACGCCGCCGAAACCGACGGCTTCTTCGCGCTAACCAACCACGGCATCCCCCCCTCCGAAATCGAAGCCCAATTCGCCGCCGCAGAGCGCTTCTTCGCCCTCCCCGACACCGTCAAGGCCCAGGTCCCCTTCACGCACCTCAACACGGGCTGGGAAAAAGGCGCCCAAGTCCGCCCCAGCACCGGCGTCGCCGACCAGAAGGAAAGCTACCAGATGCAATACGGGGCCGCCATGACGAACTCCTGGCTCCCGGAGTCCACTCTCCCCGGTTTCCGCGAACAAAGCCTAAGTTTCATGCATCGCGCCCAGGAAGTCAGTGAAAAGCTCATGCTGTGTTTCGCGCGCGGACTGGGCTTTCCCGACAATTACTTCGTCCAAGCGCACGACGTGTCGCGGGATAACGCGCAGACGGTGTTGCGCATCCTGCACTACTTCGCGATGGACCCGGACGCACCGACGCCCGAGGGGTATTATCGCGCGGGCGCGCATGCGGACTGGGATTTCGTGACGTTGCTTTTCCAGAGGCCGGGGCAGAGCGGGTTGGAGATTTGTCCGGGCAGGGAGGTGTGTACGGAGTTTGGGCTGGGAGATACGTGGACGAAGGTTGAGCCGGCGGAGGGGGAGATCGTGTGTAATATGTGAGTAACCCAACCTACCTAGTATTTGTGGCGTTTTTCGTTTTTCGTTTTTTCAAATTTTAGGTACCGAGGATGAGATAGGGGACTGACGATAGAATAATACGATAAGTGGTGACCTTTTGATGAGCTGGAGCGACGACCGCTTCAAATCGACATTCCATCGCGTGAAGACGCCGACGGACCCCGCCGTCGATTACTACGGCCCGCGGTATAGCATGGCGTATTTCAACCAGCCGAACACAGATTGTAAGATCCAAGGCCCACTGAAGAAATATCCGATGGTAACAGGGTCGGAATTCACGAAAGCGGCCATGAAACGCAATTATGAGGCTTTAGAAGCGAAGAAGAAGGCATTGGCTAGCGAAAGTGTACGGGGTGAAGGGAGTATGGTTGCCGCTGCTTCGTGACACTTATTTGGATGTTGGTTTGTTTGCACCATGTTATTTGGACTATTCATTTTTTGTAAATGCTCAAGTCTGCTGCATTTATTTACATACGCACGCATCGAATATCAGGCCAATATTCTTGGAAGATCAACGTTCAACGTATGCGCCAGATTAATTGGGGAGGTAATGACGGTTGAAATGCTGCTGAATGAATCGCTGCATCTCAAATGTTAATATAAAATAGCTAAGGGTTCAATGAAAGATATCTTCTGTATGTGAACGACTGCTACTGTAATACTACTCCCAGATTATATTTGAAGGCAGTAATATTAGGTGGTAGAATCGAAAGATTGACACCAGCATATCTTAGCATACCAACGTGATTTATAACACACCTCGGGATCTACGCAGAGCCGAAGGGGCTCCCAACCCTCCAAACAGCTTCTACTCTACGACAAGTCACAATCAAATCAGGCAAATGTCCAAATATTTGGGTTGTAACAACCTCTTATAATGCATTTTATGCAAATATGTCTCCTAAGAACACTTTGACCCTGTCCCTGACCTCGTAACCCGGCAAGAGAACATCATCGGCTTAAGGCCATAATGACATCTAGGAAAATGCGCAGTCGAGTATGGTTGCTCGACGCCGAACCTCTGTACAAGAATTGGGGAGAAAGGGGCTTGGACGAGAATAATTATGGGAGAAGACTTTGATTAGAGCGCCCATCTCGAGAGACCCTTCCTAAAAGCCCGGGCCAAGATTGCTTTCTCCCAGAAAAGATGGTATATCAAACAATAGGACTAAAGGTATCAATTCTTTAGCCCTCTGAAGGACAATGCGAGCTTCGAAAGTAGATTGCGAGAATCTATTTCTCCGCCAACAATGCCGATGGTGTGATTAGAAAAAAAACAGTGCCTGCCGCCCATACGCCTGTGCATAGCCACGCCCTGTCCCACAGGGCCAAACGCCGTTAATGCCGATGCTCGCCGTTCAGGCCGAGTTTTTGTGCCTCAAACGCCGTCGCGGAAAAGATGAGAATTTGTTGATGGGGGAATAACGTCGGAAATTAGAGTATCATAGTTTTCGTACGCCTCGTATCATGTCGTGAAAGACACCGCAAATCGATGCCAGGATTACAAGCAGGTAATGAATTCGCCCGAGCTATGAATGAGAACGGGGTTCCTCCACATCGGTAGATGTGGAGTTAATGCAAGAATAAGTCGTCCAACCATGTGCAATCGTCAGCTCGTTGGCATCACACGTATTTGTAGCCGTCGTGTATTAAACAGCACGTGTTCCTCGAGTTGTGACTGATTTAGCGGACGGTAGGAAGGGAAGGAAGGGCCATCGTTAGACCCCAGGGAGCATCATGCATGCTGTTCTTCTGGAGAAGGTGGGCGCAGTCCTGGAAAGAGAGCTCGAATCCCTTCTCGATCTCGTTGGCGACAAAGATAGACGCGCCTTTGAAGGATTTGTTAGAATACTTCTTCCAGATCGCGTTGTGATGTCGGTAGCCGTTCTGACAGCACTCCATGATAGTTGCGATGAGCGGCTTCAGCTGAGAGAATGTGTAGCCGGAATAGAAGACGTGTTCGGGAGTCTGTAAACTTAGATTAGATTACCAAATTACCGCATTTGAGGATAGTTGGACTTACCCAATCTCCCTTCTTCAGCATCATGCGTGCCAGACATTGAGAACCGGCGGCCACGTAACTAGGAGGAGTGGAAACAAATCGCTCATCCATGAGAGTAACCTCGGAGAAGTACTTGGCCACCGTTCGAATCTCAGAGTCATAGTCATCAGCCTTGCTGATTCGTCGCATGAAACTCATCGGGCCTGGGTAACCGAGCGTGAACTCGAGCTGGCTTAACATGAAGCGTTCCGCCTTCAGAATCTCCTCCGGAGAATAACCTCCATCAACCATAAAGACCATCTCGGACAGAGAGGGGCAGTTAATCTCTTCGTACTTTGCTGCGATCATTAGGGCAGTAGCACCGACAAGCTGCAACTTGGACATAGAGACAACCTTGACCGAGAGGAATCGGTCAACCACATTCACGGCCAGGTACAATGTCTCTGGGAGGAGACAGAATCGAAGATGAACCTGAGCGAGCCAATCAATGAGGACGGATCGCATCGACCACTGTATCTCGTTCTGAATATCCATGTAATGAGCCTTAGGCAATAACTGGATCTGCGAAGGAAGACGTTAGTAAGAAATTGCCAAACCGTTGTCACTTAAACTCGCTTACCTCCATCTCTCGCATGTACTCAAAGATCTCATCACCATACTCAGCCACCATGCCGATATCCCACGTCTCCTCTGGGGGCTCATCATAGTACTTGCTGTGTACAAGCAGCTTGGCAGCTTCGAGCTCCGCTGCACCCTTCTTAGTCAACTTGGGAGGAACTACTGCCATAGTCACGAAACCCGTAGTCGCTCCGGGTGAGTGCTGAACCGTGTAGCCTTGGTTATCAGAGTAATCGTCCTCATAATCAGAGAAATCGATCTGGTCATCAGTCGGAATAGGCAAGGGCTTAAGTGCTCGTACATCAGCCGAAACTTCCTCGTAGTCGGGAATGTCATCCTGGACATCATTGTCCTCGTGCACCGCGACAGCGAGCTCTCCCATGTAGTCGCCTAGCTTTGGGGATTGCCAACCATCGGACAACTCCTTCGGATAATCAGAAGCAGAGGCGGGAGATGCCTCATTAGAGAGCTCTTCAACAGCATCTAGGTAGATGGCTTCGGTAACGTCTTCCTCGATAGGGCGAGTAGAAGAATGGCCACGCTCTTGCGAGAGCTTGGGGCTCTCTACCATGTGGAACTCATCCAAGCGACCTTCTAGATGGCCTTCACTCTGCGATTGGACATCGCCCTTAGAGATTACGGGAGCTTGGCTTGCATTGCTGGCGTTAGACTGTCGAGTCTTCTGCTTCTCTTCCTCCGTCTCAGTCTGGCTGTCATTGTAGATAGCAATGGGACGACCGCGCTTGCCGAAGATAGTAGGCTTCGAGATAGGGTGGGATTCATTGGTCGTGGGTCGAAGGTGGGTCATCGACGTGGAAGAATGGATAGACTTGGGAGGTCGCTGTGCCGGTTGCAAGAACGCTTCCTTGGCACCAATGTGGCTTCGGTTCTCTTGTGCCACTGCAACGGCTCCCTTGGGGTGGCTCTTAGCGTTCGACATGACTGCGTCGTTGGAAGCAATAGGTTTGCCGCGGTTGAGAACTCCGGCAGCGTTGGAGTTCAACGAGAGCTTCGAGGAAGCGTTGGTAGAGTTCATGACGTTGATGTTACTAGTAGACTTATGGCGGTGATGAAGCGACTTGTTTCCAAGAGGCTGGTTCTCGACGCCTCGGGGCATCATCGCGTAACCGAAACGGTGAGGCTGTAAAAAGACAAGGTTAGCTTCATTCGTTCTAAGGTGGAGGGAAAAACGACTCGAAATAATAGAAGGGGACATGAAAGGTTAAGGTAAAGGACGTTAGTTCCCGAGGTGAAGCCCTCGGTGACAGAATGCAGGAACCAACCAAAGTAAAAGCTTGACCTAGCCACCTAGCACTACCTAGGTAGGAAACGAGGCCACAAAGAAATTCATACAAATAGGACATTTTACAGAAGAAGAAATTGGGTGTCAGTTATCAAAAACGTACCTTGCCGTCCATAGTATACTAAAACGATGCGTAGTGTGGATGATCAGGTGTGTATGATCAAATAGACGCGACTAAACGGGGGGAGAGAAGAGGAGCTCAGAGAAGCTTCCGGCCTAAAACCAGAATTGAGAGAGATCACGGAATAAGGCGATCTGCTAGGTAGTGAATTGAGGAATTGGGTCAATGGGAGGATGGGATGTTCGGAGCCAGACACTCCACGGCGCGTGCTAAGTAATTATGCGCCTAGAGTACACGAGCGTGCCCTATAGCCATTAATGCATTAGCTTAGAGCAGGTGATGGAGAGATGTGCATGAATCGAGTGTGTGTTTAGGTGAAGTGCTCAGCATTGGGGTGGATAGGAAGTGGATAGAGCGTAAAGAAGATGAAGTTGATGATAGGTGTAAACGTATGTATGTGAGTGGATGAATAGGAGTTGGTGATTAGCGGGTGGTGGAAATAGAGGATAGAGGATGGGAGGAATTGAGGAAATTGGCCAAGATTGTTTTTTTTTTTTTTTGGATGGAGCTCAGGATACAATGCCTGAAGATAATAGTAGGGGCAGTAGGGGAGTGTACAGGTACAGGTGGTAAGGGTGTTAGGGGTTGGTACTAGCCTTGGAGGTGCTAGGCAGGCAGGTAGGGTAGCTAGGATTAGGTACGTATTGGGAAGGGTTTAGCTTTGGTAGCTGCGCAGCCAATCTGCCCATGTAGCTGTGGCATGCATCGATGGAGGTCTGTAGTGTAAACATTTGAGTTAATAGATTGGTACGTACCTTAATTGACTTTCACACCGTGCCTCTAGCGGCGTAAGTGCACCTTGGCGACGCCTACTTATAAAGTAGGTAGGTACGATATGTTGTAACGGCGTCGTTCTTGCCTTCCCTTTGATATCAATACAAACTGTGTGTAATGATATCGTAGATAAGATGTCTACGCGTGGAGGGATTATGTTAGTAATCGTGTAGTCGCGACGCCGACTAGTTGGAGATTGAATTATTTCTGGTACCAGCGCCGGCGACGAAGAAGATAACAATATTTATTCGTCGACTGGCTAGAACCTTTGAAAGAAGTAACGGGATGTGATGTAATTAATGGAACGGTGAGGGTGAGGGTGATGGGTGGGTTTGACGGGTGGTTGGAGTAGGAATACGGGAATGGGAGAATGGTGAGAATGTGGGATGTTTGAGGAAAGAAAATGATTTTAGAAAACGACGTGAGAATTAAATGTTTATGGAAGGTGTGCGAAGGCGGCGAAGGTTGGTATTATTTAGAATGATCGGTTACAGGTAGGTACGGTAATGGGGACGGGGACGAGAAAGATCAAGATCAAGACCGACGGCGTACCTTATTATGCTAGAGCACCTCGAAGGTGATGTGACGGGCGACGTGATGAATCGGCGACTACCTAAGTGATCGATGAAAGAATGTATCTCGTCTCTTTCCTTCTCGTCGGCAGAGAAGCGTTCCAAATCTCCAAGGTTGATGACAAAAAACGATTGTCCTGGCAAAAGTTGAGGGAGGGAAGGTAAAGCGATTCAAAATTGGAATCGTGGGATTTTTTTATCAAGACTCGTGAGAAGCTCATTGACGATTGTTGATGTTGATATTCCCTAGCGGGTTCTCCAGGTGAACGGATGTACAGCTTAAGATACTGGGACCCGGTACCTAAGTATCTCAGTACAAATAGATAAAGTTAAATACATCGTTAAACTTTGTCCCAAAACAGTAATCAGCATGAATGTACGTACTCCCAATGTGCCTATTTTGGGAAAGAGTGGGGTATTAAATCAAAATAAACAAATCGCGATGTGAGTAATAGTTATAATCCCTGTCACAATTCCAGCTGGTTGCCAGGCTAGAATTTGAGTCGGCAGCCTGTAAGACATTTTAGAGAAATTAAACAGTGAGGTGCGCCCTGTTCACCAGGTGTTCGATGTTCACACTGAGTGACGGTGATATAATTAATCCGACATACATTGGAAGGTACATTCCGGTGTACCCGATACTCAACTCCTCACAAACCCCACTGGGAGCTTAGTGACGAAACATTGAGTTTTAAGTGGTCAATGCGGCTCACTACAGAACAATGACGTAATATCGCACATTGTCGCGTCTTCCTATCGCTTAAATTCATTTGAATATTTTTAATTTTCAACGATAACTATCCAACTACAACTTATTTTGTCTTTTCATTTTAAGATCATTGATCCGATAACCGTAATTTACTTCCCTGTACATATGCGCATATTCCTTTTCTTAATTCAAGTTGTGCAGCAGTCGATCCAGATTTTAGCATTAGGACGCGATTAATCTCAAGATCCCATCGCGAACATAACTCGAGGTCACGTGATGAGTTAAAGATCTCCATTTCTCCTCTTGCCGACAGCAACCCATCAGCTCTACAACATCCCTCAACGCCTAATGTCACTTCAAAATATGTTAGAGCTCTTCTATTGATGTATGCGACACGGTTTTCCCACTTTGGAATACCCTACTAGCGTTTCGGGGCGTTATTTTCGACACTCAATCATAAATCACCAGGTGGCGCAAATGGGCTGACCGGGTATGGCAGCCAGAGAGGAACGTTAGCTTTAACGGCTTATTACACTAACTATGTGTGTAATTTCATGCAAACCAATGATTAGGATTCATGCGCACAAAATCGCGAGTTATCTGCTTTGCGCGACTATAGATTCCTATATCTTTTTCTTCAGCTTCTTTTGAAGCGAGGCTTGGAACGAGTAACAAGCGTCGGTAATACGACACCTCACATTCTAAAATTGGTTGGGTCGAACCCCTCCTTTAGGTCTTTTAGGGCTTCCTAGCACGACCAGCTCTGTGGGCTCGTCGGCCAGAACCCATCTGGGCAGAATTTCGCGCAGGATTCTCAGCTACGACGGTATGTGGTTTATCATACCCTTTCAAATATATCGTCAGCAATATCGTCGGGTATCTACTATCTAGCATGTCTATCAGTCCTGTGATGACTGCAGATCGCAACGATTCGAAGACTAGGTAAGTAACTCTACTAGTTAGTCTTGGAGGACGTCTTACGTCGCCTCAATGATGTGACATGCATACGCATCATGCTGTTTCCCTCAAACCGTTGCAGCGACATAAGATGGTAGCCGCAGCGAAGTCGCATATTTTTACCATTGGACAAAATTCACTAAGCCCTAAGAGTGCGAAGTACTACTTCGTATGATAGGCGAAAAAATATCAAAAATTGCCCAGGTGATAACTTAAAGAGAGGGAAATGCGGTTTGACGGAAAGCCGTGATGACAAGGACAGCCCAACGCAAGGTATACAATGCATTAGTTAGATCGTCCACGTTGGGGCTATTGTAGACTAAGCCGCGAATAGTGCTATATCATCCAATGATAGTATATTTCTCTTAATTAACATTTACAATCTATCTGACGGGGGAGACGAGAGAAGGCAGATTATCGTGGCGACATGCGGAGGTTGGTCAAAAAATGTACTCGCTTTCCTGCTTGGCTAAATAAATAGGTTGTCGCAGTCGGCCGCGATATGACGAACCCCGATGTCGATCTCTTTTTTACCCTTTTTCTTCTCTTTCCTTCTGCGCGCAACACAAACGCACCCGCGGGAATACCCCTAGAGTCAGAAAGTCGGGAAGAGATTCAAGATGGGAAAAAAAGACCGCAGGTTAGATAGAGTATCATTAGGTGCGGTGTAGATCAACAGACCGAAGAAAAATTAGGTCACGACGCTGATAGGTTAACCCGCCCGTTAGACGGTGTCGTGGTTCGATCTATCATAAGCGGTCAAGATAAAGAAGTGCTCGCGGGCCACCAACCCCAGGTCCCTAGTAAGAAAGAGTAAGAGAAGGTGTGTGTAATGCGCATGCGTACCTAGTATAGTATGCGCCGCCTCGAATAACAACAACAACTGCAACTTATGATCTACTCTTTAGTCAATTAGGCTAGAAACGAGAAACGGGGGAAACGGGGGGAAACGAATGTTTGTGAAACTAGAAGATGGCCGCGGCCATACTAGCTCCTCTTTTTTTTTCGTTGTTGTTTGTTTTGCAAGTTGACTCGAATAGGCGAAGCGAACAAGCTTAAAGAGCGTCGTGGATCGTGGAGTGTTTACGAACCTCTTCTCGTCAGCCAACCAAGTTCACCGTTCGAGCTGTACCAGCCTGTACTTACATAGCGTGGGGAATGGAGAAACCAAGTCTTGTTGGGCGATCCGCAAGTTGCGCCCAAAGTAGCCCGCGCTTGGCTGCGCAAGAAAAGTTGTAGTATTATGTATTGTATGTAGTGTGTAGGCAGGTATGGTACAATACATACATCCACATAACGCATCCATACATCCAGCTTTTGGTTGAAAGGATCTGGGCTGTCAGAAGCTGCTGTTGTTCCCAGGGTCTGATTCGATCCAAGTGGATGAAACTCGACGCCAGCGCATACAACCCGTCGCCCGTCGCCGTCGAACTCCAGTTTCCCAAATGCTTCCTGTGGCTTTCTATGGTTTCTGTGGCCTATGCTTCCCACTATTTCCCTCCCGTTGCAAATACGTGCGAAATACAGCGCCTTTCCCTTTTCTGTTCTCTTCCAACCCTTCGATGCGCCTATCGCGAGAGAGTCGGCATTTAGGTGTGGGGATTTGTCCAACCCTACCAAGTAAAACAGTGTGTCATTCGCTTCTACTGGTAGGTACATACAATGGGGATGTCATCAATAATTACTATCATGGATGTACCGTCTGCTCCTGGGCATTACTCTGGCCAGTGCCCTCATCTCGCAACCTGATTGCTGCGCATTTTCTAGCACCGAGACGCCGTACCCGTACCGAAGCGGTTAAACATAGAACAGGGAGGGCATGGGGCTGGATCCCATTTCTTTTTTATGAATTTCTCCTTCGGAGCAAGGAGGAATAGGGAGCATGTAAGAAAGCGCAGTAAAGTATTCATCAAGGTCGTGGAAAACGAGCCCTAGAGATGGGAATTTTGACGGTAACCTCTCTGGCGGGCCATCAAGGGTCTTGCGGAACGTTTGTCTTGCCTGCGAATAGACCAGCGTTTCTTTTTGTTTTTTGCTACTCCATTCTCCATGCTTTAGTGAGGTCCATCAGTGATGAATTGCGAATTCTAGATGCAGCTTTTCCGTCCCGCGCGCCCACTCACACACCAACTAGTTGTCTACAGACCCTCAGGTATCCTCCAGATGGGTCTGGGGTCTACTCCGAGTGGTCATCGTGGCTATCTACTGCGTACGTACCCTACCAATTTTTTGCTGGGCACTTGTGAGGGCCGAATCCCTGTTCCCAGACAAACTGGCGCATCCACGGAGCATTATCATTGGTTGGAAACGGCTGTCAACTTGCCCGCTTTGCTCACCTCAACTCGCATACGACGAGGTTGTCGTTTGCGACCACGAACCACACGGGGTTGGTTCGGTGGCAGTTAGCCAACCTGGGGGCACCTGACTGTCGATATTGTTGATTTTAGATATTCTCGCCAAGATGCGCTTTTGCGCGACGTCTTAGCTTCAAAGAATGAGAAGGTAAGATCGTATATCAACTGCGCCGAAGACAGTACGTAGTGGAGAGTTATGAAGTGATGCGCAAACACACCAATGGCTTCTTTCCACCAGTCCGAGCCTCAAACTTGGCATCTGCTAGCATTGGCGACACTTCGATCAACAGTGGCGCATAACTTTTAAGTCACATTCGGCGACAATCGCAAACTGCGCGAGAGCACGGTTTATGGCAATTTAGGAAAGGGAAGCTCGTAGACGCCGCCGGTAAAGCCATCTGACCGGCGTTTGCCCCTGGAACAGGGAGGATCGCACACACGAATGCGCCAGCGTGAGCGAGACTTGAATGCTCAGATGTGTGCGATTGTGTAGTGTATGTGCGCGCGCGTGTGTGCCTGGATTTAAAAAAGAGGCCAGCCAGGTCGGGTGATTCCGTAACTTAGTTACTTACCTACTAGGACCAAGTCAGATGTATGATCGTATCTGACCTGCCGGAAGCGCGCAATATGGCTGTGCATCCACGGGATTTCGAAGCAGGTAAATTCCCAGCTCGACGTCGCAATGCGCAAATTCAGGAATTCAGGGGAAGGCGAACTATCGTCCGTGTGTTTGTTTCTCTTCTTCTTATGTATCGGATCCTTCGAGATATGGATCGATCTGATCTATGTACTTATATAATTCTGGCAGCAGGGCCTTCGGGACGAGCAGGAGAATAAATTGAAGTTGCATGGTTAGTCTAGTAGTCTTTATGTAAGTCGGCTTCGTTCGAAGCAAGGCCTAATGCAGCGCAGCGCAGCGCACCATCGGATTTACCATGCAGGCAAGGTATCGCACAATACGCGGAGATACATGTATGGTGTATATTGTTAGCATCTGGTGTATGGTGTACCCATGGTGACCATGGTAGTCCATGGCGTCCATGGCATCCCATGTTGTGTGTATCGCGAGGACCGGGCATGCAAGTCGCAAAAAGATAAATACATGACGGTCTATTGCATACTGTTGGACCACATGTACCCAATGGGCAAATATTGGGTCAGTGTGTACATGAGAAGCATCCAATGTTTGCGACTCTATCACTACTGGTACATACCTAGCCAGATCCGTACGGGTATTCCTTACATGGTAGATGTTGTACCGCCGGCAGAGATACATACGTCCAGACCTAGCCATATTCGACGAGAAAACCGTTGAAGAACTTTACGTCCATAATTATAGGTATCAATCTTAAGTGAAAAGCTCACACATAAAGTAGAAGGATCTTGCTGATTCCTAAACCAAAGGCAAAACCAAGACCAAGATAAGACATCTTGGATCTTGGACCTGACCATCCGAGAAGAGGACAAGACTTGTAGACCCAAATGGCGGCTTGTCATCCGCTCTCTTCAGTCTCCAGCTAGGTGCATTTTCGATGTCGATCTTTTGTAACTTTTGTAACTTCATAAACGACGCATCTTAGCGAAACTGGAGGAATGCTAAACACATTACAAGGCGTTGCGCTAGCCACCGAAGAGCTCTAGTTCGCTCTTTATCCATTGGTAAAGTTTCTGATAAATATAGGATATTTCTCTAGATGAAGGAATTCAAATTATAGCATTTTGAATCTCGTGTTTCTTTACTTGATGATAGGATGCAAAGTTGAAAATGCATGTCGTAGGTGGAGTAAGAAGTACATACTTGCGACTAGTAGGGGAGGTAGGGGAAGTAGAAATATACGTAGATACCTCCAACCTGACCGTCGTTTTTATGATTCTTATCATCTAGTGGCACGTTCTCGGTTTGGTGCATCGCTAAAACGCACTACTGGCATCAGTAGTTAGGTACCTCATTGGCTGCAGGTAGGTACCTACATAGGTAGGGTACATGTGGCGCGGGTGCGCTGGCCAGGCAGGTCAAGGCCTGGAAAGCCTAATCTTTCCCTCTAATAAGGTACCGAGAAGGACCCAAGAAGGACCTACCTACAGTGGATGGTTAGGTACTACTTCCCTCACTTTAGTGGTCGGCATGCAACAACTAATGGTCAACTAATGTGTGTGGAAAGATTTTGGAGACTCAACTCAACTGCTGCAAAACCTCAACTCTTCTCTTCCTTCTTCCACCACCTCCTCTTTCACACAACCCCGAATTCTCGACAATATCGCGATCCAACACTCTTCCATCTTCTCTCGTAAGTATAATACAGCTCTTCAATATACTCATTACAACCAATACCTTCATTTCCTTTCGCCAGTGCATCTAGAATTTACCCCCAAATTCAGACACTGACATACAGTCTGATGTCGTAGATTGATCGGGGATCCATCCAGTCCTCAGAGTCGAGTTCGTGCATCTCCAAGCGCACAACACCATCCATTCTCCTTCCTGGTAAGATTATCTAGCATTGATACCTAATGCGATCAAGTATTCGCTTCATTTATATCCTAAAATCTCCATCCCGCTCTTCCTAGTCATCGCATGCTTCCGACGCACATTCCCGTCTTCTATCCAGTCATCCTCCAACCAGTGTTGGTCACGACTGGATCATTTAGCTTCGCTACTCACATTTATTGACGTATATGCCATCTATCATTGTTAAATTGCTAATATGTGTAAAGTTCCTCCAGTTGAGACGAGTTATTCCGACTAGTCCAACTCCTCCCCTACTTCCTTGCGATCGACCTTGACCGCTTCCTCCAAACCCCTTTGGACGGTCCAACGCATATCGTGAACACGAAAACCTGTCTAATTACTCGAGATTAAGAGCTGGGAACTCCTATAAAAACTATAAATTGGCAATAGTGCCGTCGTGTTTGGTGCCAATAAAACCTCACGGTCCCCCTTCCTGTAACCAACCGGCATCGGAACGGCAGTGAGCGCTTTTCATCATTCTGAGCGTTAGCTATATCAAGCCGACTATCCCGACCTTCTCACGGAAAGCGATCCGTTGAGCAGGCGGAATGGCATCTGCTTCGCCCATTGAGACGTATCCCTCCGCCTCTAACGGCTCCAATAGTGGGAGTGCCTCTCCCCGACAACCTATAACCCCGAAACATGTTCAATTCGAACTCCTCTTCCCCGAATCCCCCCAATATCGCGCACGACTCCCATTGCGTGTACAAATTTACCCGCACGATGACACGGAATCAATAATCTCTACTGTCAAGAATTTTTATGGCCTCTACCACGGGGGTAAGGGTGTCAGTTTTGAAGATGACCGGGGTAATACGCTCATCGCGAGGTACGAGAACTTCAGCAACAACATGATTGTCTATGTGAGAGTCATTGAGGAGTCTCCTCCACCCGCGGGAGCATTTGGGCCGAATGGTTTCCAGCCGGCGCCAATTGAGTATGGTAGCCAACAATTAGGGCACCACATCTCAAGACCTGCGTCGAGAACTTCTCGAAAACGCAGTCCATCTCCCAACGGAGCTCGCGGCAGACGTAGCGCGTCTGCTAGCACAAACCCAACAGCTGGGAAGAAGGGCCGCTCTCGCTCTACCAAGAATCGCGGAGCGAACTATGATAATCGTAGTGATAGCATCAACGGCTACGATAGTGGAGACGGCGCTCCCGCTTCTGTATCAAGCAAGGCGAAGGAACAGATCGGCAACACTGACATAAGCGTCGAAAACATCGTAGAAGGCGGTCGCCGAAAGCGCGCCAAGTTCGAGAGCTCCGTAAGTACATTCAAATCACTCAAAATCTTGTGTCTCCAAGCGATCATATTCTAACCAACCACAATCGCAGGAGCTGCCACTTTTTGCGCCACCTCAGATACCTACTACCACATCTAATCCTTCGGTCTCGCCCATCCGTCGTGTCGAGCACCAACGACCTGCCTTCCCATTTACTCATCCCGGACAGAACGTCTTCACAAACGCTCGAGCTCTCCAATCCCCTCAGAGCTATAGCAATGGATATGGTCAAGCAGGTATGTTCGCGACACCCATGAGCGATACCCGCCGACATCGCGGCAGCATCGGCTACCCGGGCAATGGCAGCGGCATCTTGCCTACTCCTGACCCGACTATTGGAAGCTGTGTGTCCGAGGAGGACAAAGATGTAGCAATCCAGCTTATGAGACTGGGTGAAATGTCCAACATTTCCCATGGCAGAACTTCTGCCTCAACACTGGATGATACTTTCAGCGGTAAAGCCGATGTCGCATCGTCAACTGGTGCTACAAGCGACGCTGATAGCGAAAGCGAAAGCGAGCTACCGCCTTCGCGTCGCCAGAAGTTGGACCCCTCCGGTACTAATCGCAAGATCTATCAAACAACGCACACTCACTTCATGCCGTCGCGTGAAAGTGTCGATGCTAGCGGCGACGACGCTGACTACGAGGACGGTGTTGAGGATAGCTCTCTTGGAGCCCCTAAACTAAATGAGCCTAAGCCTAAGACCCAGCAACCCGGAAAGCCTCAAGCACCGGGCCCTAAGGCGGTCAAGGCTAAGGCACCTAAAGCTCCAAAGGTCACCAAGGCTAAGAAGGTGAACGCTGTCGCTGGGATCATTGGACCTATGTCGCCTGCATCTCTGTCAAACCAATCACGCAAGCCTTCTGTCGCGTCTACTACAGCAGCGCCGGGACAAGCTGGCGAGGACGATCAACCAGATCTGTCCACCAAACCACGCTGCCAGCGATGTCGTAAGAGCAAGAAAGGTTGCGACCGTCAGCGACCGTGCGGCCGATGCCGCGACGCAGGTCTCAGCGCTGACCAGTGCATTAGCGAAGATGAGGGTAACGGCCGAAAGGGTCGCTATGGTCGTCACATGGGTGTTCCCATCAAGACAGCTGAGGTTGCCGGCCCACCCACTCTGCTGCCCGCTGCCCCCATTACGGCGCCTGCAGTAGCAGGCGACAAAAACAAGAAGCGCAAGCGGTAGGTCACCTGACCTACAAATGATGCGCCAATTAATGCCTCGAAACTTGACAACACAAATCGTGCAAGTCGGACAAGCGCTGTCTTTTTCTTTTTTTCTATTTTTCCCAGTCGCATCCACACCAGCGGTTGCGAATCGAATCTATTAGCATTAGCTTCGCGAAGTTCCATCGCCTGCTCGACATATCTGTGTCGTTGACATTACATTACAATACAATACTATACACTACATAATAAGCTCACATGTGGTGTATGCGTTTCGTCGCTGGTGCGAAACATGGGCGATAACTATGGAGGAAGGAGTCGGGGTGTGTGGGAGGTTATCTTGTTCCCCTTCGTCGGAGTTTTATTCCTACTGGAATTAGGAAGGGGGCGTCAAGGGAACATGGATTAATATGGGCCTCGCGGCCGTTACACTCCTTTTCATTTCACACCAAAAAATGGTACGCCGGAAACGATTATCTTGCGAGTGTGTTTTATCTGCGAGTTGGCGTTGGATTGTACTTGCTTGTCAGTTTTTCGTTCGCAACACCGCCCACCTCTGCTATACAAGTATGCTTGACCAAGTCATTGGCTCGAAAACGGAAAATGAGCTTTGGAAAAGAAAAATAAGAAAAAAAAACACAAGTGTGTTTCAGAGGAGAGAGAGTGTGGACGGGGACGGCAGCAAGGTGAATAAAAATTTCGGAGTGTCATAAGGGGTACTGCTGCTTGAGGGCGAAGGGAATACACGGCACAGACGCCTCCAACTTATCAATCAGTTGATAAACGAGGGGCGTATGAAAGGCTGGACACGGACCCCTCACGGAGTGGGAAATTGTGTTGAAACGGGTTGTCCTGCTCTTTCTCCTATATTTTTGGACCGGTCGATACTTGTTTTTAAAGCTTTTCGCATTGTGTGTCTTTTCTTTTCCTTGACTTTTTCACCATCGCTAGCTGGCGAGAATGAATGTTAAGTTATCACGAAAACTCTAGCTGCAAATATAAATGATGCTCATAACTACCTACCCAAGTAGAATGATGTGTGCGCGTAATCGTATCAATATTCCGTATATATATGTAATTACTTACGTACGCAAGCATTTACATACGTATGCGCGCTCGTATTGCGAACCGCTAGATGAGTCATCTTCGCGATGTTAGGTGCTAGGCGGTCTCGATCAATTCGTGATACCTTCATGTCATAGAAACTATCTACCGAAATAACTACCCAGTACATAAGTAAGCGCAAAAATTGGAGTATGTGCTGGAATTAGTAAAAAAGAAGAGACGAGAAGAAAAAGAGAAGTCATTTAGTATTGCCACTACGTACTCGATCTATCATCAGGCCACGATAATTTTTTGTAAGTCAGGCATCAGAACATACTATGTAACTACGCACCTACATATAACACTTTTTTTCAACAAACCATATCTGAGAAGTTCGTGGCTCGCATCAAATGTTCAAACATTCGAAAGGGGAGGACCGGACGGGGTTTAAAACCTAAATCTAAAGCGGCGTCCTATAAACTAAAAATAAGAAGCCAAAACCAGGACAGAGACCCAAATTCTCGTCGATCATTGGCGGCGCATCCGGTAGTTACCGCCCGTGCAGCTGCCGCGTCAAGAATGTGTGACGTTGAGTTAAACTAGATCGGTGACCCGCTAAACTTATCTGGGTTTAGCTTTTATACCCCCTGACATGTATCCGTCTTGGCGCGAGATCACAGAAAAGAGGCTCAGACCAATTATCGACTCGAGCACTTTCTTCTCTTACTCTTCTTACTTTTCTTCACCCAAGTTCTTCACCGTCGCCCACTTCTAAACCCAAAACCTTCCCCACCCATCTTATTTCTCCCCCGTCTTCTATGTGTTCTATGTGGAGGGGCCAATATCACGATACATACCAGCCTTCCCGAAGGTTACCTAAGTAAGGAATAAGTAGGGAGGTAAGAGAGGGGAAAAGGAGTAAAGGATCGAGGAGACATCAGCGTTATCGGGAGCTTGATGCCCAGCGCCTAGTCATACCCAGCCCCGGCTAGATGGTGAGCATACCTGGGAACCTGGGTTTTCCTATTTATTCTAGGGATCCAGCAGACCGTATCGCGATCAACTAGCGATGACTAGCTGTGGAGAGACCAAAAAAATTCGATAATGTCGATAATCAAAAGCAGCCTTGAAAAGCTTCCCTCACCGTTGTTCTTCCCCCACTCGGCGCGCTTTCGGTAATAAGCCGCTAGTCTAGAACACATCTCGTGATATTGTGCAATGCGCCTTCATGTGTCTTCACGATAGTCACGTTGAGACCCCGAAGTCTCCGTGCTATCGCGTAAGCTTCCGGTTCGCTACCGTGCGTGCGAGGATCGACCAACGTTTCGTTGATAGACATGGGATGGGTCTTGACGATGGCACACTTGCGCGACGCCAGCAAGGCGGCCAGACCGTTGCTCCCTATGCGCTTAACTCCACATGGAAATTCCATGACAAGGCCTCGCAGCCGTTAACGGACGCTGGGACCGGGCACCCAAGCCTAACACCGACATCGTGGCAATATCGTGATGTTTTTGATAGGTAATATGTTCCGTCCAGGTTGTGAGATTAGGAGATTCTGGAGGGATCCTATGAGTATATGAAAGCCCCCTTTGTGACTGACAAGACGACGATAGTTCTCAGACCTGTATCATCTTTTCTTACTTTCGCAGTAATCTTCGAGCTTCTAGGCATCTCGTTAAGCCAAGTTCTTTACTATAATCTTTGCCTATCATGATATTCGCTAAAGACAAGAAATTTCATCATCATGCGGTAACCGTTACTTCCCTGGCTCACAGCCAGGAGTCTCTCCCTCATTCTCAAGAGAGTGTTGCGCCGGCAGTGGCTGTTGTTGAAGTTGAAGATGACGACTACCCGGACGGGGGCGCTGTTGCCTGGCGTCAGGTAGTAGCTTGCCATCTCATCAACGCCATGGCTTGCGGTTATGGTGCGGCCTTTGGTATATATCAGCTTTACTATACCGAGTCACTCAAACTCCCCTCGGCTCAGATCTCATGGATCGGTTCTGTGCAGATATTCCTGAACAATGTTACTTGCACCGTAGCTGGGCGTCTAGCCGATGCGGGATATGCACGGGAAACGGTGATAGGTGGTTCATTCGTTGCTTTGCTAGGAACGTTCATGACCAGCCTTGCCACCGAATACTGGCAGATCTTTCTCGCTCAGGGTGTTTGCACGGGTATTGGTTTGGGTCTGATGTATATGCCCACTATTACGATCATCGCCTCGTATTTTAAGAAGAGACGTGCGCTCGCTTTAACCCTTTCTACGGCTGGTACCGGAACTGGCAGTATCATATTTCCTGCAACCGTACAATATCTGATACCCCAGATCGGTTTTCCTTGGGCCGTCCGGTGCGCCGGTTTCGTGGCTCTGGTCATGGTTGTTTTCATGAACACGCTCCTCAAACCACGTTCGCTACCCCAGAAAACAGGACCCCTAGTGGAGTGGGGCGCTTTTAAGGAACCCCCTTATGTCATCTTCATCGCGGGTGCCTTTTTGTTTTACTGGGCTCTGTATTTTGGTTTCTTCTATGTAAGTATCCATTTTATCAAGTAACATATTTCAGGGGTTACGCATCTCCATACCCACACACATTCGCATACGAAAATTTTTCTAACAATGCAAATAGATCAACACTTACGCCATCGCGGTCGCTTCCTTTACACCAACATCTGCAGTCTCGCTGCTGCTCATCACAAACGCGGTGGGTATTCCCGCCCGACCCATCATCGGCTACCTCGCCGACACCTGCCTGGGACCTATCAACGCATTTATCCTATCATGCATCGCGCTAGCCGTCTCCTTCTTCGCCTGGATCGCAATCGACACACATAACACTATGTACGCCTTCGCAATCCTGTTCGGCGTCACCAACTCGGCGGCCCAGGGCGCCTTCACCAGCGCCTTGGCTAGTCTGACTAAAGATCCTGCGAAGATGGGGGTTCGGTTCGGCATGTGCTGTACTATAATCGGCTTCGCGACGGTTGCTGGTCCTCCGACCGCGGGCGCCATCATCGATTTTTCCAACGGAGGATACCTCTGGGCCCAGATCTGGGCCGGCGCGGTTACGCTCCTCGCAGCGGCTACCTTGGGTCTTGCCAGATACTGGGTTTCTGGTACGAAATTCGCTGTTATGGTTTAATACACCATGCATGCTACTGGTCTCCGAACTAGTAGTACTTGGTTAATCTGTACGAATGGTAATAAGGTCTGGGAGTTTCCTATTTATTAATAGATATACCCCTAGCCTGGTCTTCTCCGGCTTACTCGAATGGCGGCTTGAGATTTTTCCATTTATTGATGGATATATATCTCGCCCCGTTCTCTGGCTATAATGGTTTACTCTGCTATAGAATATAGATAGAGGGTTTGGTTTTTCGTCCTACCGGCCGGTATCCCGGCTTCGGTGGATAATAATAGGGAAAGAGAAAGGAGGACAACAAAAAGGGGTTAACAAAGTGGTTTGAAAAAATTGGGAAGGGAATGAGGCATGAGAATTACGAGATATGACTTCCCATTTGTACCTTTTGTACGTACAGAGCTAAGTTAATCTACTAATCTATTCGGCATTGGTACTTATTTTTGGATCATCTTTGGTGTTGCGAATTGTGATTGCTTGTTTGTGGTAACATGTACAATATCTAGATCGAAACAGCATAGGAGAGCTATTAGACCGTTCAGAACAATTATAATATTATAATAAGTATATAGGTAGACCTAAATTCGATTATTCACACGAGAGCTTGTGTGTGCGCTCGTCAGGGCTTCGCATGTCGTTGATCAACTACCTATCTCCAGGGATCTTCTGATATATTGGATGAATCGGGGAAACTGCTAAAAGCCGATTCGAGGCCTGATGTGTACCTACATATGCAAGACAGCATCTAATCAGACAACGTGATAAGAATTCAGCTACCATTGGCCCGTTCCAAGATCCAATTAGTTCCCGAAGGGCTGCCGCAGAATGCGGTTCCCCGGTCCAATGAGATAAAGGCTACACAACAGCTTGTCGTTTGCTTTTTCTTTGCTGTAGTACATCCCATTCAAGCAGGAGAAAGTCGTGGCGAGCTGATGGGAGGCGTAGGAAAGTAATTAAGGAGCTTGCAATTTATTAGCTCTATATTGAATTTATATACAATGCCGTCGCAGGCGCAAATGTAGCGAATAGTCGCCACTATCAATTGACAGTGACATTGCTTAGCATGCCGTTGATCCAGGTATTTGCCACCTCTTACTTTATAATGCATTATGCACGGCGGCTCTTAATCCGACCATGGTAGATCAAAGTGCACACCTATGAAGCCCGGTATACGTCGGCATTGTAGGACGCCAATCTCTCTAATGACTGGAGTACGACCAGTGCGACTTCGTGAGAGTCCCATACTATTATTATCTACCTAGATCATTATTCTTGATATCAACTCAAAATGATCGACACATGGTAACTTCTTTCTAGAATTGTTTGTCGTTTCAATGATCAAGAACTGCACTCATAGATCTAGATACGGTCGCACGAAAGATTATGCGGATGCAATCCTTCTGTAGGTTAGGTCAGCAGTGCATCCCACCCTCTATGCAAACCTACCCTCCCTTCTGTATGATACAACAGGAATAAAGTCGCATTGGATGTGCGTCGGAAGAAGAGCCGACATCTCTAGTTTCGGACGAGGACATTTGCATGATTAGTCGTCTTCATAGTAATATACCACGTCCATTAACCCGGATTGACGATAGCTTCGTAAATGGTGTTTGGGCATATATTGCCCTGATATCACAAACGACATCTTCGGTCGTTCCTAAATGTTTTGTTTGTTGGTTAAACTCTCATCTTACATCTACCTACCAGGTACTTATCTAGGTAGTCCTTACTTGCAAGGTAGGTGCTGGCGGAACTCAATTTGATGATGAAATCAGAGGCGTTCATTGGATTCCGTTCTTGTGGATTGATCTGACTGACTCAACGTTCTGTGGCTTTGGTGGCGTTCTGCCCCGCATACATGGTTGCATGTACTTGATCTAGTCCCTAACAGGTTAGGTCCTCAACTGAATGGGGTAAACTAAACCCTTGTCGGCTTTCCTACCTGGGGAAATATGGACCTTGAACGAGCGGGGATTCTTTATCTTACCCAAAGTTTTGACCGGAGTTTTAGAAGTCGCGCATCCAATTGGCAGTTTGAACTTTTCAACAATTTACAACCTACAACTTCTTTCCTCCCGTCAGTCTCACGATACAATATCGGGCTTATTGATGAATTGATGATTAAGGTCACTGCAGTGGACCGACGCTAACTAGTTACAGCCTATTGCAGGTTACAAAACTTATGCAGGATTTGTGCCGCTAACAGGCAGCGTAGCAATACCGATAATGGTGGGTGATACCTCCTCACCTGACGGCGATATTTGCCAAGTCTCAAAATTCAAGCGATGAATTTGCGTGCCAGCCAAGAATGTATCAAAACATGTCTCGGTCGTTTATCTACGCCCGGTTCTTCAGCTGAGGCTGGACCTTGGATAATATTGTCTAGGTAGTCTATTAGGCTAGCTACTTGCCTACGTAACGAATCCGATTAAGACAATTATCGATCACCCTTCCCCAAATTCTCTGAGACTAGTTTCAATCAGTTCATCATTTCCTCTGCCGAAGATTGCGGAGTAAGATCTAAGAAATAGTCAGGGCCAAGCCGTTTTGGACCAACTATTTCGCGGGGTACAATCCGTCAGCGACAAGGACTCGCTACACCCTGCATGTTGCTTTTTGCCAAGTGTAGTTGAATATCCGTCTGGGCAAGACTAGGGTGTCTAATAATGATTCAATCAAATCAACTTCCTGATTTGCCGAAAATGACTTGACAAGGTCGAGACCCTCGTTTTTACTCCAAGGTACTGGGTATTACTGGGTATCCCCAGGTAGAAGCCCCAGAAGCCCCAGATACGGATGGATAGATAGCAAACCTAAGACCCTTGGGTATCTCCATTCACAAGCCAGTAAGTGCAGATCACTCCCTATAAACAGGTTTGGAAGTCCCCTTGGCTACTTTTCCCTTGCGTTCCTCGCGTCTTCTCTCGTTTTTTTGTCCTTCCCGACTCTGTCAGACGTCAAACCCACGCGTGTGTTACGACTCGATCAGTCATCATGGCGGCGATACGACCCGCGGACGAGAAACACGACTCCGATCAACCCGAAGCAGTCGTGCTCGAGACCAAGAGCGAAGGTTCCTCCGAGGCACCAAGATGGACTGTGGAGGAGGAGACTGCTCTTCGTAGGAAGTTGGACTGGCAACTGGTGCCTACCGTTACTATATTATATCTACTCTGCTTTTTGGACCGGTACGACTATTCTGACTAAGCGCTTCCGATGTTCCGCCTGATACTAATTTATAGCGTAGGATAAACATAGGGAACGCTCGTATCCAGGGTCTACAAGAGGATTTGGATCTTTACGGATACCGCTTTAATATTGCGACAAGTATCTTCTATATCGTCTATCTAACGATAGAAGTACCGTCCAATATTGTTCTCAAGTATGTTGGTCCACGATACTACCTACCGGGTTTAGTCGTCGGCTTTGGAGCTGTCTCCGTAGCGACAGCTTTCGTGAAGACTTTTGAGCAACTATGTGCTGTTCGTGCGTTGTTGGGTATCTTCGAAGGTGGAACGATGCCGGGATTGGCCTTCTTCCTCAGCTCTTTCTATAAGCGAGAAGAGCTTTACTTTAGAGTTGGTATTTACGTCTCGGCTGCATCGATCGCCGGCGCTTTCGGTGGGCTATTAGCCGCGGGATTTTCGCAAATTCCCGAATGGGGAATCGCCAGCTCGAGATTACATACGTGGCGCAACATCTTTTTCTTCGAAGGCTTAATCACCATACTAATCGCGATGATGGCTCCCATCATCCTACCACAAAGCCCCGAATCATCGAAATACCTCACTGACCGCGAGAAATTCATCGCCACCGAGCGTCTTCTCCTCGAAAGCAAGGCGCACCCTCACGAGAAAGTAAAGGCACACCACGTTAAGCGCGCGCTGCTCAACATCAACAACTACATCTGCTCGGCCGGCTTCTTCGCCATCAACATCACCGTGCAGGGTCTATCAGTCTTCATGCCAACCCTGCTCAAGGATCTGGGCTGGGAATCGCTGACGGCGCAATACTACACCGTACCTGTATATGTAGCTGCCTCGCTAGTCGCCATCGGCATCGGCTTCATCAGCGACAAGACGCGCATGCGCGGCCTGTACCTCGCGCTCTTCACCTTCCTCGGCATCACCGGCTTCGCCATGCTGCGCTGGGGCCACGGCAACGCCCTGCGGTACACAGCGATCTACCTCTGCGCGCTCGGCGCCTTCCCCGGCGGCCCCGGGTTCCTGTCCTGGGGTCTTAACAATTCGGCCGGACCCGCCGTCCGCGCCGTCTCTAGTAGCTGGATCGTCACGCTCGGGACCATGGGCGGCATTTTGGCTGTCTGGGCGTACTTACCGAATGATGGGCCGGCGTTTCCGATCGGTCATACGATTAATCTCGTCGCGCAGATTTTCGTGCTGTTCTTGAGCTGCTTTGGCATTTGGTATTGTGTTAGGGAGAATAGGATTCGGGCGAGGGGGGGACGGGATCATCGGTTGGTGAGGCTGAGTGAGGAGGAGAAGGTTGATTTGGGGTACAGGCACCCGGATTTTAGGTATATTTCGTGAGAGGGGAGATTGGGGGGTTTGGGGCTTGTTATTGCGGTTATGAAGCAGATGATACTTTCAACGAGTATGAGAATGGGAGTGGGGATATGGTACGATAAGAGAACGCGATTACGAGCCGTAGATGAGGAGGTTAGAAGGCTGATTGGCGTATACCATGGCGTGGCGAGGCGGGATTCGGTCGTTTAGAGTAGGAATACATAAATATCCGGAATTTTTATCTAGAGTCTAAGATTACCTACCTCTAGGAGGGAGGCGATATGGATTTGTGAACTAACGGAGGCTATGTTGCGAATAGCTGCATAGCTATGGACATCACTTATCATGATATGTCGGCCTAGTAGATGTCGGATAGGCTGGACCTCAGCATTTCTCATCCCTCCCTTACTTTCTAGAAATAGTTTCTAGATTAGATCAGAGTGACTGAATCGCGTTCACCGAGTTAGCTAAGCAAAAGCTCGCTCAACGAACAAAATCATAGGTTGTAATGCATCTGCCGCGTCTCCTAGGGCTCTCCGAAGTTTCCGAGAGAGCCGCGCGTCCCGTCCGCGTATAGCACGTGGGACGATGCTGCGCGCGTAGGTCTATGCCGCGACCAATCGGCCGTTAGCCGGGCTTGGCCCCTATGTCGGATACGACGTTCGTGGGAAGTTCTAGGATCGGAGTTAAAGAAAATTTTGGACTTATGATGTGGTGATGGCGTAGAGATAAGAATATGTGTGTGTATAGATGTTATCTTCGCTTGAGTCTTTAAAAGCTCGGAAGATAGCGTGAGGAGTACTTAGGTGTGTCGTCGTCGTCTGCCTTACGGGGTCAAGGTCGTAGCGAGGGTTGCGGTATGCGGGTAAGGTAGCGTTGCTTGACGGCCCTATCGACGCGTGTGCAGTTGTTCTCGAAGGTTGAGCCCCTGAGGCTGGATTAAGGTGCTTAAATCGGTGTCCTGGGGTCCGGGAACCCGGACCGCGATAGACGGGCCAGGAGGATAGTGGGATGATATGACGAAGATGATGTTCTAGGCCGGGCTATGCGAGTGCTTGCCCTTATCATCTCTCCAAAGTCGCCTTTATGGTATTATCGTGTGAATCGTGAAAAGCGTGAATATGCAAGTATGCTGGGATGCATGGTGGTTGACTCTAACTTGTGGTGTAGGAAGCTACTGATTCACTCAAGTGAATGCCTTGCAAGGCGGGTTCCGGGGGCATCACCGTTTCGGACCTTGTTAACCGAGTCCTCAAAGATTCTATTTGATCTTATCACCCTGTGTCTATAGAGAAACTAGGATTTGAATACCTAGAGCTAGTGTGCATCATTGGAAATGGAAGATACGGTTTTCGTAACGGTCGGGGCGTCTATCACGGTCCAAGGAAGGAGGCCAGGATAATTTTGAAGCAAACCGATTTATCAAAATATCCTTGAGATAACATTTGTATATTCCTATATAAGTTCTATTTGGTATGTATCACCTAGAATCAGCTGAGCTATAGTATCTGGGTCGTATACTGACCCATTATAGAGGCATAAGGGAAGGGTGGTAAGTGAAGCATAGACATACTCGGGGCATAACATTTAAGAATAGGTTCTATATACTATAGAGTGCATGGGTTGCGGTTAAATTGAGAATAAGATATGCCATAACTAGATCATCACTTTGAAACTCTAGTGTCCCTTCCGAAATAGTGTATATTACAACAAAGACGGAATATGGGAACTAAAGCAATCGTCTCTATGACCTGGGACGGGCGACTTTAGGAAGACTAGGTACGTACCTCTGATTCTCATTCGTAGGTAGACTATTGCTCTGATCATCGTCATCCCTATGCCCTCACTACTCCCTTAGGACCCTCCAGTCCTACCTCTCAAAACCGTAAGGATCCTCAACACCACCCTCGCAACACCGCTCCCATCCTCCACGATCTCCTCATGTTTGCCCTTCAAATCCTTAAACACCAACAACTTCTCCCCATCAAGATCCCCCTTTAACCTCTCCGCCATACCCTCCGTCTCAGGCATATCCACCAACTCATCATCCGGCGAATGCGCCAGCACCGCCAAACCCTTAAAGCGGTCGCGATAGCGTCCCGCGAACTTCATCGGCGCAGCTTGGTCCCAGTTCTCTTGGGGCCCAAAAGCCGCAGATAGGAATCCGGAGTATGACCCACCAACGCGCGCGTTGAGCCCGGTCATATCGTAGATCCCCTCGATGCCGAGCACAGCCGCGGGTAATTCCGGGCTCCCTTCCGCGCCAGAGCTAGACAAGAGCGGCGCCGTCGCAAGGAATTGATAGGCCAGACACCCGCCGGCCGAGTGGCCAAGCAGCACATACCTCCCACCAAACCCGAACTCCCGCTGCAGAAACGCGAGCGCGTTCCTCACATCGTCTAAATGGTCCGGGTGTCTAGCATCGCGGAGCTGGTTTTTCGGAGTCCTCGCCGGGTCCTGGGGGAAGTCCGGGTGCGGGCTAAGACGGTAATCAACGGAGGCGAAGGCCGCGATGGAGAAGGGGGGGCCGTTGTCGTAGAGGTCGAGGATGCGCGATATTGAGGGTGCGAAGACTTGGTGCGTTACGCGGGGGTCGCGCCATGCGCCGCCGTGGAGGAAGCTGGAGGGGAGACATCACGTGTTAGTTGCTGTGAGACCTACATGTATGCTGTGAGATGTGCCCGGATGTGCAGGTAGGCAGGTAAGTAGGTGGGTAGGTAGGTGGGGGTAGGTAGTGATGACGAAAGACAAGCAAATTGCAAGGTGAGACATTCACACAATCCAGTATTTGGCCTTGTCGGCGATATCAAGGTCCCATACTCCGACCCGTTGCAGCTCGTGCGCGCCGTACTGGTGGAGCGAGTATTTGAGCGACGACGCCATGGCTAAGCTCATTCAAACTTCTGAGGCGCCAGAACAAGAGCTGAACCCTGCTCGTTGGCAACGTGATGGTCTCACTGGTGGCTGGCGGAATATATGTGATGCATGAAGAGAAGTACTTTGCAATCATCACTGATGGAGGCTTAGCGCATGAGGGGACGGAAATGTCATTTGGTGGACGGTATTAGTTGGACGCGTTTGCATCTTAATGCAGATGCATGTCTTAGCACATAACTTGGAATCGGCCGGTCTCCCGCTTCCCGCTTTCCTTAGTTGCATAGGTACGACTCTGACTCTGACACTGACACTTACTGACACTATCACCTTCTGTCTATCACCTAGAACACTTCATGCGACATACTTTCCCATTTTCGCCTTTCCTGTTATTTCCAACGAATGACGCGTTTGAAAGTGAATATTTCGCAACTCGTGATGTATTTTCACTTGCTTGATGTCGCCGCCCATAAATATTTCTGTTGGGGAGAGCTGTAAAAGGAAGGAGATGACGTTTTGCTTCAAAATTCGTATTATACAAAAGAACAATTGAAAGTATTGCCGGTGTGATGACGATTCTGTTCGAAACCGCAACATCCGATTCTTTCATTCGTCAATTGCTCGAGACGAAGACATTGTGAAACGGGGGTTGGTGAATCTGACTGCATGTTGCAATTCTTGTACATTACTCTACTGTGACCCTGAATATTCGCCCAATAACAAGATGGGATCATAAAAAATTGCATCGGCGCGATATAGACGATTTACCAATCGGCCGGCTTGCTAGACCCGCTCGAATCATATCCGGCAACTTTTGCCAGCGAATTATATAAGGAAGGCCATATTGACGATTGATCTAGGCGGAGTTTCTCCTAAGGCTTGTTACTCGCGGTGAATACTGCTGGAGATCCGGAGAATTAGGTCTCTTTCTCGCATATCGGTCCACCTAATCCCGGCACGAGCAATTGCTTTTTTCTGCTGGGTCTTATGCATTACGATGCCAACTGCAGAAAGCCACAATGAAGATGTAATCTAGGTACCTACTGCACATAAGTCAGCTATTCCCGAAATGTCATCCTACCTACCATTCGAGAGGCTGTGGGTTCCGAACGCGGCGCTGACTCGTCAAGTCCACGGCCGTATTGGCCCGATATGGCAGGTTTTAGAATGCGAAAGGCTTTGTGGGACAACAAGGACGCCGAGAAACTTCCCTTGAGAGAAAATGAAAATTTCTATCGGCGAGCCAGGAATACAATGACTCAATACTCAACGGATTTGTCAATATCGTTGTTGTTCTAAATGAGTGCTTCACATTGTTCAGGAATCCGGGCCTACGGCGCAGACTAGCTAGTAATAGCATGGTTCGGTTACAGGACCGAACCAGATTTTCTTCTTTCTTCACATTGTTCGCCGTGTAACCCCGACGCGTGACGAAGCACACTATTCGACGGCTTTGTGGCCGGCTTTGTCCCAAGGGGTTTCCTCCAGCTGCCCGGTCGCGCTATTCCGACTTCAGTGGGCATGTCACGAGCCTCTTACCGCATTCGAGCAGTCGTCTATCCCTGGAACGGGGACGAAGGATTCGACCGACCTGGTTGCCGCACCTTGGGCGAGGCTGAATAGTTAGGTAGGTACCTAGTAATTATTAGACATGCATAAGTATGCCCATGATCCATGATTGGACGAGGAACTGCAATGGAAGCTTTTTGGAAACCATTTCTCAGACGTCAACCCCCCTTCCTCTTTTATGCCACATGGGGGTTCACTTCACCTGATTTGACTCCGACAAGCATCGCGGCCCTACTCTGATCGAGATGTCCTCGGGATCTCTGGAAAGAGTGAAACATGCGGGGTACGGGATAGCGAATGAAGTTATGATCTTAGAGACAAGGGGCTAAAGTGGTAGCTTGAAAATCCCGTCAATCATCGCATCTGATTTCATCTGTTGTCCCGTCTGCTTCATCGACTAAATTCAGTTGATTTAAATTCGCGAATTCTCGATTCAGTATGCTGCAGTAGCGTCATAGCTTTTAGGTGAAAGATTTCTGCTGATCTGTTTAACCGAAGTGAATCCCCATAATATGCGCGGACCGTGATGCTACCGACAGCAACATCGATATCAGGGGTAAAAGAACCCACTGTATAGGCGGTGCTGAGCCCCTGGTTAGCCTAACAAACATCGCTATCCCCACAAGAACTAGAGGTACCTAGTCCTGCTAGCGATGCGACGGTCTAGCGAGCTTAGGAAGAAGTGCCTGGCTAAAAGCCTTAACAATATTAATGTACCAATTGACGATATTGAAAGCACCGATATAGCAAAAGGAGCGAAACTTTAGAACAGGCTGTTTCAAAATGGCGACGCGTTATTCCCGACATCCTTCACGGCGTATACCGCTAGTGAGGGTTTCGAAAGAAGGGGAAGTTTTCGCAGTCTTGACAATTCTCTGGGAAAAAGAAAAAAGGATGCTGCAGGTTCCCTTCTTAATAAGTCATTTCTGCAACTGGGAAATTGTATCGTCTGTGTGTTTAGAGGCGCAGAGGTAGAAAACCAGCTGAGAAGTAAGCATTCAAGAATTCAAGCATTGAAATGTCAAAGCTCTGCATACGTCAAGTATCAAGTGGTCCTGGTGATCCAAAAATGGTGCTCATGTGTTCTTGGGAGTTCATTGATTCGGAGAATTTGTGTTGCAATTAAGATTTCTTGTTGAAGATCTTGACTCTAATATTCTAACGCTCCAGCGCTCTAACGCTAAAATAGACCGTATCGGCCTAGCTAAACTCTACCAAAGACGGCTGCCAAAGGTTCCAAAAAATACAGGTAGGAGATACCTTACTAGGGTTTAGTAGCGTGTAACATTACACAACAGATCGGATGACTAAAGTGCATAAGTGACTATACGTAGTATATGTAGATAAACGATATCATTTGTCACAAAATAATTCTTTTCCCATCCACCTTCCAATTCTCGATAACTGCCGAGAACACACAATTGTAACGTCTACACCGTTCACCATCTATCATGCCACGCCCGGTGCATTACTCGTCATCTATCCCTCCACACACGAATCTCGAGGGAACAGTAATATTCGAATGTCCATGGAATATCTTCTACTACTAGAGTTCTAGTGGTGTATCTAGTAGACTCCAGATCTACTAGCGAGCTCACGCTACTCCAAAGACGCAAACCGGCGGATGTCAAAGCACAGACTCCGCCATGCCTGAGCACTTTACCCTGACCATATGTATACCTCCTTGTCGTTTGGACCGATTATTAGCAGGGCTCTGCATGGCACTGCAAGGGTCTGAAGCTCACAACGCGCAGGAGGTTTCTCTCACCTGCACCCTACGGCTTCGCGTACCGTTACATTAGCTTCGGTTCGCATCCGGGGCAGCTCAGAACATCTGGCGATCAGAACGGTACTCCCAGGGGATCAGAGTTGCTCGACACCCTATGGTATTGCCCATTTCGGAAAATACCCAGAAGATGAACCAGCTTACTCGTCGAGACCACATCATGTCTCTCTCTGGTACAGGCAAGGTTACCCCGAGATACATTGCATTATCTCGGCCTTCTAATGCTATTTTGCTCCATAAGATAGACCCATGAGATAGACTGCGACGTCCCATACCATACCCACAAGGCCGTTCCGTAGTGTTGGTTGCTTTCCCTTTGCTCTCCTTCTGAGTGATACATATGGACCGACCCCGTATGCATCTTTTTCCTATTTTTCGGTTCTTTCTGTTCGTTTCTTTCTTTCCTTCCTTCCTTGTTTCCCTTGAGAGCCCGTACTTTTCTTGGCGCCTGATAGACCTCATCTATCATGGCAGCCCAAGATCCCAATGCACCAACGGACAGTAATGGCGGTGCTCTGGTGGCTACCGCCGTCTCTATGTTAATATTTTCCTGGCTGTCGGTCTCTTTGAGATCCTTCGTCCGCGCTAGGCTAACTAATGGTTTCCAATGGGATGACTGGATCATGCTATTAGCTCAGGTATGTCATGAATGTGACAATATCTACTGATTTTCATATACTCACGCTAACCCCAAACAGTTTAACTTCACGGCTTCATGCGTCTTAATCCTCGTGGGAGTTCAAAATGGTCTAGGAAAGCACAACAAATCTCTCGACCAGTTCCACGAGATTCAGGCTTTAGAGTATCAAGCATTAGCTACCGCGACTTACGTCCTCAACATGTGGTTGATCAAGCTCAGCATAGGCATCTTCCTGCTTCGCCTAGCTACGCAGAAGAGGTATAAATATACACTCTACGCTAGTATTGTCATCGTCAGCATATGGAGTGTAGTTTTATTCTTTTGGAATATATTTCAGTGTAATCCTGTCGCTGCTCAATGGGATTACACGATCCTCGCGAACGATCCCACCTCTCATTGTGTCTCGGCCGACGATATCGTTAATGCTGCTTATGCATTGAGTGTCATGAATATCCTATCCGACTGGATGTACGCTTTAATTCCAATTCCCATGCTCTGGAATGTCAAAATGACGGCACAAGCTAAACTCACTGTGGTTGTCGTTCTGGGTCTGGGTGTATTCGCGAGCATTGCTACCCTCGTTCGACTTAAATTCCTTGCCGACCTCACAGATATGGCAGACATCCTGCGTAAGTTTTTCGACTTGAGTTATTATACACTTATCGACGTTACACCTGATTCAAATTGCTGACCGTATATCAAATATAGACGCTGGAACCGATGCAATGGTTTGGACATTGATAGAACCAGGTGTTGCTATCGTTGCTTCAAGTCTTGTCACAAGTATGTTTTTTTTTGTCTTTTCTTAGCCATTTAAATTATGAGTTCAAATACTGATTCTAGCTAGTACGACCCTTGCTTCGCCTTTGGAAAATCAAAGGGTTCGGTTCGACTGGACAAAGTCGCCCAACCAATCAGTATAATAGTAACCGCATGTCACGTACGAACCGATCGAGTAAGATGCCAGGTTTCGGCTCCACCGACGTAACTCTGGTAGATATCGAATCACAGACAAAAATAAGCCGGCCTCGTTCCTCGGTCGCTGGATCCTTTGTCGGAGGTAGAGTTCAGCGTTCACTATCGGTATCCGACGCTGCAAGTTTCACGGGTAGGAGCCTGCAATCCCGAGCATCATCCGATGCGCCGATGTTTTCCGGTTTCCCCCAGCGATCCCGATCGATTTCCGACGCAGACACATTGACTGGTAGGAGTCAACGATCTCGGCCATCGCATCTAACGAGGCTATACGAAACGCCCATAGAAGAAGATGACGCTCAGTCGGAGTACGAGGGCACAGCAAATAGAAGAATAGCCGTGAGAAGCGAGATGTATATCATCGAGGGCAATGTGACACCTTCGCCGCCACCGGGAGCACACAGGCGCGATGAAACGTGGTTGACGGAACAAGACTCATCAAATGACGGGTCTTTCGAACTCAACCGTATAAGATCCCAGTACAATAGGAACAGGGAGTCGGTAGAGTTGCCGCCATCAACTTACCGACGATAATCACCGCGACGAAATTATCAAAGAAACCCACATTATAATGCTCTAAAAGAGATCAACTATAGGGCTTCAATCATTTCAACTTTCCCTTTCGATTCTAGCTAGATGTATAAACGGATCACACATATATCGGATACCCAAACGACCGAAACTAAGGTTGGCTTATCAGCGGCGGCGACCGGGCGACGGGGGATGGGGTTTAAGGAGTTCACGGAATACTAAAACAACCAATAACTCGCTTTCTATTCGAGGAGCAGTTTCGGCCAAGGGCTGGTTGTATCTTGGATACCTATCTTTTCGAAGATAACCTTTGGATATGTATATACGGGCAAGATACCACACATTTCCTTGGTTTATTCATAGGCGTTTTACAAATTTTAGGATAGTCTTGGTTCAAGGAAGGAATGTCATATTGACCATTGAAAAGGAGGAAGATTCCCTAAGGGAAAAGGGTACTAACACCCGATCAAAGGAAGGCCAATTCACTTCCGGAGATTTACGACTATGTATATAATAAATACAAGTTGCAAATAATATAATTTCATGATAAACATCTTATGGAGATAAAAGTAAAATGATAGAGAATAAGACCACAAAAACTATCCTAATCTCTGATGACACACTTGACTACCTATTCTTCCTATACATTCTATAATACCTATCAAATATTACGAATTTACGCCTTAAGTAATAATACTATTTTATATATATTCGTTGCCATACTATTCAAGTTTCTTTAACTAGATATTTTTAAAAATTCCTCTTACCTACTAGGTAAATAATAACTAAATGATAGTTCTTGAACTACACCTCTAGAATCGAATTACAGCAAGAGGGTTAGGAGAAAACTCATTTCCATACTTAGCTACTTAACACCGACATATTATGAACAATGGTAAGAAGCTAAACGACACTGTACTCGAGTGTTCACGGCCTTAACGAATACGCAGGTAATTCGAATTAATTTCTTCGTCTTCGCAAATATTCCCTGTCCGCTATATGTGAATCATTAAGCACAGCTAGGTAGCTTAAGCGAAGACCAACAATTACAAGAATTATCAATTATCTACCCGAACAACTTGCTTGTTCATAACTCCTAGATAATTCCCAGCATCCAATACCATGTGTTGGTTTTCTCATGACAAATTCTACCTTACCTGGTTTTGTCTACGGAGTACCGAGTAATGTGAAGGCCAGACGTTGCAACGCGGCTAAACCAGGATCGTCGCAGGATTTCCCAGTGAAACCGCGGAAGGGCGAACCTGCGAGGCGTAGTGTTATGCCCTGGCGCGCCCTATTATACGGTATACCACGGCCCAATAAGACCATGGGTGCCGGCAAAACGCACAGCGCCGCACAGATGGTGTTCGCGTTCATGGTTCCTGGGAACGTCACATTCGTTTATTCACTCGGCTTACTTAAGGGTCGGGTTCTGTATCTTATTATGAATGACACATGCACACGTCGTATGTATGTATGTACCATGGATGATAAGTTGCTGGGGGTATCATAACTTTTGCTTGTTTTCTTGGCCTCGTTAACCTGGTGCCCGGTGTGCCTAGAACCCAGAAGCCATATGGAACTTTTTTTTTTTTGCTCCCAATAGAAAAACAATCATACCCTGCGTGCGACCCGAACCAAATAGCCGCAAATAGCTGGGGTCTATCGCGAGATGTCAAAGAATTACCCCTAACTCCTCCGATGAAGCCTGGCAACACAGGCACATGCATAACCCAAATCAACCGACAACTATGATCATTGCTCAAAGTCCAAGATCCTCCAGATTCGGGTCCCAATCCTCCTCCTCATCCCAAACCGGCGCTAGCACGAACTTGTTGTTAATCTGACCCATACCGCAAGCAACACCGGTGCTCAGCTCCGGATTCTGCAAGTCCACGTTCTGCTCAACCATGAGCGCGGTAGTCGTGAAATCCGGCTCTGCACCGGTTCCCACGGTAAGCGTCGTTCCTCCCCAGTCGAACTCGACTTTGCCCGACTTGCGCACGATAAGTTTGCCGATGCGACCTCCCTCAGGCGGAAGGGTTCCGAAGGGGTCCCAACTGCTTTCTTCCTTCTTAACGCCGTCCTCGGTCTTGACCTTAGTTTGGTCCTTGGGAGCGGCATTCCAGATATCATTGCCGTCCGTTTCACCGTCGGATTCGTTCGGAGATCGGGCTAGCGGTGGAAGAATGGGGGGTAGCTGGAAGAGCATGATTTGGTCGTCTTTGGGCTGGCGTCGTGATCCTTGTTCACCTTCACCTTCCTCCTTCTCATCGTCGGCGTCAGCATCAGCCTGAAAGCTGAGGGTACTGAGTTGGTATTGCAGATCGGCCAGAGTCTGCGCAATTTCAGGATCCTTGGCGGCCTTCGATTTACGCTTTCGCTTGACAGCCGCGGCACCAACCTCGTTCACAAGCCTCCTAGTTTCTGGCGGAGGTGCCTTGGCTTCCGTTGCTTCGGGGATGTTGGCCATATCGACATCCATTGCGTCGGCATCCGTGCCCGGTTCGGTCTTAACCTTAACCTGACTCGTCTTAGGAGCAGCATGCCAGACCTCACTATCTTCCGTCATGCCAGCGTTCCGCGGAACTTCGGTCGGATCGGGAAGGAAGAGATCCTCGTCGTCGGATGATTGACGCTCTTCCGCTTCGAGTTCTGCGGTAGTCTTGACTTTGACTTCTTCCTCTTCGTGTGGGATGCGGAGGAGACCGACGGGCATGGTTCCGCGTGACTTTCCGGGACGAGAGCCGTCCTCGTACTCGGTGTACCCGTTGAGAGTGTCGACGTCGATTCTGTGCTCGTGCTCTCGTCTGGGTTTGTATCTTGAGGATGCATACTCGGAACTGAAGCCAGTCCGGTCATTCTTTGGTCCCCAGCTGCCGCTTTCTATGTATGAGTTAGTAAATTGCTTGGTTTGATAATTTTTATTAACGATAAATGAGTTTTACCTTGGGGTACACCAGAGAAGGGGCCGGAGGCGGTAATGGTTCGCCGGGAGAAGCCGCGTTGAGACATATCTCCCCTTCCACGACCCCGCC
The DNA here is from genome assembly GCA_022695765.1 of Annulohypoxylon moriforme. Taxonomy (NCBI): domain Eukaryota; kingdom Fungi; phylum Ascomycota; class Sordariomycetes; order Xylariales; family Hypoxylaceae; genus Annulohypoxylon; species Annulohypoxylon moriforme. Next base: position 213,265 of record MU403104.1, read on the forward strand.
GCGCCCGTCGCTCTTCAGCTCGAATCTCTCGCTCCTCTTCCTTGATCTTCATATTCAGATCACGGTTTCGCTCTTCCTCGAGCCTTGCCCGTTCCGCGGCATCTCTGCGGACATTCTTAGGTCTGAAACGACCACCAACACGTGACGGCGCAACGCTTGGGGTTCGTGATTGCGTCGCACTGGGAGCGGTTGATTGCTCGGGCTGAACCTCGGGTGTTGCCGAGATCTCGATTGGGCGTGTGGCTGCATCTTGCATTACTAAGTCGCTTCCATCCGAATCTTGCACTTGGTTTTGCGACGGATTCTCAGTAGCTGTTGCTGCATCATTACTTCTGTCTGTGGCGCCTGAATTTCCACCTCTGGCTGATCCGCGTCCACGACCACCTCGGCCGCGACCTCTCGCACCGCGGGGAGGCATCTTGTGAAATCACTTATGCTGATTAATTTGACCCTGAGAAGGTAATTAGTATGAAAATTTTTGTATACGATTCATTCATACGAAATACCTATTTTCAGGTGATGGGTGAGTACCATAACCGTGAAAGTCGAGTCGTTAATATTTGGTCAGTTGAAAGTGAGCTGAAAGTGAGTAAGTGAACGGAAAAGTTTATGGTGGGGCACCTTGTAAGTTCGGTGGTGGGGCACGGTGATTATGTAATTCGTAGCTGATTTGGCAGCTGGCAGCCACCTGGCCCCACTCTTTGACGTCCATCATCCCTCCAATCAGGTTGCAGAGAACTGCCTAATACGTAAAAAAAGGGGTGAAGACTTGTCGGGACCTCCTGCTTAGACAGAAAATGGGAAGGAAGTACGGAAGATAGCTGATAGCTAAGATTAGCTTAGGTAGATAACCCATCCTGGGTTAGGGTGTCTCGAGACACCACGAAGATGAATTCAACTTCTTTTGCTGTGCAAGTCTTGTTGTTTGTTGTTGTTCTGTTCTGTCGTTGTTGTTCTTTTTTCCTCATTGATTATCCATCCTATCACTAGGACGTCACAAGACTCGTCATGAAGGCGATCGACAGCAGTGCCATTTAACTTGAAACCCACAAGAATAAAGGGAATGGAAATTATACCCTGAATTATCTTATTTAGCTATTTATATACTGATGATGGTCGAAATGGACTTTTTACCTCCTAGACAGGATTCTTCTCCTACGCTCAAATTGCATATATGTGCAATTTAAAGAACCTCCATAGCTCATACTGACCATCAGGCATGTAAAATGCCATATATCCGAATAGCTTAGCTATACATGGATATGTCCTTTACTCCAATTTACAGTTTTTTATGTGCCAGGTAGTTTCTCTCTTCGTGACCCTAACAACCCTTTCAATATGCAAGGGGCCATCATCGAACACACATTAGTGCTTGTTCGCCAAAGTGCCGTTCAATACTGCCTTCCTGATGAAGCATCGACCCTATCCAATTTCGAGCAGCTTCGACAGTCGTCGCGCCAAATTTTACCACGATGCAACCGCGAACGTTGGCGGCTGACCAGAGTATCTGCTTATCCCTCTCTTCATCCAACCTCCTGGCTCTCCAAGTTTCGAGAGGAGATTGGGGTGTCGCTTCGTCTTTCTCACGTGCCTCGGCACTACGAAAATCGCGAGCTCCTAATCGCGGCAGTGCGGCAAACTCGGATAGGAAGAATTCGCCCATGGATTCGGTCATGGGGCCTCGAAGAATCAAAGTTCCCGTGATGGCTTGACCATACATCGACTCACGAAGCGAGGGCGACCCGGGAGGTCTATTCTTGCTATCAAGGATAATATTGTCACGAACCAAAAGCCGATCCTTAGACGTCGCGGCGTCAGAAGTAGACCAGACCTCATTTCGTCCGACCCATCGATCGAGACTCCAGTTTTCGCCCAAAGCAGCACGACCCTGAGTGACCCAGTCCAATAAGCATAGAGATGCGTCATCGGTCAACTTGAAAGTCTGAATTTGCTCGTACACGCTGCCTTCGAATGGTTGAACAGGATCCGGAACAAGACAGAGAGCAGCCCCGTCCTTGATTTCGACCTTTAAGTTCTGCCGTGATATCGTATCTGGTTTCGTGGGCCGGAATATTTTGGTGTGTCCTTGTGTAACAATACTGAGCCTTGCTTTTGGTTGAACGTCGATGGACAGGTTGATTTGGTCGCCGCCTACAATGCCTCCTCCGTATGATAGAAGAAATACTAACACACTTCCCTGTTCGGCAGCGGAAGCGGGAGATATAAGCTTGAGAGGATATTGGTAGGTCATACTCTCGAGCGCTGAGACATTGTTGGGTGTAAGCTTGGCAACTATCCGGCCCTCTCCGGGGATGGACGTCGACTTTGGAAATGGTGATTCCATTTTTGCAAATAATCCAAGGAAAATGTAGACTGGTTTCTGTAACTTAATTCATATTGGAAAAAAGGAGAAGGTTGAGAATTTCCAACGAGAATTTCTAGGCATTGATGCTTATCTCAGGGTCCAGTACAACGAGATAAATCTTGGGAGACGCAGTTGGAAAGGAGTGTAAACACGTTAGAGAGGATAGGATCGGCTCATAATTATAAACCAACTAAAAATGATATAAAGAATAGATCATCAAGTTATTAGCTAAGAGAAAGGGGTAAACAGATCATTTGACTTCATTTTCAATGTTTTAAGCTCTTGGCTACATATGTATATGTAAGTGTAGTGGTGTAATTCTGGTATTTCTGGATTTCTATGTGTAAAGAGGGCGGACGATAGTGGGGCCCAGGTACGTATCTTTTACCTAGGTGTATATATGGTGTATATACCTAGTATGACGGTTGATATGCAGCTATATGTATAATGACATAAGCGCTAGACCAAAATGGGAAGTCACACAAAACTAAGTTATTCGATAAAGAGAGATAGGCAATAAACCCCAAGTCTCAGGAAACTTCCAAGGATCCAGGTTCAAATTTCGACGAATCCAAACACGCTCCCCACCAACCAAGACACTGGAACACTAAGACACCGACCCTGACGCGCCTGAATTCCTGAATTGCCAACGAATCTTCCTCTAGTCAACATTCCACAGTCAATCGCAATTATTCATTCATGGCGGTAAACGTCGCATCGCATTGAAAGCTCAATCCTACATATTTGAATATCCAAATGTCCACATGTCACCATCCAGATTGCCCCTAATGGAGACTTCAGATAATAACGCGACCTCCTCTCCCGCGTCCGCCCCCGACGTTTCGCGACGAAGATCCGGACGCGTTGTGAGAGCCCCTCAAAAATTCTCCCCTGAACCACAGAACGAGAACTCGACGTCTAAGCGCAAGAGAGGTCCCGACCGCGACGAAGAAGATGCCGAGAATGAGTCGCCTGCCGAGGACGAAGAAGAGGAATTGAGCGGCCCGGAAGAAGATGACGATGCCGAGGAAGAACAGCCTTCTACATCTAAGAAGTCCAAATCGAAGCAAAAATCCCGATCTAAGAAACCTGCGGCAAAGCGCACGAAAGTAAATGGCAGCGCTCCAGTCGATACTGTGTCTGCATCAATTGCGCCCGCTGTTAGACTCCCAAATAGGCCCAAGAAAAATGTTAGAGTCACCATTGCTCACCCTGATGGGGATGGTCTTTATGGTACGAGCTTTGCTTAAGATAACCTCGACTTTCTGTACCTTTTATTGTGCTAACTTTTTACCAGTTGATATATTTGGTTCCGGCGACACTTCCGATAATGTCGCCACGCATTGGTTCCAGCGCTACGAAGAAGATAATGCCAAGGCATTGACGGATGTTATTAACTGCGTTTTGCTTGCAGCCGGTTGTGACCAACAGTTGACAGAGGACGATATTCAAGATCCCGATAACTCTGCAAATAGATTATCGGAGCTTGAGGATGCCTACCAACAGGTACGCGATTGTCGCCTGTAAAGTCATACCCCTCTTTTGCACATGTACTAACTTCACGGATAGACCAATATTTCAGACTATCCTCTTATCTCGAGGGCAAAAAGTAGCAAAAATTTCCGTGAACTGCTCATTGGCTTCTTCGAGTCTCTAGTCAAAGTACTTCATGAGACTGATGTCCTCTACAACAATGAAGATTTGTTGGACAATATCCAGCGATGGGTTGGCATTATGTCATCCTCTTCGCTACGGCCCTTCAGACACACGGCAACAACTGTAGGGCTCGCAATACTTTCCGCGCTCATTGCGGTGGCTAAGTCGCTCGATGAGCGAATTACGAAGTCCAACCAGGCCCTACAGGCCGAGTCTAGCCGTCGAGGCAAAAATAAGCATCTTGTTGAGAACACGAAAAAAGCTCTCGACGCTGCAAACCGTAACCGCGAGTTTGTTGATGGAAAAGTTAAAGATCTTTTCGACATTGTTTTCGTTCATCGATACCGTGATATCGACCCCAAAATCCGTGCTGAGTGCATTGAAGCGCTTGGTACCTGGATTTGCACCCTCCCGACTGTATATATGTCTCCCGAGTACTTGAGATACCTTGGGTGGTTATTATCAGACGTTTCCGTCTCCACTCGCCTGGAGGTTTTGAGACAACTAGCGAGAGTCCTTAAGCGGGACGCAGAGAAGTTGGCTCATTTTATCGACAGGTTCAGACCTCGCCTGGTCGAGATGGCAACTAAAGACTCTGACATCTCTGTACGTGTTGCTGCTATTGGAGTCGTCGATATCCTACGTGCATCGGGTATGCTCGAGCCTGAGGAAGTAGACTCGGTTAGCAAACTGCTCTTCGACTCCGAGTTGAGGATCCGTAAAGCTGTCGTTGGTTTCTTCTCGGCACTGGTTCAAGAGTTGATTGACAATAAAATAGATGATATCGGTGGCAGCGATGCCCTAGAAGAAGTGTTTGGAGACGAGGAAGAAGATGACTACGATTCTCTGCGGAAGGATTGGGTTAATATCAAAGCCCTCGCGGAGAATCTTGCCGTCTACGATGCTCAACTAAATGACGAGCAAGAAGAGATACGACATGGATTAGATGTAGCGGCGGACGTGGTTAATGCTAATATGCCAGACTCGCGAATTGCGCTGGCGACCCAGGTTCTTTACGAGAAAATAGCCGAAATCAGCAACTGGCAGATTCTTGCTGGGTACTTGTTGTTTGATCATTCGACCAGCGCAAAGTCCCGACAAAGCTCGAAAACAAACTCGGTTGAGGCGGCCACGAAGAAAGCCGTTGCACCTGACTCCCGAGAGGAGGTCATCCTGCTTGAGGTTCTTGCAGCTGCAGTGAAGGAGAGCCTTATGCCATCAATAGAGCATGACAGGCATAAGAAGAAGACTGGTAGACTTGATACAGACGCGCAGGAAGATGCCGGCATAAAGCTGGCCTCTCTCATCCCGCGCCTGTTGAGCAAGTTCGGATCAGACCCTGCGATGGCCGCCACTGTATTAAGATTAGAGCATTTCCTTGATTTGGAAGTATTCCAGCAGCTACGTCAAAACTCAGCGACGTATGATAAGCTTCTTGACGAGATTACAACCCAGTTCAACCGTCACGTTGACCAGGGACTCCTCAATGAGGCAGCAGCTGCGTTCATCCATGCTCGACAATATGAGGAGCTTGAGGAGGTGACCGACACAAAATTAGCGGTTCTCTGGGACAATGCGCTCAACTCTTTGCGGGGTATAGACAAGATTTGTGAATTGTCGGCTCGATTGAATCTCGACCGGACAACTCTTACCGAACTCTCGCAGATCTTAATGAAAATCAGCAAGTTAGTCGCCATTTCCGACTGCGTGGACGTTCTAGAAACACCGGGCACATCTCGAGACTCTGATCGACCAGCTATCAACATTCTCACCGGCATTGTGCATCGTGGCCTGTTAACGGAGTCAAACGAAGAGCTCGATGACCCCGAAGATGAAATTGTTGCTTTTGCCATCAAAGCCAGCCAGTTCTATTTCATGTGGAAAGTGAGAAGATTACGAAACATGGTTGAAAACAACGAAGACATACCCGATAGTGATGTCGATCAGCTAGTCATCTTGCGCAAGGATTTTGTCACAAACCTGATCCAGACATTTTCTTCTCGAGGTTTCAATGATGACCTTCGTCTTTTCGCTGTTGGTACGGCCTGTGATCTATGTGGACTATTCGTCTTCCTACGACCTGTAATCCAAGACCCGCAAATATCGAAGTACAGGAAGTTACGTCCCTTGCTCGAGGAAATGCCCCAGGCCCTAATTACCCAGGAGATCATTCCCATATTTGACGCAGCGGAACGCGCGTATGCAAAGCGGGCCAATAAGCAGTTGAACGAGCCTCAAGATGACGAGGATCCTTTGGACGACGAACTACCGCCTGAGGATGATGAAGATGAGGAGCTCACGGAACCGGAGCGCATTGCGGCCGAGTTAAAGGCCGAAAAGATTCTTTGCGAGCTCACTGGCAAACTCGTCCTTGCCATCTTAGCTAAGACCATTGACCATAGTGGCCCAGACGCTGGAAAGTTACGCAAGCGCCTCAACCGCAACAAGACGAAGCTTGGGAATAACTACAGGGACATCGTAGCGTACTTGGACGAAGACCACCTTCGCGAACTACGAGGTGGAAAGAAGAAGCCTGCAGCCAAGGCGAAAGGCAAGGAAGCGGCGAAGAAACCAGCCCTTAGTGCGGAGTTGGTTATCGAGGACGACGACGATGATGAGAACCCGCGCGTGGAAGATCCGTTCGACGAGCCCGAAGCTGAACCTGAAGCTGAAGCTGAAGCTGAAATTGAAGCTGAGCCTGAGCTTGAACCCGAACTTGAACTCGAACCTGAGCACGAAGAGGGCACCGTCGAGGATCTCAGACAAAGGGAGCTACTCGACGATGCTATCGAGGATGATGAGGAAGAGGAGAGACCCGCGGGAGAGCCGATGGAGGACGACGATGTGATCGGGGATTAAACACCTAACATACCTGATAATGAGCTGAAATAAGCTAAGCCAAGCTGGCTGGCGGTAATGAGACGACCTTTTTACTATTAAACTACCTCTATTCGTGTACCTACTTTATGGCCGGGACGGGAACATGGAATGACTTACGGACGTGTGCGCAAAGGGGGATCCCTAGAGTTGATTGATTGATACGATTCACCGTGACGTACGTGGAGCGGGCGGAGTCGTTGCGATGAATGTTCTTTTTTATTGACTAATCGACTCTTTTATGTTTCATCCTTGAATGCATGAGTGGAGAGGGCGAGATGCATGTGGACTTGTATTTATGATGGATAGTAGCTGTAGGAGTAAATGGATTGCTGATTCCCCTTCTTCGACTTTGAATTGTCCCTTGTTCATAGGTAATTTCTCTCATTGATAGCCTTGATACTAGTAGCGGAGTTATGCCGTTTGACCGCTTCTACAATCCTCTCTCCCCTATTCAAGCTCGCAATTTAGTCATCGCAAGGTTCGTGTAGTCAAGTTCAATTAAAGGTGAATATCATTTGATCTTTGAAGGATGTAATCATTATTCATTGATGCGTGATGTGGTTTTGTTTAGGCACCCAGCCATACAGGCCGCATTCATGACCTTCATACCTGTTAGGTATGTACCAAAGCAATTGTCCCGGAAGCTAATTATTGACAAAGCTATTCTACTTGCAAATAATCTTGCGGCTTATGGGGTAGTCCCTAATCGAGACGTGAGTACCTATTTTATTGAATACTCCATGCATTTTTCTTCGTCTTGATTAGGAGCTGATCTTCGTGCCAAATAAGGCGAACATCCTTTGCCAGCGTCTTCCTTCGCCGGCATCAGCTTTTCGGGGATCTTTCTCGCGTATTGTGATACCGTACTGGCGGATACAGCAGGAAAATGGCTTATTTGAGAGAGTGGTCTCGGCGTTGTCAGCCGTCTCTAGCTTGCGGCTACTTGATGGTCGGGGGGGTGAGGAAGGGGGTGGTTGATGTGTTGCTACTCGCTTCTTACTCATGGCTTGGCGTTGAAGTTCTTGTTGCTTGCATTCTTCCAGGTTGCCCCAGAGCTGGAAGAGCTTTTCTCGTAGTTTATATAGATCGTCGGGATCTGCTCTGAGACTGATTTTAGGTTAGTGTGATGTCAAACTGGAATAGTATAATTCGGTGGGCTAGGAAAGGGGGAAATAATAATAGCTTACTCTGTGGCGTCGAGGTTAAGTAAAAGTTGTGCCTCGGTATTGTCCACTACGACCCAGAACTTGTTATCCTCGCCTTTGCGTTTTGGATCAGCGTCTTCTAGTAATAGAGAAAATTTCCATTCCCATATTTTCCTTCCCGCGTATCGGTCTAAGGTGCCGTCCCCGTCCGACTCGGAGTCGGAGTCGCCACTCTCATCTGAAAGCACATCGCTCTCGAGGCTCTTGCGCCAAATTGCAAAGTCTACCAGCTTAGAAGGTCGAAAATCTACGACCCGAACGTTGGTCCTGTACTTTGCACAAGTAAAGGGGAGTGTTAAGGTGACCTCTTGGCCATCCACTGTTGTCTTGTACGGAATCGGTTCAATTATGGATGAGACGGGGAAAACAGGCTGATCGACATTTTCGCATTTGACTAAATTGTCCATTAGTATAAGCAATAGGGTCAAATGAATCTCATAAATGTACCTTGTTCGTTCAGGCCAAGTCTCGCTTCCCTTTCTCGCTCTCTGTCGTCAATTTCCTTGATCTTTTGGGCTCGTTCTAGGGCGCGTCGTTCCTTCGACGATAGTTTCCCTTCTACCAGGTCTCCGGCGTTTTTCTTGGCAAGATTCTCGTTCACGGCATAACTCTTCTGCTGCTGCTTCTTTAATTTCTCATAATCCCTCTTTCGTCTGATAGCCTCTTTTAAACGCCCGTCAACTGTCTCCGGATCATCGATCTGGAGAATATCGACCTTAAGTCCCGAGTAGTAGGCAGTACGGTCTTCCCGAAGAAACCCTTCTAGGTTATTGCGATTGTGTCCGTACTTGACGTGTAGATTTCGTAGAAAGACCCAGTCTCCGGCCTTGACTTCTTTTTGGATGAAATCTGCGTCTATCCCAAAGCATGTAACTTGCATCGAACGTTTCCCGTACGGACCGGCCCAGTTACTGGGCGTTACATTCTTCGTAGCATAGCCATACGGATCTCCGTCTCGCCCCTCGGATACGTCCCCAGCGTTCCAAGTGAATTTGTAGAAAGCTTCATTCTCGGAGTAGTCTGAGACCCAGAGAGTAGTCGTGCCCATTTGATCGAAGGGGTCCCTGACAACATTGACGATGGTATCGCAGAATTGGCCGTCGCGGACATCATTCAAAGATGAAAACTTGTCTTTGAAATTTCGAGAATGAGCAACTTGACTGCTGAATACATCTGTGTCGGGAATAGCGTCTTTGGAGACGGCGTGATATAACCAGGCGACATATTCATGTTCAGGATCACCCGGAGGACGATCTTTTGATCGCAGAGGGGCTTCTAGAGCTTGTTTTGCTGATTTAGGAGGTTTTGGGATCTGACTTGCCGAGTACACGTGAAACACAGTCGATCGGTGTGATAGTAAGGACACCTCACCGCGGTAAGACTGAAGTTTTGCAGAAAGTACCACCAGGACGTCAGTAGCATCTGGTTCAGGCATTTCATTCTGCGGTCGGAATATATTGATAGGTAGCCCTTTTTCCGGCTCATCTTCGATGGATTTGTCATAGATGGTAATGGTGGATTTCCAGTCTACTCCTATTAGCCAAATTCGGTAGAGGATGGATGTATCTAGAAGCACTTACCAGAGCCACCTGTCTCTCTCGGAGCCCTCCGGTCTTTTACCAATCCGATGACATTAATGAGTCTCCCCACCGGGAGAGATTCGTCGAGAACATCCTGTATCTTCACATATCCAGAAGGAAGCTCAACTTGTTTCTGTCGCTTAGGATTTTGAATTCGCCTCATGTTGAGAACAAAGGATCTTCATACGCTATCGCCGCATTAAATGAAGAGCGTTGGCAAATAGCCTTTATCTTACAACTACCTTGTCGAGGCATCTAGAAACTGTAAGCGTACAGTGCGAAGGGTCCGTGAAATGAGGTTAGGGTTGATGATGCAAGACGATAAGCGCGTTGAGGCGCGTTTAAGTGATTTTATCGCATTAAATGTATAACCCAGTGCATAAAATGCACAATTAAACAAGTTCCTTTGTGACGCACGGTGCGGTGTCACATGACAGTCAGGTGGCTTTTCATATGCTCCCTAGTGTGGTCTGTGCAGTGAGGTGGGGTTGAGGTAAGGCATTTTGATTGGCGCAGATTAGGCTGCCTCACACTGTAGAACCTAAAAGATCCCCGCTAGCGGTTGAAAGAGCGACCAAATCCATCTTAAACCAAATTCTTCTGCTGTTTCCAGCATCAGAATAATTTCCCCCACTAGAACAACCAACCCAATTCTTTTCTTCCTTCCACTTATTCCACTTCTCTCTCTTCCAACAACTTTCGCGTAGTCGATAAGAGAGAGGTGCATCTGTTCTATCAGAACGCGATACCAATATTTATTTCATCTCCATCTCTGCGTACGAAAGTCAATCTGTAATTCGTCAACCTCGTAAATCTTTTGTCGGGGGCGAGCAAAACAAATCACCCCGCCTTATCCCAGACACATCCATTTCACTATTCCGCCACTTGAAACGCTCAAGCGAATACACCTACACCATCAGCAATCATGGCCGACAGGTTCATTCCGGAGCATCGTCGTACTAACTATAAGGCGAAGGGTACCTTTAAGCCTGATGAACTTCGCCGACGACGTGAGGAGCAAGCTGTCGAGATTCGTAAGGCTAAGAGAGAGGAGAACTTGGCTAAGCGACGAGGTATTGGCACTGGTGACTCGCGCCCTGGTGCTTCTTTAGGCGCCGCCCCTGATAGCGACGATGAGTCTGCTCCCACCGAGAGCCAGGTATGTTTTTTTTTCTATGGCGCTGATCTTCATGTTTTGTTTTTATCTCTATTTTTATTTTCTTGACGTTCCACTTTGCTATGGCGACGAGTGGCTCCACCGTAATAATCACATCCATACTATTGGAAATATTGGAAACATAGCGTCACTCGTCGCCATCGCCATCTACAATCCCCATCTATTCTTCATATTGAAATACGATGCTAACGGTTAAATTGAATAGCTCAACGAGGACCTTCCTCAGATGGTCCAAGGTGTCTTTTCCGACCAGATCGACCTTCAGATTCAAGCTACTACCAAGTTCAGAAAGCTTCTTTCCAAAGAGCGAAACCCCCCTATCGAGGAGGTTATCAAGACCGGAGTCGTTACCCGATTCGTAGAGTTCCTTCGCTCGCCTCACACGCTGGTTCAGTTTGAGGCTGCTTGGGCATTGACCAATATCGCATCGGGAAGTGCAACTCAGACTCAAGTAGTTATTGAGGCTGGCGCTGTCCCTATCTTCGTTGAGCTCCTGTCTAGCCCCGAGCCTGACGTCCGTGAGCAGGCTGTCTGGGCCTTGGGTAACATCGCTGGTGATAGCCCATCATGCCGAGATTACGTTTTGAGCTGCGGTGCCCTGAAACCCCTACTCGCTCTACTTGGTGATAGTCGCAAGCTCAGTATGCTTCGCAACGCCACGTGGACTTTGAGCAACTTCTGTCGAGGCAAGACCCCTCAGCCAGACTGGAATACTGTAAGTTTTAGGTACGACGATACTTTATATGATCAAGTTATTGACTTTGATAGATTTCACCCGCACTCCCTGTTCTCTCTAAGCTGGTTTACTCTCTTGACGACGAAGTTCTTATCGATGCCTGCTGGGCCATCTCGTATCTCTCAGATGGGTCCAACGACAAAATCCAGGCCGTTATCGAAGCCGGCATCCCCCGCCGCCTTGTGGAATTGCTCATGCATGCGTCCACATCCGTCCAGACCCCTGCACTTCGATCTGTTGGTAATATTGTTACTGGCGATGACGTGCAGACCCAGATAATCATAAACTGCGGCGCACTGACTTCCTTGTTGTCTCTCTTGAGCTCTAACAAGGATGGTATTCGCAAGGAGGCTTGCTGGACCATTTCAAACATTACTGCGGGCAACTCTCTGCAGATTCAATCCGTTATCGACCACAACCTTATCCCACCTCTAATCCACCTCCTATCGAATGGCGATCTGAAGACCCGTAAGGAGGCGTGTTGGGCCATCAGCAATGCGACTAGCGGAGGCCTCCAAAAGCCCGAACAAATCAGATACCTGGTCGCGCAGGGCTGCATCAAGCCGCTTTGTGACCTTCTCGCATGCCCTGACAACAAGATCATCCAAGTGGCTCTTGACGGCCTGGAGAACATTCTGAAGGTGGGCGATCTTGACAAGCAGGCAGCTGGCGATGGTCCTGAGTCGATCAACCGCTACGCTTTGTTCATCGAGGAGTGTGGAGGTATGGAGAAGATCCACGATTGCCAGACGAACGCGAACGAGGAGATCTACATGAAGTCGTACAACATCATCGAGAAGTACTTCTCCGATGAGGATGAGAATGCCGAAGATGGCATGGCCGCCCAAACCCAGGCTAATGGCACGTTCGGATTTGGGACCAACGGCGCACAAGGCGGCGGCTTCAACTTCGCGAACGGCGGCGACTCGATGGATATGTAAGGCAGCGTCCTTGCAAATTTTCGCAAACCCGATATTACGAACTCATTGGGCAACCCAGCACATAGTCACAGCACAGACATCATACCCCCAAAATTCCCCCGCTTTGCCCTGCATGTAGCCCACACCCCTGCACAAGTCCCAATGAGAACGGCGTTAATCGAGTTATGAGGAGAATTGAACCTTGGTCAACCACATGAGAGGAGAATTTCTACACAGGTAATTTGGTAGCTTTAAAGCTCCAACCTGAGAATGAGAAATGAGGAAGTGGTTGAGGAGGAAAAGGCGAAATATTTTGCACGAGGGTCGTCAATGGTAGCTTGAAAGCTCCTACCCTCTATGTCAGAAGGATTCTGAGCAAAAGGATCCTAATATAGGAAGATCACCGAAATGACATTATGCAACGAATTGGTATTATGCCAACAGAGAAGTTGCTCTTAATGCTGTCGCTCCCAAGTGGTAGGACACTGATCTTCCAAAATCCGAGAAACTGGACGACTCACTGTGTTGGTCTTACCAAGTGGTAAATTGACCTCGATAGTCGTAGTCATTAGTCAAGTTACTCGATAGGCTTAGCAAGACGGCAATTACGCGTTTAGCTTTCAGCTTACCCCCAAAATTGATCATTACACAAAAGTACATCACTATTCCAGATTGTGACTTGTCTACCATGTTCTGAATGCGATGCTCGCTTGCCATGATCTGTCTTTCTGACAAGATATCCGATCCATGATGTGTAGAATAAGACGTAATAATGCTGCAGAAATGGAGAGTGCCGCATATCCCCTACTCCTTCTAGATAGACCTTAATAAATAATGGTAGATGGTGGGATCCGGATATAGAAAACAGGGGATAAACGTCTCTGATAACGGTACGAGATGGTAGAATTAATACGTTTCACACTGTCTTACCTAACAAAGCTCTGACTAATTCCTGATTAATAGGTATCTGACTAAATCCTGACTAAGATACTTGTTGACTGCTTTCACGGTCGAATGGTCCATTATTTACCTATGTAGAATTCAGATGATTAAAAGCAGATATTTAGTGGACGCCATTTCCTTTCCATCATATACGATATTTCAAAGATATGAAAAGGAAGAGAGTGTTGCTCTGGGAAAAGGGAAGGATTATGTAATATGCTTACTCTTTGCTGAGATAATCAAGTTGCAGCTAGGATGACAGAATACAAGCTTACATAATCGATTGATTGAAAGCGACTTCACTTGCTTACCTAATATGTGGTCGGAATTTTCTAATAAATTATTCCTAAAGGCCTGACGAATGGGAGCTATATCAACAAATTGAGCAAAATATTATACGTCGCCTAAGGCCAGAATTGTGCTTATGAGAGGATGTTGTGGACCATTCGTATGAATCATGGAAATAGGTGGGTGATGACAAGTGCTAGGCAGGTAGAACTATGATTCATGTATTCCATATCCGATGATAATCTGCGATAAATGCTACGTGAAATCGTTATCTAGTCTCTACTCACTAGAAGATCCATAGATACGTCTCCAAGAGTAACGAGCTAGCGACGTGCTTGACTAGAATGACATATACATCGTAGGTAAGGCATCGAGATAATGTAAGTGAAATGGAGAAATCAGCTGCTCCTGGTATTATTATTAGAAAAGATATTAAGGCCTTGGGGTTCTTCCTCATGACGATGCTCAAGGCGACGATCATAACGAAAAAAAAAAAAAAGGATGGAGTAAAAAAATTATGCTCCCTACCCATGGAGAGTAGAAGAAGGTCGACTGAACAAAAGGCAGTCTCCCCTCTTGGCAGCCCTCATACTTGATCGAGGGCTGCCCGAACCCTGCAACAGCTCACCAAGCCTCCGGCCTCGATCCTGTGAAAAGGTTATCAGGTTCACCAACGGAAAAAGCAAGAAAACAAGAAAGCAAGAAAGCAAAACAGAACAGAACAGAACGAGGAAAACAGACTATCCAAAGACGTGAGACATATTAACTACGGGGCACATGGGATCTAGGGCCTGCATGCCCCCCCGAGCCCCCCACCGCGGCTAAGTATCTCAGCTTTAAGGCCATCCGTAGTTGCGGCCCTAAGCCAACCACAGACCGATCTTTACCCCTCGACCGGAGACACAAACTACAGACTCTCGAAGCATCCTCACCCTGGAGGGGGGTCCAACCCACACGGTATTAGTTCCGATCCCAGTTCCGGGTTACTACCACCCGCCCGAAGGCAAGCCCTGCTGGCCAAGGTGGGTTCTGCGGGAACCAAAATAACGAAGCCTACCCTAACGAACTGCGCAATCCTATTCAATCCCAGCGGATATGGTATTCTGACCTTTTATCGGGCCGTACACCGGTCTTGAAATCCTCGGCTGCTCATCGCGGGCCAAGTCCACATGGCGGGACGACAGTGGGACGCACTGATCGGAAGGCCCACCAATAAACTAAAAAGCGACTTGGAATACCCGATTGGCCTCTCGCCGCCGGACATCACATGCACCCAGCTGCTGGGATCCGGAGCTTCTTCGAGAACACTTGAGTTTACCTACACCCGGAGGTGCGTTCAGGGACGATTACATCCCGGAAAGTCACGGGGACGTGTGAATGACTCTTTGCGATGGGATTGACTCGGGGGGGTTGGGGACGTACCTGGTGTATGATGGATTGAGTGCGGCGGCATGAGGCCGATGGTGGAAAAGAGTCTGAAGGGACGCGTTGGAAATTGGTTAGTGAAATATTGATGGAAGTGGATGCGTGATGGAGAAAAGTGTTGAAGGAATGGAAAAAGAAAAAGTGAATGTGGACGTGGGATTAAGTGGTGGTGTGTATAAATTATTTTTGTGTAGGGAAATGTTGAAAGGTGGATGGTTTTGGGATGTTGCAGTGGAAGAATGAAATTGAAAAAATAAATAGAAGTATTGCAGCTTAGGATGGTTGCGTTGGTAGAAGGATTTGTTGTGGGTAAATATTTATGATGGCAGGTGACGAGAGGTGAATGGGAGAGACGGTCAATCGACTTACTTTTACCTTCGTCACAGGTGACGAGGCAATCGTGACCAATGTCGAACATCTAGTTGACATGAAATGAGCGTGATTGTGTATATGATTAAGGATAGAAAGTGACTGAGTCAGGAATTGGTGCTGATGATGGAAGAAGATGATGTAGAAATATTGCGACGTGGGAAGATCGTGATGAGAGAAGAAGATGATGGATGGTAGATGGTGAGGAAAGGATAGGAAGGTAAGATGGAAGGTAAGGTGAAATAGGTGTTTAATGATATTGAATAATGATAAGGAAAGAAAACTTACGATGTCCATGTTTCCCAACCCTCAAAGTTGAGAATGGAAAAAATGTTGAAAAGTTGAAGATGGGAAATTTTGAAGATAGAAGTATGGGACGAGTATTTATAGGAAAGGGTGGATTGAGATGGGCATGGCTGATTAGGAGGAATGTTTGTCACCGACCTTGCTACCGATAAAACCTTATTCAAAATAAAATACAAAAATACCTTCCGATTCCTGATCTTCCATTTTAGGAATAGGATAGTATGAATAAGTCAAAAGCTTTTCGGGTATTTGGAGGTACTGTACCGTACATTAGGTGCTTAATCACACCAAAAACTATCACCAACCTTGACGACGTGACTCACTTACGCTTTGGGCAGCAAAGTACCAACGTTCCTCCTAGTGGCCAGAGCGCCCAAGGCTGATTGCAACGTTTAATTGGCCAATAATCAAGGTACGTACCATTTGTATATTTGATCAAAGTATTCAAATACTTTAGTACTGGGTACGTACGGATTTACTTCCAACTCGCTTATACATACATGTTAACATAGTCCATGGACACGTAATTTCGTCCATCAAGTCCGTCCTTTTTGGGACTAGCGTGATCGCTCAACTTCAATACAATAAGTAGGTATTTTTTAGGTGCGGTACACCTGATATGTAACCAAGCTCTCCGCACCCACAGTATTTATGAAGTACCTACTAGGTACTGAGGTAGCTAACCTATTATATGTAACTGTTGTGGGATCCATATAACCGGATGTCATATCTTTAGTCTTCAACTATTGTTCTCATCTGAGAGCTTCCGCAATGAGTACAGACTAGCTAGTAGTACCCACTAGACAGTGATGGTAAGGGTTCTTTGAGAGCAGATACCATACATGGATACTAGATCCCAAAGGGAAGTTAGACAGATGACAGGGTCATTGATTAAATAAGAATATTTTGTCCAGCTAAATAATATGATTTTTATCGGTATGAAATGTGGGAGGGGGTAGGGGGTATCCTGCTGACACTTTCCTTTGTCTTGTTATTTACTTTGGCGAACAATGAGGACCCGAGAGCGTCGATATATTTTCTTTTACTATCAAAGAACCTCAGTCCTACCCAGGATCAGCTACTTAATGATCGGTCACTTACCTTAAATACCCAGTGAGTAAATATCCTCAACCCTAGCCAACAACATTGGCCCTGCGTTCTCTAAAAAAAAAAAAAAAAAAAGTAAAATAAAAGAATTCTACGTCTGACGGAAGGAAATCATATAGTGACAATGTCGGGTGACGCGAGTGGCTCGGGTGGCTCGAGTGGCTCGAGTGTCTCCGCGATGATGACCATGGCTGAGGCCCAGCAATACCTTTATGAACTCCGTTGCCAACAACAAACCTACATGTTCGACCGATATAGGAATCAAGGGGTAGATGCCGAAACTACCCGGGATCTTCTGAACGATACCCAGGACGAATGGCAGGGTATACAGCTTCCGCGCCCGGGCCGGCCACGGGTCAATTTTGGGTATGTATGAAAACATGTGATGTAGAAAATATCTAGCTAACGGTCAAATAGTGGGTGAAACGACTCCCAGGGGAGGCGATATCGATGTCAAACAGTACTAACAACGGCTTGTTTCAATATAATAGATATTCCTAATTGGCAACCAATTCTATTACCTATACCGCGAGCAAGACCTTTAAATATTGCACAACTCCTTCCATTGTCAGACCCTGCCCTACGTCCTTTACAGGACCAGCATAGACAGTTTCAGGAATGGTTTCAAACCATAGTAAGTTATATATATATTTCCTATTCCGTGTTTCTGGTATTACCTACTTCACCAATATACCTCTACTGAGAAGACCGATCCAGTATTGTATGATCAGCCGATAATAGCTAACACCTCAATGTCATAGCCTGGATGGAGTTTCCGGAGGAACTTGGGTTTTGGAGGCAACGGTATTGCTTCTCTCTTCAGACGTGATGGAGCGGGTCAAGAGGCAGCCAGAGACTATGTCGTCAAGTGGCAAAGACACGAATCGGGTGGCTCCCTCCGCTTTGACGAAGCATTACGCCAAGAGAGAGCAGTACATAGAGTGAGTGGATTCTAGAATGGAAACTAGTTAGCAAGATACTGAAAAATAGGGTCATAGAAAGTCAACAGAGCGGCACACATTGTTAGAATGGTTGATCCGGCAGATGCGATTACCTCGCAACCTATTGATCAGATTGATAGGGAGTGGGCAGAAGAAGGCGATCGGGTAGATTCTAGTGCGACCGAACAATCGAGTGGAGATGACAGTCAAGATGAACGGCGAATAAGACGACGGATAGATACTCTACGGATTAGGCGGAGAGCACGACGCCAAAGTGCCTGGGCGCGCAACAGGGCATTTGCCGATCGAGAGAGACACGCGCGAGCTGCCCACGAGAAGAATACGCGCATCATGAATAGGATTACAGAAGGGAACTTGCCGCTTCGCGACTTCATTCTTACCGAGTACGTTCCCAATGGAGACCTATCAAGTCTTATCCGAAGGTTGTCAGAAGATTTCCGAAACAATCCTGCCACCGGAGGCAGAATTCCCATGCGGGTACTGTGGTCATTTTGGCTCTGCCGTAAGTCGTCTAGGTCTAGATAGATGAGCAAAGAACTAAGACTAGGTATGCAAATAGTCGTGCGAGGCTGTGTTGCCATGGAATACCCCCCCAGAAAATTTCACCCTGAACGACATGATCCAAACGAACACGGCCGAAACACACCGATAGGTACAGCCAAGAGACTGTGGCAGGGCGCAGTTAGAAGAATGAAAATGAGGCGAGATGTACATGGCCTAGGGATACGGACTTTTGACGACGATGAACAGGCTGAGTACAATGCAAGGTATTCTCGTATAAAAAATAATATGATCGAGAATATCCCTCAAGGAAATTTGGCCGAAAGGCGACAGAATTTCGTTCATTTTGATCTTGATCCAGCAAATAGTAAGTACATAAATCCTAGCGGTCTTCCATATGCTTACGCATTTTGTCCTTCTTTTCTAGTTTTCATCGGCGATGTGGACGCCGGACAAGGGATAGACCCCGATAGGGAACCGACCGAACACGCATTGGTTCCAGCATTGAAAGTATGTTCACATTGATGAGAAGGCCTGGGATAAACATGAATTAAAAGTAAACCAAACAGATAGGCGATTTCGGATTGTCGCAAGCGATAAAGCAGTACGTGATAGTCTACCCCTAAGCGCCCCCCTCTGTCCCCTACAGCCTTAATTCCTATTAAGATCTGTCCAACTCAATATCTTTGCGCAACCTGTCTCTATTTAGTCTTATAGAAAAATGCTAATAATCTATTTAACAGCGATAAACGCAAGTGAGTAATGAATGGGCGTCTATCTGGAGAAGCTTCTGTAGCTGACACTATCATTACCAAGCATATATTACTATCGTAAACGAATGCACGGGAAAGACGCATACTATGCGCCTGTAAGTTCACGTTATGAAATCGAATCGTCTTTGTATTTCGAGGATATTGATAAGTAAATATAGGAGCAATTCGGAAGCGAATGGGATCAGAGTACGTCTCACCAAGACCTATATCTGTATACAGGCTACGCATGCTTCAAGAAGCAAAGTTCCCATTGGCCACTTTTGAGAAAAGAGATAGCTAACCAGGCGTTTTTGTATATGTAGTTCCCAACACAATGGATGGCTCTGAATTGGCGCAATCAACTATTTGTGGTGCTTATGGTCCAGCCACGAACGTATGGTCGATAGCATGCGTAAGAACCATCGAAATATCTACTGTTAGGATCTAGCTGACATTACGAAGACGATATGGACTCTGATTACCAAGTTTGAGCCTCCCATATCCCCGCAGCCGCAAATACCCCTTGAGATATGGGATAGGGTAATAGATGCTCTGCCTGCTGCTTATACTACCGCACAGCTCGACGCGCAAGTGCACGCGGAGCTGGAAGCCTTACCCGTTCCCCCTCCCATTTCTTACTGCCCGTTTCTCCTCGATCCACGCAGAAGTGCTTTCGACTGGGTCGACGAAGACCTTCGACGGGTGATCTACGAATGCATGTTTTACAGTCCTAGGGATCGTCCGAGCTTGACGAGGCTGCTAAACCAGGCCAAGGCTAAGATAGCCGAGGCCTTTGACGGTGAGACTGACCAAGTTGTGACAGACTGGGTTAATAGATGTCAGTATCATTGCCTCCCCTAGACAGAACAGGCATCTGCCGAAACGTTGACTCGCATGATCTACTTTTGCACAACGCTTTCTAAGATGCCAGGCCTGCCAGACATGTTTGCAAATAATTCTAACCGAACTATAGGGATAAGGATGCAACAGCCACCTCCACCACCTCCACCACCTGCAGGGCCACCCCCACCACCTGGAGGGCCGCCTCCAGGGCCACCGCCTGGGCCACCACCGCCTGGGCCACCGGCGGGACCCCCCGGGCCCCCGCCTGGGCCTCCTCCTGGGCCTCCTCCTCAACCTCCACCTGCGCCACCTGGTCCTCCATCTCCGCCAGGCGATGGCCCAGGAGGAGGACCGGGCGGAGCAGGAGGTTTTGGTGACGGAGGCGGATGGGGACCGGGAGGAGGAGGGCCATCTCAGGGCGGCGCACCGGTAGCGCCACCGCCTGCGATGGGACCAGATCCTTTTGCACCACTGGCTCCAGGTACGCCATGGAATAGTCTAAACGAGAGGCTCAGGTCGCCTTCAGATCCACCAGACTTTCCCCTACCGCAGCTCCCGGATACGGCGCCAGCACGACCCTTCGGAAAGCAAGCTGGCGCTGGAAGAACATCATCATCATCTGCGGGTGTAATCAGCAGAAACTCGCCAGATATGGGAGAACTGGCACAACTATTTGGAAGTGCATATAGACAAAGAACACCACCCTTGTTTAGGCCGCGGGGGCGAGGGCGAGGGCGAGGGCGAGGGCGAGGGAGAGACAGATCGCGAAGTCCGCGAGGAACCCCAACTCCACCACCTTTTCCATGGGGGCAATATACGCCACCTCCGCCTGGTTTCTCGCCACCTCGGCCAGGATTCTGGCCAGTTCGGCCACCTCCGGTAGATCCTGATCAGATGGATGTAGATCCAGTGGATCCAGGCCCATCGGCACCGGGTGGTGAGGATGGGGGGCCATCAGGTCCGCCTGCAGGTGCAGAAAATGTACTACCATCTATAGAGAAATCAGGCGATCCTGATATAGAAATGGAAGATGTTGGTCCAAGCGAATCTGAGGCCGAGCCAGCCTCCGAAGAGGAGCCAGTCCCCGAAGAGGAGCTAGCCCCCGAAGAGGAGCTAGCCCCCGAAGAGGAGCCAGCATCCGAAGAGGAGCTAGCATCCGAAGAGGAACCTAGCCCTCCAGCACCGCCACCTAAGAGTGCCCCAAGCCATAATTTACCAACTCCAAAGGCACCAGAGCAAGTACCGCCCGCTGCAAAGGCGCCTCAAGATGTGCTCCCAACTGCTAAGGCACCTGATGCTGCAGCACCACCACCTAACAGCGGACTAAATGTACTAGGTACTTCGGGGCAACTATCAAACGTACCTACTGCTGCTCCAAGACCACCTATAAGACCACCTGTAAGACCTCCGCAAGGTCCACAGGCACCCCCTACAACAGGTCGCGGAAGTGGTAGTGGTCCTGGTCGTGGAGGCGGTGGAAGCTTTACCGGAAGCGCTCCCACACGTCCAGGCCGCGGTAGAGGAGGATTTGGTATTGGACCCCCCGGTAGAGGCGGCAGCGGTATTGGTAGGGGTACTGGAAGCACTGGCAGAGGTGGAAGCGGTGCTGGAAACTTTACAGGCCCAGGCAGAACGTTAGGCTCTGCTCCAGCTGGTCCTAAAATTGGAGGAACTTCAGGTACTGCTACAGGCGGTCCTAAAACTGGAGCATCTTCGGGCACTACTACAGGTGGCAGCAGTACTGGAGTAACTACTGGCACTAAAACAGGTGACAGCGGTACTGGAGGACCTGGAGGAATTAATACCGGAAAGTCAGGCCCTTCTACGAGTACTCCAAGTGGACCTGCCGGTAGACCACCCGGTAGACCACCCCCGGGCCTTAGTGACGAAGGTAAGTTTCCGTCCTTTCCCTAACCGTATCTCATAGAGAAGTAATCACTAATCCTTCTTATAGCTGTTGATGCGTTCCCTAACGGCTGGCGGACCATTCCCAATGCTGTGAGCATGAATGAGTGTGGTTTGACGGCAGTTAGCGATAGTCTCCGAGCTCAACTACCAGCGATTCCAGGGGTCGATTTCCCCGACTATGAAATCCTCTACAATCTATTCCAGGCGATGAGGGGAGATGGCCGTTTCGATGTAGGTATCATGGCGGGAGCCTTTCCAAATCTCGTGCGGAACCCTCACGAAGGGCCGGACATTATGGACTTGGTAGCAGCAGTTGTAGTAGAGTGGGGGAACCTAGTCGGCTATCCAATCTCGATGGGTGCTATCTGGAGGAGTCACAATGCAGGCGCATACGAAACCGCGATAATTCGATCACCAGTTCCAGGAGCGCCAATAGTTTGGATTTATAATTATGCGCGAACGGGCGATGATCGGAACGGTCATTGGGTGGGAATGAGACCTAGGTAGTACCATCGGTAAAGGTATTATGGGCATCAAATTCACACAGACCCCAGCAGAATGTTTACAAAAACGATATCATGTATAATAGCTTCAAGATTTTCTTTCATATTGAAATTTAGAGTTCTATCTATAAAGTCTGTCTATGAGTTTACTATTCTGGGTTCGGTGACAGGGAGCAGAAAAGAAATTGTGTCATCTGGACATGTGGTATAGAAGTAAAAAAGAAAATATCACTTCCAGAGTCATATCTCGGGTATGTCGAGTCCACATTCCGCCCGCGAGAATTCCGGCACGAATTCTCTTCAGATTTAAAATTGCTGGCAGTTACCCATGTTGTTCGAGACAATCAAGCAAGACGTGCAGTTATATCCGTAGATCGAAAGACCCTTGCAGTATTCGTCGTCCGGGCAGAACTCGCTGACGCAGTTGGGCGGCTCCCTTCCCTCAAGCGGGCTTCTTGGCTGCGGCTTCGAGACTTGGGCCGTCGATCTTTCCTTGGCCTGCTTGACCTCGTCGAGGATGGCGGCGCTGGGGCTCCGTGGCCACCCGTCTCCCGACGGAGCTCGGCTGTCGAGTTGTGCGAAGTCGACTACGTTCAAGTCCCTGTCGAAGGTGCGGACGACGTTGTCAGAGCCGACATGGGTGAAGCCGCCTCCGGAAGTATCGCGCTTCAGGCCTGGAAGCACCTCACCAACGGATCGGGTCTTATATTTATTGTGTTAGTCATATTTTCAGACACTTGGAGTTATAAAGTTGTATCTTACCTGGTGCGACGACGGCGTAGCAATTGCTAGACCTGCGGTCGCCAAGAAGTTTATCACGTTGGAGAACCTCATGTTGGAAAATCGGGTGGTTTAATGGTAGGTAACGGTTGAAATTGCAGGAGAAAGACGGTCCTGATGTTCGGGAAAGTTAAAGAGCTTATGATGTAAGCGACCTTTTCGATGATGGTTATGATGATGATAAAGCAGCTAAAAGAGAAAGACGCAGTTGGCCCTTCCTTTATAATGAAAGGCATCGTGATAGATCGGCAGTCATTCTGACCTAGTGATTTGCTTCAAAGTTCGCCGGTGTCGTTTCACCGCTTCCCTAGACCCAATCACGAATTTTCGGATTCAGCGGCCGCGGGTCGGGATGGGGAGCGTGGCAGTCGCGTGGCCCTACACGTTCGTGAGAGATAAACTCTCGGTCGGAGTTGCGTGGCGGTAAGCTTATGGCTATTTACTAACGGCGAAGTGACGTTTTCTGATTGGTGAGAATAACGATGCGCTCAGGACATCAGACCTAAAGGGTAGGCATAAGACGATCCTACGGGGTTTTAACGGCAGACCAAACTCGTATTTGATTGAAATACGATGTAGCTGAAAGTCGGCAAACAAAAAGTCGATAGAGTCATGAGGTCACGTAAGGCGAAAATAGTCAAAAGGAATTACGAACCTCTATAATAGCTATTAACCGTCATTGAATAGCATTGGTTGCTGTATTCGTTACCTATAGATTTGTTATAGGTACGTGATCCAATAATAGATTTCATATGGAAAATTTTAAACAAGTAATAAAAATATACTCGCTCGAATGCATATCCAAATAGTAACGAAAATGGTGGATTGCTAAAGTTATCGCCCGGGAAACTCCATACAATTATTTCTCAGGGGTAAATTATTAGTAAATTATTAGTAAGCATTGTGCTACCTGCTTCAGGGGTTAAGGAGCGATATGTCAATCAGGGAAGGCCTCAACCTAGGGTCTCATAGGACGTACCAGCTAGAATGAGAGATGATTTATAATGCAAGACTAACTAGATATTAAGGATATCATCAAGTTATGGTTAAAAAGATTATGTTGTATTAAAATTAAGGTTGCACATACGCGAAAAAAGTATCTCTCCTTAATCTTGTAAAGAATAGGTGTGCCGTTGCTAGGGCATCAAAGGACCTTTAAGAGACGGGGTCGCGATAATTCCATGGCGATTAAAATAAGCATCCCGTCAAAAATCATTCTGAATGGGATGGACATGCAATTCATCAACCTAAGGGAGATTGCGAAATCACCTGGAAAAAAAAGATACTGGAAAATACCTAGGTTAGAAACAACAATGTCAGGGCACTACTTACCAGGCTGATTGCTTCCCCGTCTTGATATATTTGCTACGGTAACCACATAGCTGATAATTGTAATACCGTCGAAAATACACTGTGACGTATTATAGCAGTATGTAGAGTCAACACGGAGTTCAAATGTTGACAAACTCGAGTTTAATAAATCATGGAATGAATCACTCGTAGGGTATCTACCAAAAAAAAAAGATTAGCAAGTGACAAACAGCCAACCCTCATAAAACCGAACAGAAAATATTCTACACTGACCTGGAAAAAAGAACAACCACATCCCGCTCTATTTATCCTGCTCCGTAGGTTTTACTGCCCTGATTCTAGGCTTCCCTTCTAACATATTAGTAAATAAAGTAGTACCGGTGGTTGAGCTCGCAAAGCAACTTACCTCAACACCTCACATCTGCAGAACCCTTCCATCAAATCCATCCCAAAAACATCTTCCTCATCATGGCTCGGCCTTCGCAGCAGAACAAAAAGCCCGCACCGCCTCCTGGTTCTCCCATCCGCGACCAGGATGGTGATACCCCGATGGCTAATGCTACCCCCACCAAAGCCGCCCAGGAAGCTCGTGAAAGAAGCTCTTCGATTCTCGAGACACCTACCCGTGCACCTCGCTCTTCGCTCCTCGGCCGCTCGCTTCCAAAGGAGGACATTACAACCCCGCGTCGCCTTCGCTCGACTTCCACTGCATCGAGCATCAACGAGGCTATCGTCCCGACACCCGGCATGGTCCCGCGCTCTCGCAGCGCCAAAAACAACCAGTCCATGCCGCCCTCAACCCCTCAGCGGGGTGCTAAGACCTCTACTTCCACGGCTACTCCTGGCCTTCCGGCCTTGCCCCCTTCCATGACTCCGGGAATGGGTCTTTCTTCTCTCGCCAGCTCTAGTAGCTTCCGCAGCTCCGTTCTCGCCGGCGAGCGCCCCATGCCTGAGACTCCGGCCAAGGCTACCATGGGCACCCCGAAGGAGATGCCTGAGCGTCGTCGCAGTACCCGCTTTAGTAAGTAACATTTTATTTTGATTTCTTTCTTTCTTATCTCTTCAGGCTTGTCTCGGGGCCGAAAACCTCACAACCAAGCTGATCAATAGGCTTCATCTCCCGAGACATGATCAAAACTCCCAATCATTTTCTCAAAAAAATAATTGCTGACCCGTATCATTGCAGTGCCGCGTGACAGCATCGGTCCCATTTCGCCCGAGAACATCTCCCACCGCCGCGCTTCCGAGCATTTCCAGCTCCGCTCCAGTGCTGCCCACGAAGCTGAGCAGAAGGGCAAACCGCCGAAGCGCCTTACCCGAACTTCTTCATTGAAGAGCCTACTAGCTCCCGATAATTACGATGACAAGGAGGGAAAGGAGGATGATGATGTGGAGGAGGAAAAGAAGGACTAGGTTTAAGAGATGATAAATTTGCAGAGAATGGGTATTTTTGAGTGCCTAGAGGCATGTACCGGTTAGCAGTAGCCTATTAAAGGCGTGGATCGCTTCAAAGGACGGTTTATGAACCGTGCTTTGTCGGTCGTCGCTCGATACACATGCGTGGCTGGCTAGTAGCTTGATACCTAATGAATAATACACCGTCTGAATAACCCATTTACACTCCTCCCCCATGACTTGAGTTCTTTCTGGTACCCAGCTGAGACCTTGCTACATTACATGAATGACTTTTAAACTATCGCCCTTCTGGGTATTGCCAGTAAACAATGACACTCTCAAAGAAACTATCTAGACGTTTCCACATGCTAAATGAAAGTAGGATCTAACGAGATCATAGCTACCTAGGAAACCCACGGTGTTATACAAATGTAATACAGAAACGAAACGTCATACGCAGGACTATGCTCACTTCCAATTAGCGAGCACAGTATCCCGTACCGTCAAATTGGTGTACTTCACACTGTCCCTCCAAACCATAGCCCTCTTCTTGACATCTAAAGCTTCCGGCACAATCTCCTGAAGCTCAGAGCCATTCAAATATTTCCCTCTCAGTCTATAACTAGTCTCAAAAGCGGCCGTGACCACATCGTTGCTCGATTTGCTGACGGTTCGAACGCCACCGTTAGGATCAAGCCACGTTAGCAGGGGTGCCAATAGGGGCACAATTATCGGGAAAAGAATCGTGCGTAAAAACCAATTGCCTCGACGGACGAGACCAGTGCCCATAGACCCGGGGTCTATGGCGACAAGAGAAATGCCCTTTAGGGCTGGATCAGCATCAAGACGACGTTGAAGCTCTAGCATCATCATGACGCTGCACATCTTAGCCACGCCGTACCGCCTTGTTCCGGCTTTTCGAGGGAGGTCATCCTTATTGCTGCTCCAGGTTCCTTTCGCGATAGCGTCGATGTTGTCGTCGTGGAAGAAAACCTTCCATTTTTCCTCGTTGTAATACCCGTCTATCTTGTGGACGGGGTGGGTGACACTGAGCTGAGTTAGCGACCGCCTAATTCCCCCCTCCTAAAAAGGGGCTGAGCGCTACAAAGATAAGTGCTTACTCATAGGAGTTACTGCTGACCACAACAACCCGTCCGTCTTCTGCATTCATGCTCCGGAGCAACTTCAGAGTCAGCAGCCAGTGACCCAAATAATTAGCCACAAAGCTTGTCTCAAATCCTTCCTCGGTGAGGGACTCATGGCCTAAATCATTATAGCCCGCATTCAATATAAGTGCCCGGATTGGCGGGATCTCGTGGTTTGCTATGCGAGCGTTGATATGATCGACGACTTCTCGGACATTGGCAAGTTTCGATAAGTCCAGCGATATGATGTCATAGGTGTGAGTGGTGGGGGCTTTTTTAAGTACCGATTTGAGTGCCGTGGCGGCCGTGGCGTCGCGAACGGCGTAGATGCCGTGGTGACCCGCCAGTTCGGGCGTCGAAATGATCTTCGAAACGATACCGCATCCGAGACCGCCGTTGGCACCTGTCAGAAATATGGTGCCTCTGGAGTTCGCCATTTATCCGAAACCCTGTCTTCGGAGTCCCCTATAGTGCGCCGGGATGTGCCGAGCAAGCAAACAAGCAAGGACTAGGGCAAAGCGGAGTTCGTCAAATATCGATTCCCAACCAACGACGTGCAGATAGTGCAGCCCTTTCAACTTTCCACTTCTTTGGTAGTCGGTCACACCGAGATTCATCTATATCCTACAATCATCTTCCCTTATCAAGGAACATGCTTGAGCGCTAACGCGACCTCTTATATATCTTTACCATTTCGAAGCCCTCGGTCTGCTAACGAAAATCTTATCATGCAAGTAATAGACTTTATGTCCGGTTCACCCGGTTCTCCGGTACCGCCTGCATACGGCCCCACTTAGATCTGCCTTAGCTATTCCCACTCTCGTCGTTTCAATTGGGTTCCCAAGATTAACGAGGGATGCTATGACGCTAAGTGGCCAGGGCTGGAAATAGAGGCTCTTCTATGCCAAGCAGGATTGGACGACATGGTACGAACCGGCCGATAAATATACGACGTACCTAATAATATAATAATATAAAAGTTTTATTCTAAGTGCCATCCAAACCTTTCCAGGCGCTCGGTAATAAATCGTGACAGACGTCACAAGTATCATCTAGTTTTACGAGCACTGCAATGATAGCTTAGCAAATCTCAGAATTGCGGGGTATTTGGAGAGGAAATTGCTTACTTTCATCACCACTTCAGCTTCTAATTCCCGCGTGGGTCAAAGACGAAAAGAATAGGTCAATATTCACAAGAAGAGTAATATGTACTTGGTTATATACAATCCAAAAAGAATAGACAGGCGGACCCTTGCCATCAAGGCCAAAAGCCACGCAGTTTTCGCAGTGCAATCCTTTGGCGCGAACCCATTACGATTTTCCACCTCCCATAGATAGATAGAACACGATAGACCTCAATCGCCCAAGTAAACACATGCCTTGCCTTGCCACTGCCTACCAAAACCAAACTTTTAATCCCCTGCCTAACCAACCGATCTCAAATT
Organism: Annulohypoxylon moriforme; assembly: GCA_022695765.1. Classification (NCBI taxonomy): domain Eukaryota; kingdom Fungi; phylum Ascomycota; class Sordariomycetes; order Xylariales; family Hypoxylaceae; genus Annulohypoxylon; species Annulohypoxylon moriforme. The sequence goes on from MU403104.1 coordinate 241,766, forward strand.
TCCTGATTCCATCGCCCCTGGTGCATATTTACTTGCAACGGTTATTCCAAGCGCCAACACGAGCCTGGTCGTTCGAAACGAAGCCCTGCGGGTCGATCCTACATTCCAATGTCAGCTTTACCTAACCATTTCCCCCTATCCCCAAGCTCAGCTTAAAAAAATTGAAACGCAATACTTACAACTCATCATAACACGTGCATTCAGACCCCTTACCCTCGCCATCGTAGTTGACGAAGAAGCTCTCCGCGTTCGGCACGTTGTTGCAGTAGTACTGGCACTTGAACTGCGCGTACGCGAAACCAGTTTCAACTGGGTCCGGCACGCCGAATGACTGTTTCTCGAGTTAGAATATTTCCCTTTTACTCTCTCCTGGCTATTTCTCGTTTAGGTAACCCAATAAAACCATAACCCAAAACCACGAGTTATAGTTATGAAGTCCAATAGTGTGAATAGAGACGGAAAAACTCACATAAGATCCCTTAGTATGCGAAGTCGCCCACGCCTCAGCAGGCTTATACCCGTTCTCGAAGACGACCGTCGGCACCGCCGCCGCGTAGGTGATGGTGTACCCAGCCGTCACGACCGAGCTGCCCGACGTGCACGTCGCCGCCGCCGCATCCGCGGCCGGTAGGGCAAGTCCCACAGCGGCCGACGCCGCGATGGACAAGACGGTTTTCAGAGTGAAGTGACCCATCTTATATAAATCCGTCTGGTGTAAGGTAGTATTCTCGGTTCCTTTACTCAAAGAGATTTTCTTATAAGGTTAAGCTTTCTTGTGATCAGTAAGGTATAGTCTGTGATATGTGATCTTATGAGTAAGTAAGTAAGGTCAGGTTGCAGGACAGGTCAAGTCAGACGAGATCTCGAGTGGTATTAGTAGTAGCACGGCACTACGCGAGTAATGCCAGGGCTTATCAAGTACAGTACCTGCTTAAGACGTTGAGGGTGCCACATCGGACCCGACCTCTAGGCTAGAGGAGGGGGGACTTGACAGATAACAAAGAAATTGACAGGCGGAGGCTCGGAAGACCGGGTCGTCAGCGATAGGTTGGAAAATCCAAAGTGAGCTTTGTATTTTTTGCTTCTAAAATTGGGTCTGATGGTATTACAGAAAAGATGACAGTCTGATGTCAATTCCCTAACGGGCAACCTGGCTAAGGGCTCACAGGGGTGGGAAGGGATCGACGCTGCAGGTAGGTGCCCGCCACCGGGAAGCGAAAAATGATCCTTGGGCCGTCTAGGAGTAATAAATGTAAGGCACGCCAAACGTGGACAAACTAATAAGGAAAGTTGCAGGACGTTCCCCTGCCTTAACTCACATCAAGCTACGTGACACCTTCTCCATTCGTTCAATTGAGCTTTGGGGAGGCTGCATCACGTCTCCTTCCAACGTTCGTCGATCACGGCTTCATTTAGGAGGTCAGGCCATCACGGCGAAACTCCCTTCGAGAGTCGATAAAAATGTTAGATAAAGTAATGTTTGCATCTCCCTGGAATTTGTGAACGGGAGCTGTGGCGTCAACTACACATCAATGTTCCCTCATAAATAGGCAAAATGCAACCCAGGCAATATAGGATAAAAAATTGTTGAGGTAAGTTCCCGCATTTGATTGGAACTTGGGGAAATATTCCCTGTCAATCTGGAGATCGTGGTCGGTTGCTTCGTTGGAAAATACTACGCCGAGACCGTGATCGACTGGCCACCGATCGCTATTGGGGTAACGGCCGTGGTTCTGGAAACACATGCGATTTCGCTCAAGTTCGGAGGTCACCTAAAACAAGACTGGCTAGATTTGATTAATTAAGAAAACCATTGGGTCGATCAATCCAGAGGACGGGAAATATGCGGTCTATAGTAGTTCAAGATAGCTTAACCGCACCAACGGCTCTCGTTTGCGACATTTGCCGGTTCAATTCAGCAGGGGCCTGAGAGGTTCGAGAATAGATGAATGCTGTGCCCTAATAACTATGCACATGTTTCGGACACTGGTGGACGATTGATGGGATAATTGTTGCTTGAAGTCGATGCAATCATGAGAAAAGGGTTATGTGACATTACCAAACTGTAACCTCATTAATAAATGCTGAACAAACAAGCAAACGCCAACCATGCATTGAGTCCATACTCCGTCGATGCGAACCCGTTCGTCGTAACACATTGCCGATTTTGTATCTTCCACACACAAAATATTCGATCGCATTAGTGATTGTTTAGGTAAGTTGGCCAGCACGGAGTATGTAAGCTGTGGTGTCGGTGGAGAGACAGTTCACATGCATGTACGGTCATCAGTGGTGAGTAGATACCTGGTTACAATTCCATGCAACCATCATGTTTTGAATGCTTTACTCCCTTCGCATAGGCCCGATGTAAACTTCGAAAGGGCTACCCAACGCGGAGCGTACTTAAGACCCTCGTCGTAGGCAGGAATTGTCCCAGGGGTGTTCACGTCGTCCCAACTGCATAGAACACGGCCATCCATCCCAGTTGTGTCTGCATCCTTTTCCCATTCAACATCAACGTTCCATGGAGTAGTCCAGTCTCGACGGTAGAGCTTGATATTGGTTAGACCCCCTTCTGGTATGCTACCAAACTTCTCATCGGGGGGATTACTATCAACCACGAAGGAAGAAATAGGTTTGTCGAAAGCGATTGCACATGATCTGGTGGCTTTTCCGTCGATCTCGAATCTGGCCCTGGTTTCACCCTCGTTCCTGGTAATATTGAAATTCAACCAGCTACTGTAACCATTTTCTGGTGGGATTCCATTTGGATGTGTTTTGACTACATTTGGAGGGACATCTGAACCGTCGTAAGAACAAGTAGTTAAGCCAGCGCGTCGACCTCCTTTTGTGGTGCATTCAATGTCTTTGCCCATAGCAGATGGCAATTCGGCAATCGTCAACTCGACAAATTCTTGTAAGCCACCATAATTGATCTTGTTTATACCGGTATCAAGGTCGATGGTTTGTTGAAAATAGATTTTATATCTACTATTTTCGGAGAAGGGAAAGACTGCCAGATTGTAGATCAAGGTTGCAATGAACACTCCAAGCAACAGCATCGGCACGTGGTGGGTAACACGATGTATGAATGGGGTGATTGGCAGGAGGAGGGAAATGCTAAAGAACGCAGTGATAAGATACGGGAGTAGCAGACTTGACCCATCAGCACCTGTCTGAGAAACAGCGGACACCAAGGTTAGACCGTTCTGGCCAGACAAAATGATAAGGAATGGACCTAGGATGAGGAATTGAATGGCCCACACCCAACTTGGGAGGTTCGTTGACCATTTTTGCTCGTACGCGTACGGCCGGTCTTTGGCGTCTTCGTCCAATGTCGCCTTGTTCACTATTGCCGATATGGAACGTCGATACGTAGTAGCAAATGTGGTTCGACGGGATTCTCCGGATCCTCCTCCAACAAGAGGAGTTGTTTCTGTCGCTGGAGATTCAGATTCGATTTCATCGTCTCCGTCGCCGTTCTCGTCTTCAGCAGCAAGTTCATCGTGACTTGGAGAGACCAAGTCATCCGCATGAGGAACTGCGGCGAGATGATCCCTGACCTCATGTTCGTCATGTACTCGTTGCGCAAACGATGCCTTCGTAGGTAAGGCAAATAGCTCGCAAAGTGAGATGAAGGAAGCAAGAAAAGCAGCAGCATGAAAGAACACGAATATGTATCCTCCCGCGATTCTAAAGCGGTCTTCGAAAACAGTATCCGCGACTAGAACTCCCCACGCAATGGTGAATAGCCAGAAAATTGAGTAGCCTCGGTGGAGAGCGCTGGGTCGGGCAAAGTTTGCACCCGCCATGATAGTCCAGAAGACGAAGTAGAAGAGAGAAATCATCATAGCCCACCTATATTTTGAAGTTAGCGCGATGCTTGATGAAGGAATCAACTTGTACTTACACGGTGTATTCGTTGCTATATATAACTAACGGATTGATCTTGGTGATCAGATAGGCAGACCCCACAACCAATGCCGACGCCACGACGAAGGCGAAGGGAAACCTGAACAAACCCTTCCGGCCGCCTAACATGACAGGATCTAGGTCGGACCCCTCATAAGCAGACCGCCTGGATGAGAAGAAGTAGTATTTGTCTTTACGTATCAGGACATACGTCAAGCCGAGGAGTATGAGAGGGGTGGCAATGAGCAAGGTCAGAGACCAAGCAAACAAGGTTCGTAGGTCGAAGAGAGCGAACCCCTTTCCAAACAGGTCGAACCAGACACCGTCGGTCCCTCTACCGTTCCAGACCTTTTTTCGATCACCATCCGCACGTTCTCCGATGAACGTTTGGCCAGTATCACCTGATAAACCCTGCACCGTGTGTAGGGAGCTGCTTAGCATATGCCAGAGGCTGGCTCTAGATGCATGCTTGGCATCATCTTGGTTAGTATGATACCTAGCACGAGGTCGATAGAATGCCACGTCTAAACCCCGTAAGCCGAAGACACCGTCGAAGACTATGTAGTCAGTGTTGCTTCTAATAGCTCCCATACCAAATGCGTCAGACGAGATAACGGTGCCGAATGGATCCTTAGTGCCTTTGTAGGCACTAGTAACTTGAGCGTCAGTCGAGCGAAACAGCATAGCACGACCGCCGGCACCGGCACCTTCAAGATTCAGGAAGGTATGGCAGAAAGGCAGTAGGGGGTTATGAGCGAACGCTTGTGCACCCCATAGCCCATCTTCCTCATTGTTGTTGAATAAGGCAACAATCCCTCTCTGCGGTTGGTTTTCCGGCCGGGAAAAGTAGTCGACTAGAGCTATCAGGGTGACGCAACCCATTCCATCATCAGTTGCTCCAAATCCAGACGCAACGCTACCTATATGTCAGTAGTGGCACAGAGCCTCCTGGTATTTAAGACCTACGAGTCGTAGTGTGCATTCATCAACACGCCCCCTTTGCCCACGATCTTGTCCGAGTATACAGTACCGTCTTCCCACCATCGTCCATGTGGATCATCCTTCCCACGGATATATACTACTACGTTTGTGCCCTCGAAGTATGTACCGGACGAAGTCGATCCAAATACGGTGTTAGCAGTCGTGATATTGGAAACATTATCGGCTAGCACAACCACGCTCGAGTCATTGGCCCCGTTACGTCTCTTAATATCTTCCAATTCTAGCAATAGCCAATCATGTATCTCGTCATTCTTTCGGCTATTGAATGGGTGGTAGTCGCGCGAAATTACGGTTAAGTCAAGCCATGACTTAGTGAGGTTGAGGCCGGAGTATAATGTCGGATTGCTCGGAGGAGACGGGACTGTTTCGTGGATGACGAGTAACGGGACGAGAAGGGCAATGTAAGTAATTGTGATCCAGAACGTTACTGGGAATGGCTTGAATGCAATCGGGTTTGACACAGCCATGATTGGCTGGCCTCGTTGAGTTCGCTGTCAATATAGCTGTAGGGGTCGGATATACCCAGGGCCGTATGCTGCGTCGGGCTGCAGGTGAAATGCGAGATGGAACGCACGAGAGCCGGTGACGGGCAAGTTAGAGAAGCTTTAGGTGGGGATGATGAACATCCCAAGAGATATAAACGCAATGATACTAAGACATATGCAGAGGAGTAGGGCTAATTAGGTCAATGGTTAATGATCAATGAGATTGAAGCTATATTGATGTTTAATCTGGATGTTTTTAGAAGATCGTTTGAGTAGTAGTAGGTATTAAATGTAGGTGTAATATGAAAATGACGTTTAGGTCATTCTTAGCAGGTGACTGCCTTAAAGGGTTGTGAACTCTAACCCCGACGCGACTGACAATGAAGCTAGAATTGGAGAAGGTTGGGAAGTTACTGGTTGTGCTACGCTGTAGAATAAAGGGTGAGGGGGTTGGCCCAAGCTCCAAGAACCCCCTGTCAATTTTATGCATAGTGCATCTCGTGGCTGCAGATACCTCGGTACGAAATCTAGAATCCATCCCATAATGGATTGCGAACTTATAAATACTCTAAGCATCACAGATTGAAAGAGCATCCCATATCGGATGTTATTAAATACGATCATACAAATATTACTACGAGTAAAATAGAAGAAAAAAAGAATTACCAGAGTCATCCTTGTTGCTGTCTATGGATTAGTCCTATAATACACACACAATCCTCCTCCTGTTCGTGATCTCGGAACCACAAATCCGTACTCTTCAAATTTGTACCAGTCAAAAAATGACTCCAACCTGAAGCATCACATACGAAAATAGTTAGTAGGAGGATCAGAATCACTATGCAACGGTGAAATCGTTAGCAGTGAAAGACAGCTTGAGTTGAGTACGGCGCGGCCAAGTCTGCAAGTTAGTATCGAGACATCTTGGTCAATCCGTATACTCCCCACGCTCAAGCACCGGGAGGAGGAGGCGGAGGTTGGTCACCGGGGGGAGGCGGAGGAGCTTCGCCGGCAGGGGGAGGCGGTGGAGGGGGTGCAGTGCCATTAGCATACTGCTGGATAAGGGCGTTAATGTTTCCAGGTGGTAGACCAGGAGGTGCACCCAAAGAACCGCCAGGCGGAGCGAGACCCGGAGGTGGTCCCATGCCAGGAGCTGCGCCGTAGCCTGAATAGCCGGGATAGTTCGAGTATTGCTGTTGTCCAGCAGAAGCTTGATGCCAAGGGGCTGCTCCGGGGGCCGAAGAACCACCGTTGTAGTTCTGGCTTTGGCCTCCGTAGTAATCGCCGCCATGGTTCTCGTTACCACGGTGGCGGTCGCGCCAAGGAGCGGAACCGCCGCCCTCGTTACTCTGATCGTTGTTGCGCGAGCGCCACGGAGCCGCAGCACCTGTAGGGCCTCGTTGCCAAGGCTTTGCATCACCACCGCCGTTGTTGTAGGAGCCAGGACCTGCTTCGATGCGAGCTGGAGGTCCGCTAGAACCTCCTCCGAGCTCTTGCATGAATTGCTAAATGTAATATTAGATGTTGATTCTTGTCTAGTTATTCTCAGATGGGCACATACCTCGTATTCGCGGTCAACGGCATCACCGGAACCGATACGGCCAGCAGCAGCACGAGGGGGTCCTTCACTACGCCAGCTTGCACCCTTCTGTCTATCAGGACAATCTCGAGCCATGTGACCAGCATTGCCACAGACACGGCAGATGATGTTGGCGGTGAAGTTCTGTTTCTCCGGACAGTCATATTTGCGGTGACCGATCTGGCCACAGTTCTGGCAGGCTTGGTTCTCGTCGTCACGTAAGGTACCGTTTAGAGTGGCAAGTTCTCGAAGCTGGTTTCTCTTGAGTTCGTTTTGACCCTCGGGAATCGAGGCGGCCTATACCATTGTGTTAGGATAAGTTTCAAGAGGAGCAGCATGCAGACAACTTACAGTCTCAATAACATTGTGAATGAGCTTCTTAGCCTTGTTAACTTTCTCCTCAGTGTCTGCCATGATCAGGCAGTGCAAGTCTTCCTCCTGGTTGCTGGCGTGGGCAGCATCGGACCGACCCTTGCCTTCTTTAACGGAACCTTTTCCGCGAATGGCAATCTTAGCTCCTGATTCTGATTCCATTTTCTTTAGTGTGTTACCACGAGGGCCGATAAGTAGACCAACTTAAGTAAAAGACCTAGGTGTTAGTGTTTATCACAAAACAGTTAGAGCATGGGGAAGGGGAAGAGTTAGACGAAGCCAAGAATGGACATGTCATCCATCGAGATATGACTGCACTCCTGGTAATATCCCGAACAAGAAGGGGCATAAACATGGTTAGAAAGGTTAGAGGGTTAGCAATCTCACTGAAGTTAATCTCTGGGTAGTCGTTGACGGGCACGTAGACCTTCTCTTGGGTCTTGGTCGGCCGTCGATAGTCCTGTGGCGGGTGATAGTTAGGAATCGTCTTCATAGCTTTCTCAACGAGCTTGTGTCTCTCATCCTCGAGACGCTTGCGGTAACGGTATTCTCTAGTGTTAACACGGCGACCATGGTTGTCATATTGCGGGGGGGGAGAAGGAGATCTGTACGGAAGAACAGTTAATTTTGCGCCGTAAGGTTATTAGATTATATGGGTATTTGACATACCTGTCGCCATCAGCAGGCACAACATCGTTGATTCGCAGCTTCTGGCTAATCTCTTCAATTCTCAGGTGCAGAGTATATGCCTCCAGTTGTTCGCTAGTCATGTTGGCTACGATGGCAGTTGGAAGACCCATTAGGCCGGCGGCTTTGTTTTCGGAAGCATCGCCCCAACGGTTGCGCTTCTTTCGACGTCGAGGACCATCAGCATCGGTTCCTGTAGGATGGCATATTAGTTTCAATCATCAAAGTAGAATAGACCAGGCGAAGATATTTCATAGATGACTTACTAGGTTCAGGACTGCGACCGCGCTTCAAGTCGCGATCGCCACTGAAGCCATCAGTTCCATTTTCGCGACCATCATCTCCTTCACCTCCAAATCGTCGACTTTTGCCAAGAGGGATGTTGTTCGAGCCGGTGATTCCCTGATTTCTCCACGACATATTGATGTGTTCGCAAGCTCGCAAGTTTGCGCGGTGCGATTAGTTTCAAAGGCGTGGAAAGTTGAATTGAGAAAATCAGTCTTGGGTTGAATTATTTTGGAGACGGACGTTTCTGACTGATGGGCAACAGCGCTAAGCTAAATCTTGTCTGGAACAAAGTGGAGTAACGGATGCATTGACCACCTGTACTTCAATCAAATGCTGATTACGAAAGAAGCACGTGACGTGCTGTGAAACTCGATGTGCGTTACGTAAGCCAAGAGTCAATTCAAATTGTCCATCCGAGCTCGAGCTCGAAAAGCAAAATTAAACACGGTGCATTTTCATTCATTCACACGACGAAAAAAAATTTGCATTACCTTCAAAACGCGACAGAGCTGACGAGGCCGAATACAGCGAACGATGAAAACATTACTTAGGAGGTAAACACTCGTGCACATGGCAAGATTAGCCAGTTAATTTTTACGATAAGCGACATCCTATAGCAGGCTTGTGAATGTTCAACACATGAAGAGTGGCTATCACTTGGCTTCCTCCTTCATGGAATCCTGAATCCATTTTCTAGCCCCTGCAGCCTTTTCCTCGATCATCTCATCAGTAAGGTTCTGGAGATCTTCATAGTTATGTTTCGACGGTACATGGCGGCCCTTCTCAACCCCAGGTCGCTTGAGCATTCGCTGGACCCATTGGTCTAGCGTCGGGAATTCGGACATGTCGATTCCAGCCCATTCTTAGTAAGGGTGTCAGCCAACCTAGTGAAGTCATAGGACTGTGCGAGACATACTTGCTGATGCGACCCATCCCCAACTCGCGATATCTGCGCTGGTACAACGATCACCAACTAAGTAGCCGGACGTTGAAGACTTAAGGTGGGTATCCAGAGTCCGATATAGACGGCGAGTCTCGTTCTTGTAACGATTGATACCGTACTCGATCTTCTCAGGGGCGTATCCTATTAATATTTAGCTCTCATCACCCAGGCACTCAGAACCGTGTCCAGTACATACGGTTAAAATGGTTCAGCTGTCTATTAGATGTCAACATCTGTTAAATTCATTCCTCAATCCGAATTTTACTTACCCCTGCATTGGGCCAAGTCCTCCCATTTGCCACATAATCTAGGTTATATGAGAAGTTGGGTCTTAGTTATCCAAAGGCATTGATGGCTCACCCAGTTGTTTACTTCATAGTACTCCCTGGACCCCTTCGGATATGACACTTTGTGTTCGGTATCATATCTATCAGTCAAGTACTGCATGATCGAACCGCTCTCAAACAGTCTGATGGGCTTGCCATCAGTAAAAGTGTCCGTCAATGCGGGGATACGGCCATTCGGGTTAATCTCCAAGAACCACGGTTCCTTCTGGGTGTTCTTGCTAAGCTCAACAGCAGTGACCTAGATTAGTCAGCTACATCATATTTAATCACCATCCCCTTCTCCATCTATATCGGAGTAGTAATATGGTCAGACGTGCCTTGTAAGGTAGTCCCAACTCCTCTAGTAGAATCGAGATCTTGGTGCCATTGGGCGTCTGCGCGGTGTATAGATGGATATCAGACATCTTGGATAAGAAACTTGTTGCAACTCGCTTGAATGTGTTTGTCATTAAAACACGATTCGTCAACTATGGACAGGTTTAAGAACAGAGGGGTCGCCAAAAGATATATCAAACTCAAAACGAAGGATTGATAATCAATCTAGAAATATTTTCCGGCTTAATAAGACATTAAACCTTCTATGGAATTAGTAAACATCAACTGATATCGGCTGCTACCATGCACCTGCCATACTCAACTCCACCATTTCCCCGCTTTCCCTGTAACCTTGCTCTAGGCAATGACAGCGCGGACAGCTCGGATCAGAGGCCCACATCCTTCCCCGTGGAGTCTAAAGATCTTACTAGTCCCGTCGGCCCACACCGGCTGCGGCTCCGGAGATAAATACAACGTCAATTCAACAACAATTCCGAGCAGAGAATAAGATAGTTAAAGGAACTACTAGAGATAACAATAAGAATGTGATATAAGTGATACTGGATGCAGATGTATGGCTGTTAATGCTGAGGATGATATCATGGTCGTGTACCTAGCCTGGTAGCTAAAGAGTAGAACTAGACGGAAATACAAAAAATCATGAGATGCGTATCTGATCAAAGAGAATTACTTATCGAATTTTCCGTCGGATATATACCCAATACCTAACAGGTGCTTATTAGGGCTAGATCATTAATGAATGTACTTTTATAATTACTAGTAGTTGAATTTTCACTGTCGGTCCCCTCACTGCTGAATTTAGTCATAACGGCCGTCTCTAAATTCTTGCTGTCATTCTAGAAAACTGTCGCGACCTGATCCATCCACTGTTATCTTGGTACCTAGATACCTACATAATCTCAAGTTGCATGGACCTTACTTTTATCGAGATTTTCCCAACTATTGCCTTTTCTTGAATCTTTCATCCCACGCATCAACCCCGCGAGCTCAACCTCAAACCCACATTGTGCTTTTTCTTGCAACCATGGGTACTAATAATCCCAATCAAGATTCGCATGCACCACTTCCTCGCGGCACGTCTTTCGCTACTCCCAACTCATGGAATCCTTCCAATTCTTTTGTTACCAGTTGGGTCAATACTCAATCTGTTCCTGCAATGCGTGAGCAACCGCTACCTCCTGCACAATTCCGGGCTCCTTCACAGCTATCTGTAAGAAAGCATTCACACCATTCTTTGATTCTCGGATTTATTTATTCGGGGCAGTGAGCAACAGCTGACGCTAATTTCGCTAGCCTATCTCAGAGGCCATCAAAGAGGAGGATGACGGTGGTGATGAAACGAAGAAAGTCCGTCGGCGCTCCACTACGACTGTGCGATCCATAATCAACAAGAGACGTAACAGTATTGTCGCATCGAGACAGGAAATTTCCCATCGAATGTCTGCTGTATACAGTCGGGTCTTTCCTCTCCGCGGTTCAAGCATCGGAGCACCGTCGTTCGTCCCCATGTCAAGCCAGACATCCCTGATCCATTTGAAGGACGATGTCTTCAAGCCGTCGATGAGGTTTATATTCGTGGGTGACTCAGGTTGTGGCAAGTCGGCCCTACTGATGTGGGTTATCAATTCCCCCTACTCCAAGATAACTAAGTACCTAGTGTCAACCAAGCTTGATAAGGTGCTAACACATTATTGCATAGGCGTTCTTACCGTGGAACCTTTATTGAGGCATGTCAGATATATTTTGGGGAGTAGAGACACCGGCGTCGCTAACAAAGGACTTTTACAGGGCCTCGAGAAGACTAAATTTGAGTCTTTCATCAAGACTATCAGTATCGACGAGCAAGAGATTATTATGGAGTTATAGGATACATCCGGTGATCTCGAGCTAAACCAGCTGAGACTATTGTCATACCTTGCATTTGACGCAGTATTCCTGTGCTTTTCCCTCGACAATACCACGGGATTTGTGGAGGCCCAGAATAAGGTACGCCGATCTTATACATCAACCAATGACCATCAATAGGTCCAAGATAATTGTTAATACTGGGGTTCTTACCCATAGTGGGTCGACGACATCAAGGCAAACTGTCTGAATGCCCCCATCATTCTTCTCGGCCTCAAGAAGGATACTTGCGTCGGCACCGGTATGCGGGCGCCTAAGATACATCCTCACCTATTCTCATCACCTCGCACGGCACGGGTAAGATTTACTTTTCCACTCCTGTCTACCTACACTTTTGAGTATATTCATGATTTTTAGCGTATTGGAAACTAACTTCGCCTAGAACAACCAGGGTTCTTCTGAATCAGATATCCAAATAATGAGATCCGTTAAATATATCGAATGCTCAGCTAAGACGGGTTACAACGTGGACCGAGTCTTCCAGGAGGGCGCGACACTGGTGCTTGCTGAGCGAGAAGAAGCTGCTGCTCTAGAACGTATCCGGAAGGAGACCGAGGACTTCGACAAGCAAGAGGACATTGAGAATATCGAAAAGGAGCCTGCAGCCAAGCCTGTGAGGGAGAAAACTTCCGGCGGACTAGCTAAATTCCTCTGCTTCAAGTGAAGGGTTAGCATAAGCTACTAGTTGGGTTTTGCCTGTTGAAAGAGTTGCTTGAACAAGATCCGGCCACTGATTGGAATTCTCACGGGGCATTCTTTAGAAGATTTAACAGCAAGATTGTTATTCTGACCTGCGCTGAACGTGACTATCAGGCCTGACCGATGATTAGAGGACGAAATAAATGATTCATCAATATGAAATATCTCTGTGATACTTAGGTATGCATGCATAAAGAGGTTCCTTGGGAAGAACCCGATTTTTGGAAGGTATAGAATTATAAAAGGTGTTATTCCCTGGCTAATGAGTGACATTAGCCTCATATTATACCTTGTCATCCACAACTAGGGTTCCTGTTGAAAGTTCCCCGCCCAACACATAGTAAGTCAATATGCCCCCAAAACAGAATGAAACAGAGCCTTTTTCTCGGTATAGGCAATCCTCCTGTTGTAATAAGTTATAACTACCTGCGAATAATTGCTATCGCATAGGTAGATATCAACCTAGTTTCAATTGAAAGGATGTTATAATAGGAACCACTCCTATATAACCTCGGTCTCCCACACTTGATAACCCCAGTCTCGAGCCATTCGCTCTGGTTTTTTTATCTTATTTGAAAGTTGAGTGCATTCAATATAACCTTGTATAAGTCCGCGAATTCTTTCGCAAGGAGAAAAAAGTATCGAATGAAGGCTAAACCTTCATAAAATCGGCGACATAAGATTGTGGGTACATTTGTTCCGTTAACATGAATCTGAAAGATATTTTGACAGTATCATATACAGCAGTGTCCACTCAGTCTTACGAGTCTTCAATACGATACGTAATATCCTTGAAGAATGCCCGGCTCATTGACCTCGATAATAATAGCGGTGTTCTTCATCCTCTCAAAAGTTCGAGCCTATAAAAGTTAGCTTAAAGGACTAAAGTTGTTATGTAACTTTTGCAAGATTCTTAGACTCGAATGAAACCAAGACGGCTCTTTATATTGGCGATGGCCGTAGTAAGTTGGCCATAGACCTGACTGTTACGATACCATCATCAATTCCCTACCTGAAAGTTTATATATTTTCACCCAGAAGGTTTGAGGACAGACGACATCGACATCTCTAAAGCCTACGCAAACTTTCGTGGGTACCATGTTGTTTCTTCCGTGCCATCAGACTTAGATTCGGTATGGAAATAATTGTTATCCTCGGCGCTCCAGGACCAGTATTCGTCTGGGAAGGGCATCTCCGTGCTCTCAGAGGATGAGGTTGATACCGGAATTAATCGAAAGGGATAGTCTTCATCGTCGAAGTCATTTGACAACTTCTCCCAGGAGGAATAATTAAAGCGTTTGTTTCGCAGAGGATCCTGCTGATTGTTTATATGAGAGCTTGTTTCGATCGCGCCACCAAGCGAGGTTGGTGTGGTACGAGAGGGTTGCGTTTCCCCCCAACTAAATCTAGATTGTGACTCTGATTTATTTGTATGACTTGAATCACATGGGATATGACTGTGCAAGGGGATCTCTGGGTAGATATTCGAGGCTGAATTTTGGTGAAATGCAGAAAAGTCTTGCATAGTACGTTCCGTCCGACGTTCGTTTAACGGAGGGTTACTATTATCGGCGTTATCGTTTAAGATGGAAAGGGGATACTGTAGGTATTTTTCTCGCAATGATGAGGTCGACTGCGATCTTCTCTTAATGTCCTTAATTGGATATGAATGCCTTCGTTGCGAGCAGAGACTCCTTGCTAGGTCGTTAAACCCGAGTCGAGCTCGTTCCGATTCTCTTGGGAATATACTGGTATCCAAAACTTCAATGTCTCCAAGTAAATAATGCATTGTATCCAATTCCTCCGAATCCTGCGAATGATGCTCAAGAATGCATTGGTGTGGTTTGCGAGGTGATAATCTCTCTGTAGAAGGTTCTACTCGTGTAGAACATGTGGCAGTGACTGGATCTTTTCCATTCGCTGAGACATTTGATTCTAGGGGCCTTAAATGATTACATGTAAATCCATTGCCCTTGACTTGACACTGATATGGCGCCACTTTAGCTTGCTCTTGAGCATCTACTGAACGGGGTCTCCAAGAAAGAGTATTATGCCCCGGTAGTTGAGGAGTTTGTATTGACGCACACGCTCCGTCTTGTACTTTCACTTCTTCGTTTAATCGACCACTGAAATTACGGTTCTGGACAGGAGTCTCTGACGCTATAGCTTCTCCGTCATTTGATTCCAAATCCAGAATGGTAACGTATACCCAATCCTCATCTTCACTCTCAGGCAGTAAGTCCCCAAGAAGAGTGATTGCATCTTTATAATCCATGCTAGCCCGGTTCTTTTCTGGGTCCTGCATGTCTGGCTGTTGCCAAGTCCAAACGCAGAGGTACTGAAAATAGTATTTCAACCTCAGCAAGACCTGATATTTCCACTTCCCTACTAGGGTCACTTGTTTTCTCGTGTGATTTTGGATATGCGGCGCTAATAGCTCCTCGAAAAGAGATGAAACATGCGGAGAGTACGTAGGCCTGTTGTGGTTGAAGATCAGAGTATAGATACCGTCGATATGAACGATTTGATGCGATGTCTGAAACTTTCGGTTACCCCACAAGAACCTCCAAACAAGAAGAATCTTTTTTCCATCATTCAAGATACTTTGGGAATTCTTAGAAATATGCTCCTCTAACCACTGATATGAGACCAAATTCTCTTTGCTTTCGCGTTCAAGATTGGCATTCACTCGCTGCGCTGGCTCCCAACGCTGATGAAAGATAATCGGTTTCGCAGGTAGTTCGGCATCGGCCGAAGTAGGTATTGTTGCCTCGAGTAGTTCGACTTTGAAATCGAATACAGTCTATATAACATATACGTAAGCTCTAGGCTATCATGTTTCTGAAATGGAGGCCATAATTTTCTTACCTCTGGTTTTCCAACCCCCGTGATATTCTTTGATACTTGGTGTGCAAATTGGCAATCACCCTTGGAAGCCCGACCAAAGCGATATGGCATTATAATAAGAATAAGCTACGTGTGTTAGTCTTTGATAGGATGGGTTGCTGTACAATCGATATATTCAGCGATCGTGGGTTTATGTTTCGATTTAGGACTTCTTCGGTAAACGTAGACAATGTGAAATCTGCCTTGGGGAAACGGGGGGTTGCTCCCTTGGGCTCGCATAAGGTAGTATTATGTATTCTAAGCCACATAAGCCGGGATTGTCCATCCAATAGGGTTGGGAGTAAGATGTACGAAGAAAGCCACCTCTGTACGGTCGTGCGCTATTTATCTAGGCCGCTCCTAGCATCGGCAATCCTCACATTCGTAGTTGCTGGTATGTTCTAAGCATGGATTCAGAGCGCCAACAAAGACAACCGAGAGGTTACTCGAAGCTAACAAGCTTCATGGTGCATCATGATCATGTCATTGTTAAGCAGTTTCGCGAATTAGCCGTCAAAGACCTTCTTTATTTAC
The DNA here is from genome assembly GCA_022695765.1 of Annulohypoxylon moriforme. NCBI lineage: Eukaryota > Fungi > Ascomycota > Sordariomycetes > Xylariales > Hypoxylaceae > Annulohypoxylon > Annulohypoxylon moriforme. Next base: position 257,741 of record MU403104.1, read on the forward strand.
AAGCAGAACTATGCGATTTACAATATGATTTAAATCATCAATCTAGAATGGATGTGAACTCCCTGAATGAAAAAACACAGCGGTATGATCGAGAATGGTGTCATCTCAGGTATGCGGCTGGTGGTAGTGGGAAACAGTGGCAACTTGCCCTCCAAATTCGGGAAAAGCTCCGCGAGTATTGTATGTTACCCCTCGTTATTTCTTTGAAAATAGCAATTGAGCCGCATAGGACAAAAAAGGGAGAGAGACAGGGAGGAATAAGTATTCAAATAAGAAAATCTTGAATAGGAGAAAGACCATGAGTAAATGTATTAACTGCAAAGACTCCGCGATCCAACAATACCAGAATATTGGAGCATTGCCGCGACCTAGCAATCGACGACGTGAGATCGTGCATTCATATACCCTCAGCTCCGCACTTGGTGGTGACTGTGACTTCCTCGGTCGGGATCTCAGCAATGTGTTCCCACACGCTTCGGTATATTCTAGCCAGCACAGGAGCGATATATTGTTCCTAGGCGACGAACCAGGAGATGATGACCTTTTAGCAAGATTTCTTGTAGGGCCTGCCCTGGAGATCTTCCATGTATGTTGGAGGACACTAAAGGTATGTAAGATACGTCGCATGTTTAAGCAACAGAATTGATTTCCTGCAATAGACACCTGTACCTGATTTAGAGAGTCAGGTTCCAGGAGCATGCACTGCTCTTTATCAATACCCTGATGCTAGAATTCGAATTATCGTGCATACTCTTGGCTCTATCATGTCCACTGTCGTCCCAATGATTTCCATTATTGCCCTCTACTTTGTCGACAGCATGCCCCTGAGACTTGGTTTAGTGAGCATCTTCAGCGTAATCTTTTCGGTGGTCATGAGCTTGGTTACGAATGCTAAGCGAGTGGAGATCTTCGCTGCTGTCGCCGCGTTAGTCCCTATATTTTGCAGTCTAACAGCTTCAAGCTGACGAATTACATAGATTCGCCAGCGTGCAGGTTGTATTCATATCGACAACTCAGAGCCAGTAGGTTCCATATTTAGACGTCTAGGTAAGACTATTAGTACTGCTACAACTAAGTTGCTGCTGACAATGGTATGGGTTACGTACCTATACATTGGGTATCTACTTATTCTTGCGCCACAGAACGTTTATGGATTCGTTCTTCAACGCTACCTGATCCCCCTCTAGAAAAAAAAGTGCCCCTCTCAAAGTTATAAGATTCCAAGCATATCGTTCCCTACGTTCGCCATACAATCTTTACCTATAATCTCGTAAATCATCAGCGCACACTCCCTCAACTTCTTGAATACCTACCCAGTATCCTCCGTAAAGTCGTTACGCTATTGCATTCGTTTTTCTTTCAGCGTGTTCGTCCCATTCCAACACAGGCCAGAAACAACAGAACGATCAGCGATCAGGCTGCTATGCCCAACTTCTGAGTTGTTTTAGATGAATATATATTTCAACCAAATCTACCACGTTCCTTCAGCTAGACTCAAATGCCATCTGGAGCTGATTTACTTCTCTGGCGTGGCATAGTGAGTGGTTAGGTTGCCTATTCCTGTCGATGCTAGTCAGAATGTGCTGGAAACATCATCTTAACATTTCGCATTCGTCCTCCAACCACATCGCTTCGTATTTTACCTAGATAATTACTAATAACCTGATAATTTAGATCAGCAGTAATAATGTCGCCCAAAAAAGGGTCGAGTATCATCGAACCAGACCCTGCGTCGACTGCCGAAACGCAATGCCTGCGGAAATGGAGGCGACACCTCGTATTCGATATCGAATCACCGGACGGTAAATCGGGCATCAAAGCTGTTGGCCTCATAGATGGAGGATCCGACGTCTCCATAATATCGAAAGAAATAGCTAAGAAGGCCGGACTCAAAAGAATACCACTCAAACCTGAGGAAAGACCTGATCTCGAAGGGCTTGACGGCCGTTTGACATGTCAACCAATGGGGTACGTCAACGCAAAGATAAGACAAGTAGATCTAGAACTTGATACCATTGAATTGCCCTTCTATGTGGTTGATGCCAAGAGAATTCCCCTCCTGCTAGGTAGCGAGTTCAACCAAGCGCATGATATCGAAACGAAAATATCTAATAACGTCAAAAATCTGCGCGACCCTATAGAATGGGATAGAGATCATTCATCTCGTAACCATGTTTGCGTTCTCATCGATTCACGCAGTAAAGGTACCTAGGCAATATTCCTACCCGAACGCCTTAGTATAGAATGCTAATTAGATCTTAGAACTCCAACGAAAAGAAGAGGAACAAGTGCAGCAGCAACGCAAAGAAAACAGTGAGCAAGTATTGGTGGCAATTGAAGCGATGAAAACCCGGCGAAGCCTTGAACAATTCACGTCAGCGGATGATGCCCAAACAAACCGGTCAATGATAAGCTCCTGCGATACTTCTGTGAACTCTCCTTCCACGATCCCGTCACTATCATCCTTCTCGACATACTTGAGCATCACGAGTGCTCCAATTTCAACTGCTCCGTCTTCGTGTGACGCGAGCCAGACACGAACCGACGACAGTGCTAGTAGTCGTAAGATGACGAAATAGCATCCCTGTTAGAGACCTAACCGGATCGAAGCTCGGTCCTTCAGAAGCTCGGTCTATTAGCCTAAAATCTTCTTGTGGCTGATCCTAGCGCATCATATGCCTTGATCCTGCGTAGAGGCTCAAAGCTGCTCGTCGTTAGCATCACATTTACCAGGTCCTCCTTATCTCAACCGCGACATCTCTTACCTCTCTTGAGATCCATTTTTGCTTTATATCTCTTGACAACATATTTGCATTCCCTACGATTCCATTCGGCGCCGATTCACGTGCGCAGGTAATTGGTAATCGGTGGCTCGACTTTCGATATTCGTTACTGCCTCCGATACCATTACTTTTATTTCGACCTCATCATTACCTGCCCTGGTGCTCAATAAGGCATATCACATCTTCCTTATAGCTTTGTGTATGGGCTGTCATTAAATTCGTACCGATTAAGTTAAGTTATTGGGGTCTGGCTTTTGTACGTCTTGCAACTGATAGAGCGACGTACCTTAGCTACCGTAAGCTATTGGCTTTACGATACATATTGAGACAGGTCTATTGTTCCTTACTAGTCAAAGGAATCTATAGAGACCCTATACAAACTTCGTTCAAAAATAGCCTTCGGGAAGCCAAGTAGGGAAGGGAGCGGGCACCAGGCACCTTGATGTACTTAACGAACATATATTTAAATGTGATGGTCCCAATGGTACCGGTGCATCACCCCTTGCGTCGTCATTATAAAGTAATCTATTCGATCGGCCCTTTGCATAAGTCAAACTGTGTCACATAGGTATTACTTACATACTTGGTAACGGACGGTCATACATCATGCGGATCACGGTACATTTATATTAAGTATTACATAGGTACTTAGTAGGTAATTATTAGACGCTAAGCTCGGAGTCTTACCGTGGTTCCGTAACGCGAAAATATTGTCTACCCAGGTAGGTACTTAATATCAATTGGTACTGGATTATATTGATCCATTCTTTTACTTATAAGGTACTTGCATGAAATAGGCAAGCTATGATTTTGTTTACATCTATTATAAATTATGCGATAATTTCTGGTCATAAAACGGGACATCGCCAACCATGCTGTCGCTTTTCAACACTTCCCCCTAGTTTCTATTCAAAGTTAGTTATTGATGTGAGCTGAAATACACAACTCTCAAGTACCTAGGTAGCTAATAGTTCATCTCAGAGAAGAGTCGGGAATAGCTTCATTTCGTCCGACTGATATTTTATTAATAATGTTTCTAGCCAATAGCATTGCATTATGCGTAACGGATAAATAAAATGGTTGTATGTACGTAAGAGAACGTTTTCCTAGATAGGAAATACCTCGGTTTATGATGATTGCCCCACTTATCGCATTCTCTGACACGAGATCGCGACTCGATTGATTACATGAACAGCCGAATTGAGCCTTCTTTATACCGAAACCTAAAGAACATCAAAATTTAGTATTTCGATGGAAGCTATCAAGTGAGCCATACTTAACCTCTCATAATCATCCAAAATGGCATCAAGCGAGCTATTTACGGTTCCAATTCCTCCTCTCAAGTCACACCAGGGGGGCAGCATTGTCTGCACGTCCCCCGAGCCGAAAGTCTACGTCCTCACATGGACATCCCCCCCGGATAACAGGCTGACGCCTGCCTTCAACACCGCGCTCATAACCGCTCTCGATATCATCGAGTTCGGCCACCCACCAGGCGTCGTCATAACCACATCTTCCATTTCCAAGTTCTATTCCAATGGGCTCGATCTACAGCTTGCCATCTTAACCCCGGGGTTCTTCCAGGATAGCATATACCCGGTGTTCCGAAGGTTCCTAACATATCCAATGCCGACAGTCGCCTTAATCAATGGCCACGGCTTCGCGGGCGGTTTCATGCTGGCTATGCACCATGACTACCGCGTTTTCACGAGCACCAAGGGTTACCTATGCGTGAACGAGCTCGAGTTCGGAGCGCCGCTGCCGCCACCCATGAGCTCCATCTTCAGGATAAAGACCGCTCCCCGCGTATACCGTGACATGGTCCTCGAAGCACGCCGCTTCGACGCGAAGTCTGCTCTGGAAGCTGGCATAGTAGATGCTGTCGGCGAACTGGACGTAGCGCTGAAATTGATCAAGGAAAGGGCGCTGCTTAAGAAGGGGACCACCGGCGCCTACTCGCTTTTAAAGACTGAGATGTACCGCGAAAGCGTGGCGTTGCTGGACGCCAGGGGCAAGGACGCGGTGAGCCCCGACGATATGCATGCAGCTGAAAAGAAGAGGAAAGCTGAAGGAGCGAAACGGTATGAGGAATGGAAGAAGACACAAGGTGCCGACAAAGCTAAATTATAATGGCCTATGATTTACCAAAGCACTCCAGGGCTAAAAGATACAATGCTTATAGGGCTTATACTATACTGTATTCTATCGCTAAAACCCCTGTAAGAATCTGGGGACTCGGCGCTGTTGAGCGCTATAATTATAAGTGGAAGCTTATTTCGGTCAATCATATTGCCGAGGTACTCAGGTGCTTCCACCTTTTCAACAATGGTTTCAACTTTGCTCCAACAACGACTCAACAACGTCTAAACAACGTCTAAACAACGTCTAAACAACAGTCCAACAACAGTTTAACGACAGCTCAATATCAATTCAATTATACTAAACCAAAAATCAAATCAGATTCCTCAAAGTAAGAAATTAAAATATCTTAGGGTGCACGATATAAAAGTCAGGCCGCCAAACTAGAGCGACGACGCAAACCACCAATTGACGTGAAAACCCATTACAGTTCTAAAATGTATTTACGCTGTATTTATCGCTAAAGCCCTTAAAAAAATTAGGGGGCTCAGCCCTGTTGAGCGCTATAACTATAGGCGGTATTAGTGGAGGTTAGTTTGACCAATCAGATCGTGAGCTACTACTCATCTGGTTGTGAACCTGGGTTCAACAACAGCTGAGCAACAGCTGAACAACATTTCAACAACGCTTCAGCAACACTTCAACAGCAGTTGAATTTCAAGGTTTTCAAAGCTGATAGCTTTGCGAAACCTAAGCTTCAAAGAATACACAGCAATTACCTGATTCAAGAGCTTCAAATTGGTTCATTAATATTGAGCTGTTGGTAGGTTGTTGTTAAACTGTTGTTGTTGTTGTTGTTGTTGTAGTGTTGTTGAAGCGTTGTTGGAGCGTTGTTGAAATGTTGTTCAGTTGTTGTTTAGCTGTTGTTGAACCTACTAAGAGGTACCTAAGGTTTAAGGCGGGGTACCTCTATGGATCTGATTGCCCAAGTGGCCAAAATATGCTCCCTAATATCACTCATAATTATAGTGCTCGGCAGCGCTAAGTCCCCTAACTCTCACAGGGGCTTTAGCGATTGAATAGAGTGTTTCAAGTCATTTCGCCCGCCGTCAATATTCATTCATCTCAAATTTGATTTCCAAATTCCATAGGAGCCCCTTGCGTTTTCTTATTCAATATAGATGGAGCCGGGCTAGGATGCTAAAGGAACTGCGGTTTCCATCCCATTTTGCGGATAAGTCCTGCCATGGCCAACACACCTCACGGCGACACTTATTGTCCCCCCTTAAATCAAAATCCAGGGCATGCTCGACGCCATACATCAAAGGAATGACAGCCTTACAACGAACCTCACCCTCGCAGAATACCTTCCTCTCTATCAACCAGTGATTGGCTGCAACAGGAGTTTCAGAAGCTAGAAATAAATGATCATGATTAGCTCGTGAGCGAGTCATTTGGAGACCTACGAGGCATGAGTCTAATGAAAATCAATCGACCTACCCATTCTTCGAGTTTGCCTTCATTTTCCAATAGCTCAACATATTTCTCGTGAAGACGCTCTATACCGAGAAACCGGTTAGTGATAGTGGGGCTAATTAGAATATATGGGGGTCATGAACGTACCGGACGTGCAGAAGAGGACACGGTCGATCGCGGCATCGCCAGTTATAGAATCTAGGAACTGATCGGCCCCTGCATCATTGCCGATCTGGCTCACGAGGAACATGACGGCTGGTAATCCCATTAGTACGAACGCTATCAGCCATATAATTGTATTGGTACGACGCATAGCAAAGGAAAGTTCTGTTCTTACACTCTTGCGGATATTGATGTCCATTTAGCCTTTTGCCGCAAGTCACGACGGAATTCTTGAACGTCTCCTTCGGCTCCGGATCCGGTCCGCCGTCTGTGATAGTGAGAATGAGATATGGACGTTCGAGCTTGCCGCTTCTCTCGTCTAGTTCCTTGTAGATGAGGGGATCTAGGATTTTCTTTTCTAGGTTTTCACCGATGCGTGTCTGTCCCTGGGGGCGGAACTGCATTTTTTGGTCAATTTGATCTGCGTTGAGGTCATCACCTCTATAATCGCTGTTAATAAATCGTAAGTGGGCGCCTTTCCCGTCAGGAACCAGTCGAGTTGCGATGCTAGACATGCGCTGAACAAGCATCCTCATGACGTTCATCTTGGTATTGACCACATTGCCATTGGCATCAGTGATGTTGGCATTCATTGACCCACTATCGTCTAATGCAAGTTTACTCTCAGCAGCCGCAATTAGGTAAGTACGATGTTGAATAACTTACCGCAGTAGAATACTGGCTGGTATAAGGCTAGTCTAACGAGACCTTTGACTTGATCCGGCTCTTTTAGGTGGTTTGTGGGATCGTCCTTGAGCTCGATAGCCTTTTCGGCCACCCTTTGCAAGAAATCGCTTTCCGAGGTGAAGAACTGGCCGAGACCGAAGTCGTTGACATACTTTTCGACTCCCTTCTTAAAGTCGTCTACTGTCTGGGGGTTATCGATGTCCTATCCTTGCACGTCAATATATCTGCGTCATCTATTATTTAAAGATAAGAAGTCACCTACCTGGGCGATTGCGTCGTCCGGCTGGACGCTGCCAATGTGGTAGAGGTTGGACACGACGCCACGGATGACACCCTTGATGAGCCCGCTATCCACGTATGCGAGTATGAATAGCACAAAGTTAACAATCGTATTGATGAGTTCAGGAAGCCCCGCATATTGCTGGCTAAGCGGAGAGACAGCTTTCTGAATTGCAGCAACGTGGGACCTCTTCGCCAGCACCTCGGCTGTCTGGCCCTTGTCATTTTTGACGTGTAGAGAAGCTCCAGCATCGATGAGCATATTAACTACCACGGGGTCTGCGGCCTGGGTAATAGCCACCATGAGAGGTGTGTCGTTGCCGCAATCATCGCTAGTTTCATCGACATTTACGCTCTGATCGAGTATCAGGCGCACGATTTGAGACCTGTTTTTCTTTGCATTCGCGGCTGCGTAGAGCGGAGTCATTCCGTGGCCATTCTTTAAGTTGGGAGAAGCTCCCTTATCTAGAAGAAGCTTCACGACAGAGGCATGTCCAAATTTAGCTGCCACTGTGAGGGGCGTGTATCCTCCAGGGCCTTGTTCATTAATGTCAGCTCCGCTTTGAATGTACTTATTTAATCTTTCAGCCGTAAGTTGCCCTTGTCTGGCTTCATTGTAGAGGGTATTAGTCATTGTGGGGACAATTATCTTAAAGAGCGAGATGATAAGATACTTGGGTAGTATTATGTAGGTAAGCACAGATCTTGGGACAAATCTTTCGAGTCGCAGATGGTTGGAACTATAATGTGTGGGTTCAGTTTAAGTTTAGGGGAGGAAAAGGACCTTTTTTATCTTCAGGATCTAATTGCCTAGTAAGTATGAAAGTAACATAGGTATCTTCATTTTCATCTATATAACCTATGGAAAATTGACGCATAGGAAGCCGAGCCTTCAGAATCCGAGATTACGAAAATGAGTTCTGTCCTGCTTCTAGTCGGGCGACATTGACATTAGACAGCCTTGTGCGAGTTGGGTCGTCATTAATGCAACCTTGGACCCCCAAATCCGTGTCATTGCCAGTTGCAGGCATATACTCGGGTATTGAATGCAGTGTAGCATTCGTATAGGCAATCTAGGACTTTATATACCTAGTATTCAGCTCGACGTGTCAGCGGAGTTATTACTATTTCCATCTTCTACATTAAACAAAGCGGCAGGTAGCACAATAATCTGCATACCGCATGTCCAAGAGATGTTTGTGATGTTAGCAACTGGGTGCCTGTTCAAGTAAAAATCCAAGTAGGTAGTCATAACCGACCCTCCGCTCAAAATCAGGGGGTAGAATGGCAGCATCAAGCAAAAGCAGTGACTTGGCCAGCCTGTGACGTTTTCAATGTTACTTTAGAGACTAATCATGGTTAAAAAGGGGATGATCATATTCATCTCAGGGGCATGGGCTACTCGGTACTAAGTAGGTACACTTGACCAGTGCGGATTACTGATGCATGAGATATATGAAGTACCCCCTCAGAGCGGTATGTCCAGTATAAAACTCCAGAGACAGCGTTTAGTTCGGGACGAAGAGCTTGTACAGAGCCCGAAAGGAAGCTAACCCGATCAGCAGATATAAGTCCAAGCCTAAGCACAAATATTCCAACATATTAATGGCAAGGCTGTGAGCTGGTTACTGTGGTATTAAGTACCCAGGGACATTCATTCCTATGTAGTATAAGTAGCATGGCTACCTACCCTTCTCTTAACGTATACCTCCAACTAAATCACCATCCTTTCTAGCGCTTCCCCCCCTTGCTGCTAATTCCGAACCCTCACGTCAGAAATTCCTCAATCATCATCATGAGTGGACCAATAAAGACTATCGCACGCATTCTGGAGTCTGCAGGCTCGAACGCTCTAAATAACAATGAACTTAGCCTTCTGACAGTTAACGGCACTCGACTGGTAGAGAACATCTACGATGGAGAAGCACTCAAAGACCAACGAAAGGTCGCTGACGGCGTGAAGTCCGGCTCCTTCGCCGTATATATCATATCGCAGAGCAACGTAAGTAAATCATCCATGGTTTCGCTCCTACCAGCTTATAGTCGTAGATAACCAACTGACTTTGACCCACTCGTTTGATTATAGGCTCATATTCTATATATCAGCAATGACAATTCCCTCGAGGCTAGCGAGTTCGACTCTGACTCTGATGAGTGGGAAGAAACCGAGCTCCAGGGCCTAGGGGAGTTAACTGTCCATCCCAAGAGTAAACTTGCTACAGCTACTCTGCACGAAATAATCCTAGTGTTCTACCAGAGGGCAGACGGTACCATCAATAGCATTCTCCTCGACCAGGCGGATTCGGCCACTAAGGGCTGGTCAGAAGGATTCGCTATCCCGGGAGACGCTCAGACCGGCACGCCCATCTCAGCTTTCTCAACCGACACAGCTCTCGTCGTATCGTTCATCGGAAAAGACGGAAGCGTTCATGTTCATAGCAGGGACCTTCAATCTGGAGATTGGAAAGGTGAGATTACGTAGCACGCCCTCATATATCAGGATTAAGCTAATTCGCCATATGAGTAGATATCATCCTTAAGAACTCATCGTGGAACGATACCGTAACCAACATGGTCGTCTCGCAAGATATCGAAACTGGAGGTTTTGAGGTGTTCGCACTAGTAAACACCAACGTTGACCGTGTCAAGAATGATGGGACTCGCTCGACTCTGGGCCAGATTCTAAGTGGCAAGTTTGTTCCCACAACTCAAGCCGAGGCTGGCGACATCTACGTCTATGGAAACAACTACGGCACCATCACTAATTATGGCAATTACCCCTACAATAATTATGGGGGCGGATACGGCTGCTATAGGATTCCAGTGTGTCGTCCAGTATGCCGGCCTTATTGGTGTTAAAAGTAAGCCTAAATAGACCATATTAGGGGTTTTGGCAGGCCTAGCTGCCGAATGTCGGCACATAGCTCCCTTTCTCTAGCATAAAATTGGCGAGTCTAGTAGTATCTCAATCGATGAAGTAGATACTAAATCCCGTATTTAGTACACCAAAGCATTCCTTAGAATTAGCGCTCCTTAAAATAGAAAACTCATCCAAACAACATTGATATTTGCTCTTGGTGGCTGTTTCTAGCAGTCAATGCCTAGGTACTTACCTAAAAAGTGCACTAGAGTATCTTAGACGAGTAGTTGGTTACCTATGAGAATAGATGAATCGTAAAACATTACTCTCTAGTTAAATTTCTTACCAAATAACTAACTTAGTTTAATCGTACGTTGCGTTTCTAATGCTCAGAAACTTTCCACATGCCCTAAAAATGAAGAGGGTGGACTCAATGTTAATTCGCTTTTTCGGCAAGGACAAGGTAGCCCTGACACTGGAGACGGGAACTGAAAGAAACTTTTCTTACATCAAACAGTCTGTTAACTCTATCTCTTTTCCAATGTACTTAGGACCTTCTATACATTCACGACTAACACTGTTCACGGGTACCTGCTTAGTACTCAGGAACCCCTGGATATACATAAGCACGGTCATCATCCCGACTCAGTTTAATAGTCATGCAATGGCGGTGAGACATTCTCTTATTCTAGTGGTCTAGATAGCTGCGTTCAGGTTGTAATATATTTATGTTGTAATACCAACGGTTCCAGACCAGAAAATGAACGGAATGCTGATGCTGTGCTGGACTTCTGGGAATCCACTACGTTCTATGGCCTCTTGCTATATGGTAGGCTCTCGTATAGCGAAAACACCAGGGTAACCGAGTGTAACTATCTACTCCGGTACTCAAATGTCACCCAATGGACCTGACAGATGCCTTCTAATATGTATTCAAAGGCTATTCAAATGTTTAACTTGAAACGTCCCCATGCAGTTGAAAATGTACTACGACGAAGGATGAGTAAGTGCATAGTAGGCAGGCAGGGACTACGTAACAGGACCACCATAGCTTGACCAATGGCAAGTACTGCGGTCTAGATCTAATTAACAAGTGATTAACGAGTTGTATGACTCAAGGACTACGATGGATGGATTGTTGGACTTGGTTACTATTTTGATATATGTCGAGTTATTACTGGGTGTAAGTATAATAAAAAGCTATTTAAGTATCAATGAGGCCCCTTAATAAATGTCATACATAAAATGAATATTAAAACGAAATAATAAAACTATTAAATAATAAGTATAATGGTAATTTATTAATGTATAACTTTTTTTAATATTTAAAAAATAAAACTTTTTATATATATTACTTTTAAATTAAAGTTTTATTTAAGGATTTTCCGAACTTTAATTTTTATAACGTAAGGTTTATATTATTATAATTTAATTAATTTTTTAATAAATTCCTTTTTTTTTTTATAGTTTTATTTTAAAATTTAAATACGGGTTAATACGTGGTTTTAATAAATATATCGTATTAATTTAAAACGTTTATTAATTATTTTAAATGTAATAAAAATATAAATTTTTTTATTTAAAATAAATATAAAAGTTTATATTTTATTATATTTTAATTATATTATTAATTTTTTACGTTAAAATTTTTATTTATTTTATATATATAATTAAGTTAATTATTTATTTTTAAAAATTAATTTTTTTTTTTATATATTTTATTTTTATTAATATTATTAATTTTGTTATTATTTTATATTAATTTAATATAATTAATTTTTAATTTAATATTATTATTTTTAAAATGTTTTATTATTAATGTTTAAATTATTTAAGAAATTATAATTTAAATTATATAAATTAATATTAATTATAATAATATTTAATTTTTAATTATAAATATTATTTTTAAGTTTTTATTATAATATAATTACGTTAATTTTTTATTAATTATTTTTATAAAATATGTAAATTATATTTAATAATATAAATAATACGTGGTTATAAATATTTTATTTTTATTATTTTTTTTATTTTTTATTAATAATTTTAACCGTATAATATTTTAATTAAAATTAATATTAAATTATATAATTTTTTTTATAATAATTTAAGTATATTTTTATAAATAATTTAATTATAATTTATTATTTAATAAAAATTATAATATAAAAAAAACGAGTTAAAAATAACCGTTATTTAAAAAGAATAATATAAGTAATATTTTAAAAATAAACGTGTTAAATATAATTTTATTATAATTAAAAATATTACGAAACATTTAAAGGTTATTATTAATGAATTATCCGGTATTTATTTTAATTTAAAATTTATAATTATAAACTTAAAAAATTTTAATAATTATACGATTATATTATCCCGTATTATTAAAAATATAATTATATATATAACTTTCGTTTTAACCGAGTTTTAAAATATTTTTAAACTTTAAATATATTTATTATTTTTTTAATATAAGTTTTATTAACTTATATTTTTTAATATTATATTTTTTAAAAATAACTTTTAAAATTTATTATTTTATTAATTTCTTTAAAAACCCGGTGGGTTTACGTAAATATATTAACGTTTAAACGTTTCATTAATATTATTTTTAATTAAATTTATTTTAATATTATTTTTACGTTTTTTATATTTTAAGTTTAAGGTTATTTTTATGGTGGTAATTTTAAACTTAAGTGTGAGGTTTTTAATAATAAAACTTTTAAATTTAAATCTTTTAATAAAAATATTAAACTTAAATTTTTTAATATTAAAGTTTTTAAGTTTAATATTTACGGCATTATAAATATAAAAACCGAAGGTAATAACTTTATTAAAAGTATTAATATTAATAATAATATTATAATTAAAAGTTAAAAAATTTTTATATAATTTAAAAAAAAAAAATTATATTATTTATTATATTTTTTTTATATTATTAAAATAAATAAAATAATAAAATATTTTCTTTATATATTTAAAATTATTATAATAATTATATATTTTTTTTATAATATTTAAAATAATTAAAATAATTTATTTACTTTTAATTAAATAATAAAATTATTTTAATACTTTTAATATATTATTATTTTTTTATTTTTATATTAATATTATTTTTATAATTATTAATTTATATAAAAATAATTTTTATTTTTTATTATTATTTTTTTTTTTTATAATATATTACTTATAAAATTTTTTTTTAAAAAATAAAATAATTAAAAGAAATATTTTTTATTAAGTAAAGAAAAAATTTTATTAAACTTTATTTTTTTTATTATAATATTAAAAATAAAAACTTTTTTTTTATATTATTAATATATTATTAACTTAAATAAATATTTTTATTTAATATTAATAATATAATAAATATTATAAGGTTTATATTTTTATTTATTTTTTAATTTTTTTTATAAACTTTATATATTAATTATATTTTAAATATATTTTATTATTATAACCGTAATTATTAAAATAATATTCGTTATATAATATAATTTAAATATTTTTTTAATATATTTATTTTTTATTTTCTTTAATAAATATTATTATTAATTTAATTTTTAATTAATTATATAATAATAATAATGTTATTTAATTAAAAAGTTATAATAAGTTAAAAATAAAAGATTTAAATTTAAAACGAAAGTTTAAAAACGTTATTAAAATAAATTAAAAAATTATTACGTTAATAAATTAAAAACTTTAAATAATATTTATATTATAATAATTTACGGTATAAATAAAATGTGTATGTTTTATAATATAATTAAGTAATTTATTTTATAATAATATTTAAATTATACGTAAATAATAATCGTGTTAAATGTTTTTAATTTTTATTTTTTATAAATTATTTTTATAATTTTATTTAATATTATTTAATATATTTTTTAATTTTATTTAAAAGTTATTTTTATTAATATAATTAACTTATTATATTAAATATTATTTATTTTTACTTTTATTTTTATAAATTAAAATTATTTTTATTTTATATATATTATTTTTTTTAAGTTTTATTATTTATAATATAAAGGTTTCGTTTTTTTATAAAATTTATAATTTAAAGTTATTAATATTAAACATATTATATATTTTATAGTTAAGTAAAAAGTTTAATTTATATATTATACCGCGTTTTTTAATAATTTTCATAATTTTAAAAAGTTTTAAATATTTATTTAAAAACTTTTTATTTAAGTGTTATTAATTAATATATTTAATAAATATTAACATTATATTTTTTATTATAAATTTTTTATTTAATTAACACTTATTATAATACTTTACGTATTAAACATTAAAAATATATAATATTTATTTTATTATTTTTCGGTTTTTTATTAAGGATTTAATTTTTTTAAAGTTTTTAATTATATATTTTTTTTCCGTTTCCGTTATTAAATTATAAAGTTTACGCAAGTTAAAGCTTATAAAAATATATAACGGGGTTTAATTATAAACCGTATATATTAAAATATTATAAATTTATTTAATTAATAATAATTTTTTTATTTAATTATTTTATTTATAATTATAAAATATTTTTAAATAATTTTATTTTAAAAAAAACTTTATTAAAAAATAAATTTATTAATTTTAATATTTTTAATTTTTTTATTATTAATAAATAAAATATATATTTAAAAAACTTATTAATTATTATTAAAATAAAATTATAAACTTTATTATTTTTTATCACGGATTTAAGTAAATTAATAATAAAGTTTATTAATATTTTTTTTTATAATTTATTAAGTATTAATAATAAATTAAATTTTCCGTATAATAAATGTTTTCGTATTTTAATACGTTAATAAACCGTATATAAATTAATATATTTTTTTATATTTTTTTTAAAATTATTTTAATAATAATATTCCGTTAATTATTTAATAATTTTAAATATTTCTTAATGTTTTAATAATATTATATTATAATAATTACGTAATAATTTTACTTTTAAAAATAAAAGAATATATATTTATTTTTTATATTTTAATAATTTATTATTAAAACTTTATATTTTTTTTTTTAAACACACGGGTATTAAAACGTTTTTTTTATATTTCGGAAATAACGAAATTATTTTTCTTTTATTTTTTTTTTTATACTTTATAAAAAAAAAGTATTAAAAATTTTATTATTTTTTAACGTTATTTATACGTAAACGTATTCGTGGTTTATATTTATAACATTTAAATGTTTATTTTTTCCTTAAATTAAAAATGTTTTTTTATTATTTTAAACATATTTTAAAAATTTAAATAAAATATTCTTTCTTTTTAATTATATTTTACTTAATAAAATACGTACTTTTTTTATTAAATTTAACGCGGGTATATTAAAATTATTAATTACCACGTTAAAATTATTTTAATTATTTTAAAACTTTTTTTAAAACTTTAATAAAGTTTTTTTATAAGTTTTAATTTTTTTTATTTTATTTTTATAATTAAAACATTATAATATTTTATTTATTAAGTTTTAAATTTTTAACTTATATATTATTTTAAAGTTATAATTTATTAATAATTTAATTCATTTTATTTATTTATTATTTAATTTAAATTTAAATATAATATATTAAAAGTTTAAATAATTTATTAATACGTTAATTATTATATTAAAATATATTAAATAATGTTTTTATTTTTTAAAAAAGTTAATTATTATTAATATTTTTATATTTAATATAATATAATTAATTTTAAGTTTTTATAATTTCCGCGATATATATATAATAAAATATCATTTATTTTTATATAATTATAATAAAATAATTTTTATTATTTATTTTAAAACATTTATTTTTATACGCGTTAATAAGTTTAAATTAAAATGTTTTAAAATTAAAACTTTAAAAAATATTATTTTTAATTTTATAAAAGTTTTCCGCGTTTTTTTATTAAAAATAAAATATAATTACTATTTTTTTTTAAAAGGTTTATTAAAAAAATAATAATTATTAAATATTTTTTTATAAATTTTTTATAAAAACCCGTAAAACTTAAAAATATTTATATATTATAAATATTTTTAAGTTTAAATTAATTTAATATAATTATTATTTTATTTTTATTTATTTTAATTTTTTTTAAAGTTATTATAAAATTTAAAAAAATTATTTTTAAAGTATTAAATTTATATTTTTTTAAATTAATATATAATTTTTATTTATATAAATATTTAAATATTAAACACACGTATTACGTATATTTAATTAAATTATTAAAATAAATTAAAATATTATTTAAATATATTATATAAATTATATTAACGAGTTTATTTAATATTTTATTAATATATTAATAAAATAATATTAAAACGTTTATTAACCCGAATAATATAATTAAGTATTTAAAATGTTTATATTTTATATAAAAAGCGGTTTTTTATTCGTTTTTTTTTATTTTTAATTTATAATAAATATTTTTTAAATTTAATTTTATATATTATTTAATTTTTATTAATTAATTTAAAATTTTATTAATTAATAAAAACGTTATGTAATTTTTTCGCATTATTTTATTTAACGTTTTATAATTAATATATAATTATAATTTATTATTAAGTTTAAAAATAAATAAAATTAATGTTTTTAATAAGTTTTTTAAAAACCGAATTTAATTATTTTTTAATATATTAACGATGTATTTACGTAAGATTTTTAATTTTTTTTAATTAAAAAATAAATTAATTTAAACGGTAGTTTTTTATTTCCTTTTAATTTAATTAAATAATTTTAATTTTAATATTTAAATAAAATTAAAATTTTTAAAATATTAAATATATTTATATAATTTTTATATTTTTTTAATATTAAATATACGTTAAGTACGTTATTATTATTTTAAAAAATAAAGTAATTATTAAGCTTTTTTTTTATTAATTATATTTAAAATTATTAATATTATTACTTTATATTTTATTATAATTTTTTTTAAGTTTTTTTTTTATAATAATATTAATATCTTTAGTTTTTAAATAATATTATTAAATTATATTAAAACTTTTTAATATAATATTTATAAAATAAATTTATTATATGTTTAATATTAAATTATATTTAAAATTATTATTTATAATTTTAAATTTATTATAAGTGAAACGTTTTATATTAATATAATTTTTTTTTTATAATTATATTTAAATTTATTAAGTTTTTATTTATTTTAAAAATTTTATTTATTAGTTTTTTTAATTAAAAATTTTATTAAGTTATTATTAATATAATAATATTACGTAATACGTTAAAATTAAAGTTTATATTAATAAGCGTTTTAAGTTTTACTTAAGTTTTTTTTAATTTTATTTAAATTATTATTTTAAATTAAGTTTAATTAAAATTTAAATTTTATTATAAATTTTATATTTTTTTAATATTAAATAATATAATATTAACGTTAATAATAATATTATTTATTATTTTTAAATATTTATTAAAATAATAACTTTACTTTTTATATTTAAAATAAATAATTTTTAAGTAATTATTTTATTAATAATTTTTTTTATTATAAAAATAATAAATAAAAAAAAAGTTTATTATTTTTTTAATTTTATTAAATAAAATATTTTTATTATTATTAATTTTATATTAAATATTAATAAAAGTTTTTATATTAATATATTATTAATTTAATATTTTATTTTTAATGTTTTTAATAATTTTTTAATTTATAATTATTATTATTACGTAATAAAGTTTTATAATAATTTTATATAATTTTATTTTATTTTTTAACTTATTTTAAATTTTAAAAATAAAGTTTTTAATAATTTTAATTATAAATTTTTTATTTAATTTAATAATTAAATAAAAAACTTTTATTTTTTTAATATAATTTTTTAAATTTAAAACTTTTATTATTTTAAATTTTTTTAAAAACGTATAAAAAAATTTATTAAATTTTTAATAAAAGTTTTTTATTATTATTAATGTAATAAACGCACGTAATTTTTTATTTTTTATTATATTATAAAGTTTTTTTTTTATTTTTAATTACGTAATATTTTTAAATTTACCATTTTTTTTATTAATATAATAAATTTAATATTATTAAATTTTTTTTATTAAATAATTTATAATAAATATTATTTTATTATTATTTTTAATATATTTATTTTAAATAAAACGAATAAAAAAACTTATTATAAAAACTTATAAATTTAATATATTATTTTTTTTTTTCATTTTTATATATAATATTTATTAAATTATTTTTACCGTAATAAAAGTTTTTATTATAATTACGTTTTTTTTTATTAATTTTTTATTATTAATATTAAAAATAATTATTTTATTTTTTAAAACTTTAAATAATTAAAATTTTTTTTTAATTTTTTTTTTTATCGTTTTTTAATTTTTTTAATTAATTTATTTAATATTATAACTTTTAAATTTTTAAAAGAAATAAAATTTATAATATTTATAATATTAATTATATTAATTAAATTAAATAACGTAATTATTAAAAAGTTATTATTTTTAAATTACGTGTTTATTATTATTATTATTTTTATTTTTTAAAATTTTAAAATAAAAAATATTTTAAATCGGTATTTTATATTAATAATTATAATATTTTATTATTATATTTTAATATTAAAATAAATAATTTATATTAATAAATATAAACGCGTTAAATTATTAATAAAATTTTTTAATAAATATTATATATAAAATAAATATTAAAATAAAATAATAAAGTTATTAAATAATAAATATAATAATAATTTATTAACGCATAACTCTTCTTAATATTTAAAAGGCAAAGCCCCTTATATATACTACTCCTAGGCTAAAGCCCCACTCAAGGGCTTTCTAAGCCTTAGTTTTTATAGTGCGGGGCTTACGTTGTTATGACTCAACTAGTCCCCTAACATTACGTTAATGGTCTCGGGGGGATTAAACCTCTATTGAGGAAGCATTGCCTGGAATTAGACCATTCTTTGTACCTTGCTGAGCAGGGTCGGAAAGAAAGTGGTGGTTTGAGCGCTGAATCTTCCGTAACGAGAGCCTGCATATTTTATTGAGAGAAGCTGTAACATAATGAACTACTATTGGGCCAGTTACGACACAACAGAAATATCCCGCATTACCTGCCAGTTACTAGTTATCACCACCGAGAAAAGTAGAAAGGGTGGTTGCCCCCATATCATGTCAAAAAAGACTGGAGATTCCTATTACTCTATACCTACCTAGCCTATTACTGTGATATCACACATAACCAATGGCCCATTTACTTGCTTCCAGGGAAAAAGAGCAGAAGAAGGATGTGATTAGATTCGGTGTTGATCACCTGGACGATTCCACTATCGCCAAAGCTATTGTAATGCTGAGGTTCAAGAAATCCGGATCAGGTAATTTTCTAATATTATAATATTTTCACTTACCGCTTGATATGTATTTGCTAACCTATTAACGTCTATGCAGAGAAGGGCGGCAACGGATTCTTCATTAATATTCCAGGCCAAGATAAATCGATTATCCTCACTGCAGGACACAATCTCATCGACGAGAAAGGAGATAGAACAACAAACTTGAAGGCATGGTGGCAAGGGGTAACAAAATGGACGGAAATATCCGAAAGAGACACTCGGATTAGCAAAGTATACTCGAACAATCCTACCGGAGATTCTGCGATAGATGACTTCGGCATCATTATATTAAACAAGAATAATGATCCTCCACTTCCCAATACTGCATTCGGTTTCTCTCTGAGGCTTGACGAGGAAGGTAGGCTCGACAGTCAATGCAATATCTCAAGTTATTTGACAGAAGCCACGATGGGTGATACGCCAATTCGAAGTACAGGATCATTTGTGAATCCTATCATGAACGAAAACCAGCTGGAATATCTAGTGCCTACCGAAGCCGGTGTAAGTGGTTCTGCTATTTGGGTTGGCTATAATGGTAGTCCGATCGCTGTGGCCGTACAGTAAGTACCTACCTAATTACCCTTATGTATCTCTTCCCAAAGCTTCTGGTCTTGGCTAACTCTATGCCTAATAACTTCCAGTAACTACGGACCGAAACGTAGGAGTCCCAAATATGGCAGTCTCGGCTCTCGTATAAACTTGAAGATGATGCAAGAAGTTTTGGAGTGGACAGGCGCGTACAAACGAGCTGTGAACATTCTGGCCCAGCCAGTGAAGAAACAAAAACGACCGGAGTTTCCCCTTTGTCTGGCGTGGTCAGAACAGGACGAAATCATACGCGTCCGAGTGCAAGGCGAATCGGACTTGATCACGGACGAGTCTATATTTGAGGTACTGCCTGTCTTCTCCTCCGCCACCCTAGAGGGGAAGACTAAATCGGAAGAATACGGTTTCGCACGGCCAGACAACAGTCCTGGTGCCAAGAAGGGTGCCCGTTGTTGGGTATCATGGAATGTCGAGCCACCAACGGCGAGTTTGACCAGTATCTTTAGCCGAGCGCGGCGAGCGAGCTGGAAAGTCAAGGGCACAACAGCATGTATCACGATCCTTTGGCACGGGGATTTGTGGGATGTTGTAGTTCGGACCGACGAAGAAGTCGTCGCGAAGGGAGACCTCGCATTCCCCGGGATTGACTATACGGGTGTCGCGTATCAGAACCGTTCCGGAGCCAGCATTGAGGTAAGCGCATTCCCCAGAACGTGAGCGAGCTATGCATAGCCATCCTAGCTAACCTGGATTCTTGGTGGGTTTGTTATTAGAACTCGTACACGCGCTTTATTCTTAAGGATGTGTGAGATTACGACTGCCTAGCTTTAGAGAATAGTTGGTTGAATCTACAGCTGGCGTTCTTGTCTATCCAAGGCTTGTTATATAAATAACGAAAGCTCTTTGAAAAGACTCCATAGTTCCCCCTCGCTATTCCAAGATTTCGTACTCGGATTAGTTCCTTCGTCCCCATGGATTCGCTTTTTTGAACTGTCAAACTGCAGTAATATACATCAATAATAGCCCTGGAAGAGCCCATGAAGGCTTGGTCTCAGAAGCTTGGACTTTGGATTGAAAGTCTTCCTTAGTTTTTCTTTGCTAGTCTGGATACTTAGTAAGGAGGTAGTCCGGTTATTAGGATAAACAAACAGATCTCTAACACCACTCATGCTTTGGGCAGCCGCAAAATGATGATTTAACGGCCATGGACGAAAAGTATAATAATGGCCAGTTAATTATCATCAGAAGTCCAGGCTCGAATGGACCTACATGATGCACTAGGCATTCCGGCGAGGTGGTAATAAAGACGATTCGTGTTCCGTATCGTTCGAATATTTTGCCTGGTTAACCCCCTAAAGAGCTTGTTTCTTCATTAGCTAGAGTATAACTTACAGTTTTTAATGAGTACGAAGAACAGGTTCATCACTTTAATGAGGAAAGGCCTTGATTCATGAGCGTTCCATCCGTTATGATAATGATTTGTTCCGGTGTTCTGTCAAGGTAAAATGACAGTGGCCTCGAAAATAAATGTAGAAAAAGCGGGGTATGCGACCGTGCCGAATTTGGCCTTCATAGCAGCAGCTTTATTTTAATTGGTTGGGGCCATATCACTAGATGGCAGCAGCAGACGGTTTAAGTCCTGCGTAAACCTCAAAATCCATCCGTTTACTTCAGGTTCAAACGAATACAATTGTCCATGTAGTTCCATGTAGCCGGAGATAGTGGACAATTCATAATTAAATGAGGTTTCTGCGGGTTCCTGTCTTGCGAATGTGCAAATTCGTGTTGTAGAATAGGTAGTCCAATTGGTTCAACTATGCAGGACCTTGGCGAATCATCTCTCTGTTGGGAGCTTGAACTCCGGTGCGAAAATAATAAATATAAGCAGGAAGAGCCAGAATCACCGCACTCTCTTTTCCCTTGCTTTCCGGGCTGGCTATCGTACAAGTATCTTTCATTGACACTGGTTGTCGCCGTCTCCCGCAGTGCGTATGATTATCAGGCAGTTTGACCGGTTACCATGAGGTGGTGAGAAGTGATAATACCTTACCTTATTAGATGTATTATACACTCGTATGCACCGAATCAACACGAATGGTAAGCCTGATAAAGCGATGTACATGTTGAGTACCTTATAATTGAGAGATAAAATACCGACAGTTGGTTGTTGATGTTCCTTGGTCACGCCTGTTAATATTATCTTACCACCATCGATTATCGCAAGTCGGAATGAATCAAGGAAAAGTATCCCTGAAAGAATGGACGTCATCGAATCCCAATTTAGTACCAAGTGGGATGCAAAATTCGGTGGCTTCAAAATTGCCAAGACTGTCTGCTTTCAATAGCTTGGATTGTCGGTATCTGTTGAAGAATGGATGGGATGAATTGATTGATTGCTTTTATTTCGAAGTTTCGATAGAATTAAGGTTGCTACCTTGAGCATAAAAACATCTGCAAAGACAATGGATGCCTTAAAGCTCAAATATTCAAAGCTTACGAGGCGATCGAGGTGATTGGAAGCAGCCACATGATGCAAAAGATTACAAAGTTCAATAGATGGAGGGGCACGGAGGAGCGGCTAGTGTGATTATTGGTGAGATTGAGTTTCGGGAACTACAGGGGTAATGCCATCATCAGCTGCAAAGAGCTGCAAGTTCCAAGTTGGGAGCCGGGCTACTCAAGGGCTACTGACCCCACCGATCCACTGAAGTACCCATTAGGTACGAGTAGACCCACCTAAAAAGCTGTAGGAGCTACCCAAGACGGCCCAGCCTTTTTTTAGTGCCATATTTGAGTTCCATGGCAGCCCTGGGAGCCATGGCTACCATGCTCACCATGCTGTAAAGTTATGGTTGACAGGGGTTGGGGCTATGTAAATGGCAATGCCATTGTTTATGTCTTAGCTCCGTCACCTCCAACTATTGGTTGCTATGGGTACAGAAGAGGTACCTCCAGCCAACGCAACAATTCAACTCTTCCATCTCCATCAATCTTTTCTCCCTCGCGCCCGAGTCTTCCACGCAATATTGAACGCAACGCAACGCAACGCAATCCGCAACGTACACAACGTACACGGATACCGGATCTTTCCATACAAACTTCCCCTTCCCTTACGTACTTATCTTCTTCTACAAACTGTACAATTGTTATTCAATACTTCGGGAGAGAGAGAAAAATACACATAATTGTGCCCTGCGTACTATGTTACGGCGTAGACGGAAATGCAACTTCGGATTTGTTGTCACATTATAAACCATCAATTGGACTCTTCCACCCGCTAACGACGAGCCTTGGATGCACGTCGCTTACGTCGGGCTGGTCTCAACGTCAGCATGAAGTCGGGGGCCATGACCCTGATCAACTTAGGTGAGGAACTAGCTTTATTATAATACTTATACTTCCGAGAGTTCAACACGGTGTGATGATATGGTTTGTGTGGCGTGGTGCGCTTTGCTGTGGCATGTAGCCTCTTAAGCATTGACCCATAAGCGTGACTGCCCACAGCTGAGGAATTCGACGAACTTCTCTACCTATGCTGTAGTGAAACACCTTAACTTACAGCTGGAATGTTGTCTGAACTAACAATATCTTGTTTAGCAGATCATGACTGCCCCCAAATCTACCGACGAAGATGATCCCTCGGGTCCTCAGACTTCCCAGTCCAGTTCTCCTACGAAGAAACACACTCCGAGTGCTTCCACAGGGTCAACACCAGTCCGTAAAGCTGCTACACCCGGCAAAAATGGCACTACCAGAGCAGGACCGGGCGCGGGGCGTCCGCGATCCGCGACCGCAAGGTCACATCCTACCCTACTCAGTGACTTCCTATTGGGTCGACCATCTCCGGCTCGAGTCGCGGCTGACAGACAAGCGGCACGGGAAGCAGCCCAGGCGAGGCGGTTAAGTTTAGAAATGGTGAAGCAAGAGATGCGCCAGGCGGCTGTCATGCGAGTCCAAGCGCCAGGCGGCGTCCATGACAGAGTAAAAAAATGGCAAAAGGCAAATCTCGCAGCCATGGCCAGTGCTGATCCTTTTGCTACCCCGTCCGAACCGAGCGAAATGAATATACAAGTAGACGATGAAAGTGTCACCGAAGAAGACCGTATGAGAATCAAGGCACGGCAAAAGAAACCTACGCCTAAAGTTGTAACTGGGCACAAGACGGATGGTGGTGATTCTAGCAAAGGTGCTAGTCAGGAAGATCTTAGACTCTCGAACCCGCCTAAGAAGCGAGTGGTCAGTGATACTAATTGGATGAAGAACAAGAAAAACAACCCGTCGAGGAGTCGATCGCCAAAAGCTAATGCAAACGAGAGCAACGGCTCTCCACTGCCGAAAGACTTTCTAGCACGCACGGCTGCCAACCCTTCCGTCTCTAAAAAGGTCAAAGACTGGGCTAATAAAGTTGAGGTTCCCAGTGAGGTTAGTAGTCGCCAGAGTACATCAGGGCGACCTAAATCATCTTGTAGCGGGGACGGGATCCGAGTTAGACCTATTCCGTCTGAAACCGACAACACAAGCGGAAGATCGTCTGCTCGTATTACAGTCAAATCGAATGGCTCGGGGAAGGCAAAAGAACCAGAAGGAGATGGCATTCGTGTGAGACCTATTCCAAGTGAGAAGGCCACTGCAAGTGAAATGACAGAATCATCCCGTGTTACGTCCGATCCTTCGAAATCACAGACGTCAAAAGCATACGAGGACGATGGGATTCGTATCAAACCTGGACCGAGTGATAACAGCACGGCAAGCGGAATGTCGAATTCTACTCGGACTACCGAAGCGGCTATGCCACGAAAGCAGCAAAACCACGAACGTGACAGTCTCAAGCCCAAGCCAACACGACAGCAGACTCAACACGATGAGAGCTTCAAGAACAAATCGCGCCAGGCATCCGCCTCAAAGTATCAAGCCAAAGTCTCTCATCACCCCCCAGACTCGGATGGTGCGACCACTGTTCGAGCTCCTTCAAGACAATCATCTCGAAGACCAAGCACTCGCGGAACCAGTACTCATAGGGACCCATCACCATCAGATATGGATGAGGTAGAAGAACTAAAACCAGAAGGTCTTCGGATACCAACAAGAACAAGTTCGAAGATACCTTCCAAGATGCCATCGAAAAAAGAAAAACATGTTGAAAGACCTGTTACTAAAGACTATGACGACACCGCTACTGTGATGACAGAGGAAGTATCCGACAGCGAATCCTGGTCGAGCGGCTCCGTGTCCGACATGCCGTTCAGCGATCTGCAGCAAACGCTAGCTGATATACCAGTCGGATACTCTGCGTTCAGTGAACTTGACTTAGCTACTGGTTCGAAGAGACGAACTACTAGACCAAAGACCAAGCGACAGCCTAGTTTCAAGGGCGCTACTAACGTCCTCAAAAAGGCGTTGACGGAAGGCAAGAAGATTCTGACGGAAAAAGTCGAACACCCTAAACCAGTTGTTAACCAACCACCCAATATCGAGACGTGGTTAAAAGCCACACTTGACCCTTTTGTTGATTCATCATCTATACCTGAACCCGAACACAACCGAAATACAGAGGACGAATGGATAGATGAAAGCCATACACGGCGTTCTACACCATCGAAGCCTAAGCCCAAGCCTGCTTACGTCACAAGTCCATCCGATTTTAGTAAAAGTGAGGGAACAATTGAGTCAAAGGAACCTGAGAAGCACAAGCCTGAGCCTGAGGAACTTAATAGAGCCCAATCCACAACTCCCACCCCAGCTGGTCTGAAAAGGAGCCGGGCCACTCGACTCTCTTCTACCCCCTCGAAGGGTAGCAGTAAAAAGGGACTTAAAGAAAAACTCATAGATGCATTCCGAGGGGAGTCCACCGGTCACGGCTCCCCGCCTTTGGAGTATCCAAGTGGCCCTGAGGTCGTAGACCTCGATGAAGAACGTGAAGAGGAACACCGCGAGAGACGTCGTTCCTCTGGCGCCAGAAGGAGCGCATCCCCAGACGACTATGATTCATCAGTGTCATCTGAACGGACACAAACGGCACCATCACCTACCCATAGTAAACGTAAACCCCCTACCAACGGCTTCCACGAACTATCCACCATTGTATCCGAGGAATCACGAAGCACGTTCCCTTCCGAACTATCCTCCGTAGTGTCACAATCAACTATAACAGAAAGCACCAATCTTACGAGGAGTTCAGCGTTGTCTCGCAAAAGAAGCCAAAAACCAGGTCTGAAGAGACGACTCACAAAACACTCAGACCTAATATCGGTTCTATCGCTACCTGACGATGCCTCGGGACCTCCCAGAACTAGAAGTCGTCGTTCAGCACGCTGCGTGAGAAGACCGTCTACCCGCATCAGCAGTGCTACCCTAGATGAACTTCTATTAGAATTTGAAGACGACGAAGATCTTTACTTGCGGGAACTAAAGACTCTTGTAGATGGAGTCATCCCAGTTCTCCTTACCCAGTTTGTAAACAACAATAGCAGGGCACGCAAAGATCTCTTTGGGTCATCTCCACAGAAATACAAGGAGGATACCTTAGATAATGCCGTCGTTAACATGGGCATTGCCCTAGACAGCCTACGAAACCATCATCGCCTATGCCCCCCACTTACCGATCTCCACAGACTCACCGGATGGCTTGAGTCTGTTCACTCTATTTACAACAATTACCTCGACGTATGGCGCCTTGGCTTCCAGGGCATCATTGTCAACCTAGCGCCGAAATCGTTCGACGATGCCGACTCTCTTATCAATGCAATGCCTCGCAATGAACAGGGCGACGTCCTTAATGAGGATGGAGAACGTATCGATGTTGCCCACCTGCTAAAACGCCCTCTTGTTCGTGTAAAGTGGATAACGAAATTCATCAAGGTATGTCAAACTATATAGTTTTATCTATAGGGCCACTATGCTAACTAAATCAGGGCTATCAATCAATTTCAGGGAGTAGGGGACTCGAAGCTCTTGTTTCTAAGTGGGAAGTACTACAAGATAAGGCGAGGCGACGACATAAGGAGGAAAATGCCAGAGTCGTGGACGAAGATGCCAAAAACAGTGACACCTCTCGAACTCGAGACTTAAGAACTTTAGAAGCTATCGAGAATATCAAGGTCGACCGCTTCCGACAAGTCTTCGCCAAGGATACTTTTGACCTAGACCTACGACATTCGAATGGCCAACGACTTGAGTGTCAAGTCGAACTCATAATTAGAGACAATCAAGTATTCAAGTCCGACCCCGGAGATCTCCTTATCAGAGAAACTGGTAACAGTGGACGATCATGGCTACTATTTGCCCCCATCCTCGGAGGTCGTTATTCAGCTCGAACCGGGGATCATAAACATCAGCTGGTCGTTATGATCAGGGGCTCTAGGGATGAATGGTTCGAACTACTATCTTTGACGGCTGACAATGAAGAACAAATTCTAGATTGGCTAAACATGCTAGGACATACACCAATCCCACCTGCGATCAAAGAACCAACGCCGTCGATATCACAGCCAACGGTTCCCTCGCCAAGGTCCGCAGCTAATGAGATTCCCTTGGGCGAAAGCAAGTTAGGCCGGAGACTTGTTCTCTCTCGAACCCCTACGAAGCCCGTTGAAAATCATGGAGAACCAACAACCCCTACTACACCGACTTCCCCTTATCATACCGAGGCTTCAACCCCATCGCCCGAGAGGACTCCAACGCGAGACACTTATCTCAAGTCCGAACGTAGATCACATGATGTAGACGAAGACTACTCGCATTCATTTGGCAACCACGACGATCCAGCATTTAAGAAATCACCACCGAACAGCACCCCTTACCGCGACGATGGCGCGCCTCCTCCCCCTGTCCATCGGAGTTTTAGCTCCAAGAAAGGACCGGTGCTTTCTCCTCCAGTCGATCAGAATACAGCCCGTCTAAAGCGTCGGACCTCTTCTCCCCTAAAACACGAATACCACCCATCAGATGTTTCATCCGAAGGCTCCACATCCCCAATATCTGGATCTGAAGACGAAGATTCGATTTCCGACGAGTCATCTGACGACGAATTGGAGGCCGTTGACATACCCGACACTACACCTGCTATTAGCATTAAGAAGGACACTAATATTCCCACCGCCTCAATTTACTCGGAGAGCACCGCTAGCCTCTCTCCCTCAGGGTTAGCGTCGCGAGAGGACGTGTCTAAACCAGAAGTCAAGCAACCTGAATACGTCGTCAAATCCGTTGCTTCTATTTCTTACTGGGATAATAAGCACGGACGTTGGCAAGACCTTTGGCCGGACTTGTGCTCCATCGTTACAACACCAGGCCTGATTGAAGCATATCCTTATCGAAGAACACACTCCTCTTCCGGCGCCCCGGGACAAGAAGATCCGCCTCTAATCGCTTTAGATCTTACGCCTCTAGTCATGCTTCGGAATAGCACAGTTGTCGACCTGGAGATACGATCTCCTGTTCTAAGCTATTCCAGGCTCTACTCAAAAGTAGTCAAATATGAAACATCGTTCTTCCGCTTCCGAGTCCAGTCCATCCCCGACTGCGAGTCCCTCTATATGGCAGTCCACCGAGCCCGTATGGACAATGCTAAGTACAAAGCGCTTGAGGAGGAAACCCGCGTCAGGGCCTTTGGACAATACCAAAATCAAGAGGTAGAGGGTGACAGTAACAGTAACCACCGAAGTTGGTTCGGGCGGAAGAATAGCTACCGCGCCTCAGCACGCGCTCCATCACAGTCGGCTGGTAGCACATCCCAGTCTTCGGGCATCTCAGCTTCATCTTTCTTGCGAAAACTGATGGGTGGCGGCAATCAGTCTTTCAATATTGCCATGTCCTCGGTAGACCAGCAAAACCGCTTCGGTAGTAGAGACGCATCTCTATATACTACATCGTCATCGGGCACTCCTCCACGCTCGCCTTCCGTCAGCGCAGCGAACAGTGGCAGCTCTAAAATGAGCCTTACGACGAACAATCTTAAAATTCGACTCCACCTATTGATAACTGCCAGCAAGTGGGAGGACCACGGCAACTGCTTCCTCGAAGTGACAAGACCGGATCGAGGCACGAGGCAAAATCTAAGGAAATACCAAGGAATGGAGAAGCGAATCATAGTTACGACAATCCCTAAGAAGGATGCAGATAAACCAGTGGTGGTCCTGGATGTCGTACTAGGCAGCCAATGCTTTAGCCAACTAGGCAGCAGAGGTGTCCTTATCAACGTATGGGAAGAAGTGAAGGATGAGAGTGGACAGACTGGAGTCGCACCTCAAGGAGGAGGAAGCGGAGGCAACGTACGTAAATGGTGCTTCCAGTGTTCGTCGGTATCACAGGCGAGGTGGATTTTCGGACTCGTTACGCAAGAGGTTGTAATTGGTTGATTCTTGGTAGATACCCCTTTTCCCATTTGGCGAAACTTACACGCCAGTTATTCTCAGTTCCTTTCTTTTCTCGAAGGACCAACTTACACACATACACTCTACTATTCGGTGAATACACACAAGTTTTCCCCAATTTTTTTTTCTTTTACGTCACGAGGAATTAGGCGAGGCGTCGGACACACTGCATTAGATGTCTGGGGGGCAGACATTAGGTTGGACGGAGCATAGATGAGACGAACGATTGATGGCCATATTATGGTTGGTTGGCGGGTCTGCTGCATTTTCACACTCTATTGCCTGTTTTTTTTTTTTTTTTTGAAACCCTCTACCGTATCCCATTTTCTTCGTTCTTCCCTTGCTGTATACAACATGTAGCCGCTGTACACAGCACCATACCTAAAGATACCTAATGAACAAAAACTTCGATTGATACCAAATATTCTTGCTCTTCAACTCGTGATAAGTGCCATGCGTGTCTAGGTCATTTCGTTCGCCCAGTCGTTATTCGAGAAGGGGTGTAAGGGTCGTAAAGTAGTCAGTTTTAGGTTCGTCGATTTAATACCACTGTAAAGTCCGAAGTTAGTAAATGTCATCCAAATACACTCTCCTCTTAGGGCAAAAGGAAAGGCAAACATACCACAACCCCCTCCTCCGGCCCCTCCACTTTCTCCCCCCGCGCCATCTTCCCCATCGTCGACCGTATCCGGCGCATCAACTGCTGCCCGTACTCGGGGGCCGGCGGCTGCGGCGTAGGCACGCTCGTGTCGTTGCGGAGGATTATGGGGGCGGCGCCGGAGGGGAGACTGACGCTTTGGATCGCGGCTTTTACGAGCGCGACGTCGTCCGCGTCCCAGGCTGCGCCCATGATTACGGCTTTGGGGAGCGTGGAGTAGGCTCCCGAGCCGATGTAGCTGCTTTGTGAGGGGGGCGCTAGACCGCGGAGGACTGTGGGAGGAGGAGATGGTAATTAGTTTAATTTGGCATGGCTTGGAGCATAGCTTGGGATGTGCGAGTGTGCGGCGTTGGCAGGGGAGGCGGAGATGTTGGCGAGGGGCGAAGGCTGGGTGCATATGTAGGAACCCGCGGGGCAGGATGCGGGAGGGATGGATTGGATGGATTGGATGTGAAGCTCTAATTTGGAAGGGGTCGTTGGTGGTGAGTACTCACTATACGGCACCTCGGCGGCTGTAGGTTGACTGCCTTGGCAGAATAGGATCACTGCAAAACTCCAAATTAGGTTGCCATGTTATGTAAAAAGTAATTATTTTCGATCGCGGATAGATGAGGTGGCTTAGTTTGCAGATTGCTCCCGCAGGATTCCTGTCGTCCAATCTCATGTTTAGATTAGGTATTTACTTACCCTCGATCTCAGGTTTTAAACCTTCGACGACTTGCCGCCCGACGACTTCGGCTTTGCCGCAGAGGACTACTGGTATAGGCGTTGATTGTATGTCGGCCATGGTGTTCCTGAGAGATGTCTGCTGAAGTCGTTTGTTAGGGAGCTGGGATGTCGATCGATTCAGGGTTGTGTGCAAAGGTCTTGAGATAGAAACACCTTCCGCCCGCATCAATATATTAATTCCCCAGCGGCACCTGCGGGTCATCATCCTGTGATTGGGGGTGGTTTCCTTTGGAATGGGCTGATGCGTCAGAGCTATCGCAATGAAACTGCCTGGCTGCCTGGGTACCTATCACCCGTCGGTCCCGAGCATCGTTAAGCAATATCGTGCAGGTCCAGCTCGCAGGCCTAGCAACGATACCTAAACAGTGATTGGTAAACCCGCCGGACTTTAGGTTGCAGATCCCTCCGTATTGGGGGCTCCAGGGATTGTGCAAAAAGTCTCGCAACATTCCAGATTCGGCGCCTACAGGCATCATCGATTGGCCGCGCCAGTTGGAGATCTTCCCGTAGCGGCGCAGGGATAATCGCCGCTGAGGGACCGCCGGTCATGGCTGGCGCATCATTGCCATCTCTCAGTTAATAGATTGGTTACATATTGGTCACGGCGCCTACCTACGGATACTGTGTAATGATTATATCAGTCACCACTTTCTCAAAACTCCCGAGTCAAGACACCCGTGGATGGCTACACTGCATGTCTCGGTTCGTTAGGTCTCAGATCTAACACCGGGCTTCCTTATATGTCCAGACTCCGGGCGGCTT
Organism: Annulohypoxylon moriforme; assembly: GCA_022695765.1. NCBI lineage: Eukaryota > Fungi > Ascomycota > Sordariomycetes > Xylariales > Hypoxylaceae > Annulohypoxylon > Annulohypoxylon moriforme. Next base: position 289,526 of record MU403104.1, read on the forward strand.
GTGTTCGTCCGTCTTTCGTCCGAATAACATAAAAGACATAAAGGACATGCACTTTCTCCAACGCCTCCGATCCCTTACGCCAGCTGAGGAGAAGGGAAAAAGCAAGCAAACACTCGAATATCGGTGAGTAACGAATTACGTCACGAGGTCATCGACCATCTCTTTGGTGAATCAAGCATAGAGAAATCGAGATTTCAGTACGAAATGATGTATCGCAAAAGCATCGGTAATGGGAGCACGAAAACCGGGACGCGTCATGAGTCCTAGCTGTCGCTATTAAACGCGCACAGGCACCGTTCTCCGTCACAGATCGCCGAGCTTATATTTAATCGTACGACGTTTCACCCGTTTTAGGTAGCAATGCTATCGGCCAAGTGACTTGGAGATGTCGAATTATCGTCAAAGTCCAAGGTAACCCCTGGATCGCCTATGCGCAGGACGAAAATACCAGCAATCCCTTTTTCTTCAAATTGTTCATTACATAGGGGACTCCCGGAATCTGGGAGTCATCCATTTTGAGGCATCGGCGCTCCATGTTGCCTGTTTTGGAAATTTTGAAGCCAGAAGGAAGGCTTTGTAGGGCTTCGAGTACTATCATAGGTATCGGGCATATATTTTGAACTTGGTTAAGTTCTAAACATACCATCATACGAAGATTTTCACCTTAATATTATAATATTTAATAAGTTAAGTAAAGAGTAGCGATAAAGGTCCCGCCCGCAGCCAACTATTGATGTTATGAAGCCTTCAAGAGCACTCCCAGTTCTTAGTTAGGTAACAACATCTTCCGGCATATTCAACTCAGGTTTACTATCAACACATGATGTACTAAGGGATTTAACTGACCTTGACTAAGTCTTTCAAGAGGCTTGACTGTCTCCAAGCTAACCCATCTCCTATCTGTACTACTTAGTGCCAGGAGATAGATATGCGTAGGGTAGCAGCGCTAGCTGTTACCTCACTCGAAGCTCACTGGTATATATAGAGACTTCGCCTCCCCCCTGATATTGAGAAAGATCATGGATTATACTAGTTATCTATCTACCTCCTCCCCACGAACTCCCTTTGCATCCCACTTCATGACTAATCATCCGACACCTAGGTAACACGAGAGACGAACGCTAAGTCTTACTCTGAGCTTAACAACATTCTTCCTGAACTCGAATAACTTTTCGCACCTGTTCACCTTAGATAAGAGTCAGCGCGATATAACGGCATCGAATATTTACCTATATTTCACTAAATTAAAATCCGCTCCAGCCGAGGGTCCTTGAGTTTACCTCACGAGTTATATCATATTCCAAATGCCGGATTCGCTTGAATTCCCGGAAATTTAACTATACCCTCATCGATAGGCAGTCATTGTTAAAGTATTAACAAGCGTGTCTACCTAAGTATATAATTTCTACTGCATAGGTAAAAGGGGCTCTATGACACAGATTGCCGCTGCTTTATACACGTTATCTATCGAATAAGTTGTGATGAGAACTATATAAGAATTGAACGTTAGAGATAATCCATATAGCCACCCATGCTTAGGTAGGTAATTATCATGAACAGTCTACTAGAAACGAGTACATGCTCACGTCTAAGTAATACTTATGGTGACCCCCTTTCAATTCATCTCCATAATCAAATATTCAACCAACGTATTAGTAATCCATGCTATAAGAGACAGCTCTATAATTGTATGCGCTGTGTATCAGCCCACTCTAACTATCGTCTTACATAATAGATATACACCTAGGTAGGCGATTTACCTCTAACCTCCGGGGGTTCTCGGAGTTTGATGCCACAGACACGTATGATGAGTTACGAATATTCCTTGTTTAGGGGTGTGCTAGGTATATGACTTGACGTGACTGGATTTCTTTCGCTTCGTGTTATGGCCCCTGCTTGCCAAGACTACTACATTATCGTACTATAATAGATATTCTGTCATGGTTGTTCTTCACCATGAATCCACATTCCGCATGAGTCTTTGACCAGTCATGTCAAGCTCATAATTATCATATGACGTTCAATACACCTCTATATATAAGCTTATTCTGCAAAATGAGATCTCAATCTTTTTCTATCTTACTTACTGCATATTTCAACAATGTGCGCTTACGTAATACGTAAGCTATTAGATGCTGCTCATGAGCTATAGGGTTACTAATGTGACTTGATCTCACATCCGTACGTATGAGAGGGTAAAAATTATCGTATATTATCTAGGTACGTCTACGATAATAATGAGAGATACACGGCTTTGAGCTAATCTACTTGCCTTTCTTATCACCTAGTGGCATAACGAATATATATCTGGTTGTGAAGTACATGCGGGGGCACGAATCTCACTGCTTCTCCGCATCTTCGAGGGTTGACGGGTCGAAAAATATCTGCAACCAGCCTGACCGCTACATATATCTAGGTCATATCGTCAGTAACCCGCGCTGACAATTAGAAAGGTGATAATCAACATCATCGGCCTGGCTAGTTGGAAGCTAAGCAGGCAATAACAATCTCGATACTCCCCTTTTTCTTCACGCAGAAGGGTTGAAATGGCGTCCAAGGCTGAGTTGTCTATTGAGAAACTACCGGCCATACCAGCGGAGGTGACAGCCCAATGGCTGGAGTCTACGCTAGGCCACAAGATCAAGTCAGTCTCGTTGACGCGATCCATATTCGGCACGGCTTCCAAGCTCTTCTTCTCGATCGAGTATGCAGAGGAAGTAGCTGACCCGAACTCGCGACCAACACATATCTGCGTAAAGGGAGTGTTTGACCCTGCGATGGTTGAATCTCAACCATGGACCCTGATGCTGGCGCATCGCGAGGCCAACTTCTTCGCGAAGATCGCTCCAAGTATTAAGCATATGGATTACCCAAGGGGTTGGTGGGGTGGAACAACCGATAAGCAGGGGATTGCCATTATGTCTGACCTGGCGTACGAGGACTGTTCTTTTCCGTCCGAGGCTGCCTCTTACTCGGTGGAAAAGGCAATGGATGGCGCTGCCCAGATAGCCGGCTTGCACGCCCAATTCTGGGGTAAGAGCCAGGATGATTATCCCTGTAGGTCTGAGGTGATGAGTTCTAAATGACACATGATATGACTAATGAAGGTAATAGGGATTTCGAACGACTACGACGTGGCCATGAAGTTCATCGCTGAGCCCTGGGATAGTGTTGTGCGACAACCTGGGCGACCTAAATTGCCTGAATACCTGATGGACGGCGCGCGCGTTAAAAGGGCGCAAGACAAGTACTATGCTCGACGCAACCCCAAATTTCGCACGCTACTACACGGCGACACGCACTTGGGCAACGTGTACTTCACGTCTGAAGGACATACGCGGTTTCTTGACTGGTCAGCCTTCCACTTCGCATCATGCTTCCATGACCTTGTCTACTTCGTGTCTACCATATTGACTGTTGAGGACCGGCGCGCCCATGAAATGGAAATTCTAGACCACTACTTGGCAACTCTCCACCGTCTGGGAGGCCCGAGGTTTGATCGCGACAACGAGGAACTTATGATCGAGTATAAGCGGTCGTACATGACGAACATTATCTGGCCGGTTTGCGGGTATGACCTGCAGAGTAAGGAACGGGTGGACGCCTTTACGGAGCGTACTATTGCGGCTTGGGTTGACCACAAAGTCATTGAAGTTATCGAGGCTCAGTAGTTGTTATTCGAGGCTGGAAAAAAAGATTCATCTAGGTATATGCAGTCGTGAATAGGAATCTAGGTAGTCAGGGGGGATAGAATGCTTTCTGATTAAAACATATAGCTTATTCCTGAAGTCTCCTAACGGTCAGTTGCTTGGAAGTTACGAACCCGCGAACTCACTTAGCAGAAACGAATATGGAAAATGACTCCACCGAATCACGTCTCTTTTTGGTCAAAAGGAATCGTTTATGTTGGTCTTGCTTCTCCTTAACTGTCGTGGAATTGCCTTGATCCCTATCTGGCAAACAACATTCTTCTTGGGAAGTATATCATGAAAGACGGTTATGAAACAGGAGATAATCTCTATAATCGGTGAATATTATATCATTAATGAAGATTTTGACGGGGTGTAGAATTGGTGGTGGTTTCAAGAGGGAATGTATTCAGCAGGGAAGAGAATCGATGATAAGATAAGAGCTTTAAAAATAATGGGTCTCTATGTGTGGATACAAAGGTACCTTTGTGATTAAACTTTGATTAGGTGGTCTGTGCACAAATAGCAATCACTGGCCATTGTTCCCCAGTCAGCCAGCGACGCGTCCCATCGTCATTACCCTGTTCCGGTACGAAATACCTAGGCGCTTCCCTGCCTGCACCCGCGCCGCTGCGACCGTCTTTCCTTAATTGTTTCTTCCACTCAATCTCAATTGCCAATTCTAAATTCTTCACTTAACCTTAGAACTTATCGCATAAAATCCTCCTCCTTCCATCTACCTTCTCTAAGCTGCAAAGTTAGTAATTTATCAAGAATACTACCTAACTTCTGTCTTTCAAGCAAAATCACTTCAACCCCGTCTAATTTCCGTTTTATCGACACCGACTAAATCTACCCGCAATCTAGTCGCGTCGCGCATCACTCACGATGTCCGACTACGCTTCTCTGAAGGTTCCAGAGCTTAAGAAACTTCTCCAAGAGAAGTCTCTTCCTGTCACTGGCAATAAGGCCGATCTGATCGCGCGCCTGCAGGAGCACGATAAGTCAAAAGGTGACTAATGTTCCCCAGCCTGATTTTCTGCATGCGCCTTGTACTAATATTTGTAGCCGAGCCTCCTCGTGAGAATGAAGACGAGATCGATTATAGCGACGATGACGTGCCAGCTACAACCAAGTCGACGGAACCCGTGAAAGCTGTTGAACCTACCCCAGCCTCGGCTGAAAAGCCTTCAGAATCCAGTGCAAATGAAACTGCTAAGGAAACAACGGAGCCCGCTACCGTAGCAGACAATCCTACTGAGGCCGAAGCCACAGCTGAAGAGACGGCTAATGCCGAAGCCCCGAAGGCTGATTTCTCTGCTCATCTTCCCGCCTCCGATGCCGATGAAGAGGCACGCAAGCGTGCTGAGCGAGCTAAGCGATTCGGTATTGTCGAGAACGAAGAGGATAAGAAGAAGAACGCCCGTGTCGAGCGTTTTGGCGTAGATCAATCATCCTTAGCTAGCGGGCTTGATTCTGCTTTGCCTGAGAAGAGAGCGCCGAAGCGGGGACGGGAAGGAGGCAACACCGAGGGCGAACGAGGCGCAAAGCGCCAAAACCCTAGTGGCCCCGGTGGCCGTCATCGAGGCAAGGGCCGTTTTCGCCATGGTGGAGGTGGAAGGCAAGGTGGTGCTCCTCGAAGGGAGGGCAACTCTACTGCCCTAAGGGGCAAGTCCGGCATTCTTAACGATCCGTCTGAAAAGGCCAAGGCGGAAGCGCGTGCGAAGCGATTTGGTGGTGGTTCTTGAATATGGTTGAGCGAGGTTGGAATGGTGTCTTATCATAATCAACGGATCAAGACCAAGGCATGAGCGAGACGATTGAGATGGACTTGCGTGAAGAATATTCGTATTTTGCCGCGATTTCCTATCACGACGAATCGAGATACCGGGTGATGATTTTTCAGATCGAGGAGGGACCCTACACTAATGCTGCTTACGATTGGATCCCTGTCGCCCTCTGTACTCTAGTTCGTCCATTCTATTAAGTCACGACGCATGGCTTGATCATGCTCTTCTCACTCTGGACTGGTGGCTGGCCCTCATCATGAATGATATCTTTGATTAGCCGGATGTCCGAATGAAACGAATTACGTGAACGAATATAATCAGACTACGAGGTGAATTCGTCGAGGTACTGGAGGTTGTCTTAAGAATACCTCGCTTTCTTAGACGTAGCCTGATTCCGCGGGGTTTTACGAGGTAATCAGAATTAAATTGGGTTGAACTGCTCTTCCGCCAATATAATTGAGCATAGCATTCGAATGCTTTGGACCCTACCGGTAACAATGAGATCTCGAAGGCATGCGATCATCGTCATCATTCAATTAAGTACACTGCATCAAATCTTCCACACGATGTTTGACGTGGTGAACACGCCTTCCATAATTAGAACCACTAGGTCTCATCTAGATTCGAGATGGCTCTCGTGTTTTAGTTGCCGATTGCCACCAACACTCACGTCGAACATTAATGTGAAGTGGAAACGGCACAGGACTTAGAAATATTTTTGTTCAATATTCACCCTATCTTCTTTTCTCGAGGGTGCAATTGCCACTAAAGGAGTACGACTCCCCTTCACTACATCCCTACCTAGTACCTCCACCTAGGTAACCGTCTTAGTTCTTCATCTCAGCGGCTTTAGCCCATGAATGTGGTAGAGATTTACTGAGTCATGGGTAACTGAGCTTCACCTTTACACTGCCCATTTCCTGGGTAACAGAGATATACGACTACCCTGATCCCGTGCTGAGAGCAGCTGGGTAAGACGATATTGCTATAATACTACCTGTTTTTCGACACAATGTCTGCGTCCCAAATATCTATTAAAAAAACCAGGCCCCCAGAGCTATTCCCACCGGAAGATCAATCGCTTATGACACGTGCCACCATCTACAAAAGTCATCTTTTCGTCTTGCCGTTCATTTCCACAGAGGCAGGAAAGGGTTTCTTTGTATGAATTTCAATGAGTTTAGGGCAAAGCGGATGTAAAGTGAATTGCATTGTCCAGAGTCATTCCGCTTGCAGGCTGCTTTGTCCTTACCTGAACTATTTCCGCAACCGACCATTACATGATCCTCGACACCTGATATATCATACAATTCTATATTAGCGTCATTTTTATACCTGCTGCGAGTCTTCAGTGAGAATGCCTCTCGACTAGGCCTCCATCACAAAATTAAGATCAGATTAATTTAGCTATCTCAGACCCCGAGGTCGAGCTATTTTCATCATGTCGAACCTTGCGTTTCAATATCTAAGTCGGCCCAACAGCCGTTTCACGAAATTACCGCCTAGGGATGTAAGAGAAGGGCCACTAGCTGACTTATTGGAAAATAATGTGGACATTCTACTTTACCTCAAAAACATCAACCCGGCTGATGTAGGCAACATAGAAAAGAGTCTATCGTACTATACAGCCCAGGAAGAGGGACTTTTAAGCGATATCGGTGTGGATTGGAATTTTGATCCAAAAAACCCGGGCATTGGTACTGTACGTCGCATTCAGGGGAATATCGACGCAGTTGATCTATTAAACGAGTACGACGAAGCCATTGACCAAGTCAAAGACGGCTTATCGGCATTGTCGTTGTCAAATCCCTCAAATGGGGAAGACGCGATTCTTCAGAGATATGTGAAAGCCTTCGGCGAAACGTTCTTGAAGAATAAAAGTCTCGTCGACGCCACAGATCTGACTATAGCGTGGGCTAAAAATCGCCTTAAAGCCCGTATGCGAGAGCAAAATAACAACATTCATAAGGACCTTAACATAGCAGTATTGCCGTCCCAGCGAGCAAGACATACTCAAATTCACATGCGTAGCAATGAGGTAGTCCACCAGACCTCACTGGCGGAAGATATACTTTGGGTGCAATGCCCAAGCGTAGACACGAATGAGGCTGTATTCTCGAATACCCGAGACTTATCGGTTGCCCAATTCGAGGCTATCTATGGTATAAGGGTACCTGAAGCTGAAGCAATTAGTAAGTGTAGAACTTCTGTCACATAACCAATTCTAGTGTAATCTATATCGTATAGAATTAACGAATTGCAGTACATTACGCATGTCAATATGGCCCACCAGACGCCCAAGGACATTTCCACCGAACGACCACGGGTGATCTTTTCAGCTGGATTTACCAATTAATTGAAGAGTTTGTCGAGTGGAAATATTTGGTGACAACCGTATGGCTACGTATGAATTGGAACCATGCGAGGGATTGGGAAGGTTATGGCGGCCTCAAACTCGACACCGTTTACCTTCAATTTATAGACGAAGTTTTCAAGATCGTTCGCGTAGTCCAGGCAGGCGAACAGCTGACGGAAGGTGTCCTAGCCCCGTTTAAAAACATGTCGAACCTGTTGCTTGCTTATGTCGACCTATTACAATGGAATATTGTTCCGCTAGAGGCTTGGAATACTGCCAATCGTTCTACGAAAGAATTCGTATCGAACCTCTTTCCAGAAACCATCCCCGACGCTTATATAAAAGCCAAACGCATCAAACTTCTTCCAGGAGTAAACTTCAAAGTTGCACCACGAATCACATTCCCCAGGCAGGCCGTTAAAGTAAACCCTGGGTTCTACACCCTATCAAGATCAACTCAGGCCGTGGAATTTCCCAACTCTTACGCTGGGGAAAGAGTATTCCCGCCGTCATTGGGAATGGACCGGAAGGTCAACTTGGCTCGAAGATATCCTAAATCGCGTCCTCCTCCACCTGGTATATTATCTGCTCGGGCCTCGCGATTTTTTGAGGACGATTCGCAACCTTCGGACTATGACGACGACTACGAGGACCTGGCTCGAGTCTACGACCTCGACCCGGCATTTGACGTAGGCTCGTACGGCCACTTGGACGAAAACGTGGTCGATCGCCCTTCTAGTCGGCGTAAGCATGTTTCCTTTGCAGCTGAGGAACCTCACCAGGCTAAGCCGCCGTTCAGGCTCGCGTCTGGAGATTCTTTGAAGCGAAGGCGTCGTCGCGACGTCTCTGGAACTAGAAGCAACAAGAGAACAAGACTTGCAGTCTAGGTTGCTCTGGGTTGGGAGGATATTGTGAAATATAGGAGGATTTATTTGCTTTTTGCGTATATCTTGATAAGACTTTACTGTCACTTGTACTAGTAGTTTAAAAGGAACTTCGGAGGTTGCCTGAAAAGGGGGATGGTATATAGTTGGCTACTATTCGATACGTCGGAATTCAATTGCCTTACTTTTTCGACTCCTATGTGGGAAAGTACGGATATTATTACCTTTGCTTTAATCATCTTCAATCGTGGCTGGTGACTTGATGTTGGTGACAGTCCTAAATAGTAAATAGGGGCTTCATTTACCCAAGGTTCCCCTGTAATAATTCGTTTGCGAGTTTCAATTAAACATTACGCACACGTTGGTACATAGTAAAGAAAATAGCGGTCTATGAGAGATTTCCGTCTGGCAATACTAAATTTGGAAAGTGGAAATGCTATGACCAGTCAGATTTTTCAAGAATCGTGGGGCGTTGAAGGGAAAAAGGGCAAAATTCTTCAGAAGTAAACAAATCTAAGATTGTGAAAACCTAGGTATATACCTACGCATTCACATGGTTATTACTATTTGTTTTCGCGATGCCCGCCGATTTCGAGAAGCAGAGTTACTGGCACGAGCGCTTCAAATCCGAGACGTCCTTTGAGTGGCTGACGTCGTCGGAATCTTTCATGGACATCATAGCACCGCACCTTTCCAAAATCTCCCATCGCGAGACACAACCTAGGATCCTCCATCTAGGCTTTGGTACGAGCGATTTACAGAACCATTTTCGCGCGAGTGGCTATACGGACGTCACGAATGTCGACTACGAGCCGTTGGCTATTGAGCGCGGGCGCCAGCTAGAGGAAGCCGCCTTCGGCGAAGTGAGGTTAAAGTATGTCGTTGCCGATGCGACGCAGCTAGGAAGCGACCTACCGCGGGATCAGAGGTTCGATGTTGTCATCGATAAGAGTACCGTCGATGCCGTGTCCTGCGGCGGGACCACTACACTCTTAAGGATGGCCTCCGGAATCAGGAGATATCTCGCCGAGGGGGGTATCTGGATTTCTCTCAGTTACTCGTCGAACCGTTTCGATGTCAAGGATCTGCCGTTTGATGTTGAGGTCATAGCTAAGATCCTGACTCCTAAATTCAAGGAGAGCGAGCCGGAGGTTTATCACCACTGTTATCTTCTCCGACCTAGATGATCAATTGCTTGGGAGTACACCTATGGTATAAGTAGGGAGATGCCAATGATCTTGACTTGCCCTGCTTATGCTAAACATCTTGGTTGCTATCATCTAGGACTGTGATACGTATTATGCGTCGAAGAGGGAAGATGAGAAGTTTGACGTTCTATTAGTGGGAGTTGTAGGGGATGGGAATACCTAGGACTGCTAGGAATATCTAGCAGAATTCATGGATGGATGTTACATAATGCTGGAATTGTGCGGGGGAATACCCGGCTATTTTCAGGCCTGGCAGACCTAAATCGCTAAAGTTAGTGACGTTGTGGGGGCAAAGTCGGAGCTTTTTCAGGTACCCTGTCTTAGCTGTTTTAGTTGTGCAGCCCTGCGTCACCTCGACCCCACTATAATCATTGGGAACTGGGGTGCTGCTGGTGTAAATATTAGGCGATGACCTCATCCTACCACCAATTGAATGCTCGAACGTGCCTGACATCCAATGCATCTTGCATGGTGATGCAAGAGCAAGAGCAATCATGTTTCCCTCGTCCTTTGTATTACTTGGCCAGCATCATTAGGTCTCGTTAGGTCTCACAATTTCAACTTTTCAACTTTTCTTCCCGCGTATCCTAATAACGATAATAATGATAATTCTCTTTCCCCAACAATCATCATTGTCTACCTGTTTTTCTACATATGTTTCTCTTATAGATTACAAGACAATTATTTGAGACTTGCTTACCACACAGTACTAGTCAAATGCCTCTTAATTGAGACAACATGGCAAACCAGGCGGATTTCGAACAAGATGCGGTCGGGAGAGAATACGGCAAGCCTCATAATGCCAAACATCCGATACCTACCGTACAAGGGTACCGACAACATAGAAGAGAGCTCGCTGGTCAGGTAGAGAGTGAAGAGGAGGCGCAACAAGGACCGGAAGATGTTTCAAAGCCTAAACGGGCATTTGAGTCCGCTAAAGCAGCCATTAAGGGCGAAGACATTCCAAAATCTCGACATGACCCATACCCTTCATCGAACCATAATTATGCCAACAACCCACAATACAAATCGGAAGAGGGCGTGAGTAGCCCTGGCGAAGGATCCAATGCCGAGAAATTAGAAGATGGAGAGCAAAAAGATCCAGACGAACACCGAGTAGATGCCAAGAAGAAGGGCGAACAAGAAAAATCAGCGACGGAGGCTGTCGCAAGCGCCGTCGACCCCAAAGAAAAACGCAAGGCGATGAAAAAGACCAAAAGACACGGAGAAGGACGTGAAGTTACGGATCCAGTAACCCATCTACCGATTACCATACACGATCAGACCGAGAAAGACCTCAACTCAGTGCCTCAGAACCTACCAGAACCGGGTGCTCATCATCATACTGCTACTGGGCCGCAAGGCGCTTCGAAGTCGAATGAAGAATTAAGCTCAGAGCAAGATAAACTACAGCGAACGTATAATGGTATGCAAAGGGTATTCCCACCGCCGAACTTCGAACACACAAAACAGGAGCTAGCCTCTGTCTACCAACGAACTGTATGCGCTGGTTTGGCCGCCATTGGCTCTTTAGCAGCTGTTTTGTTACCCGCTCCCACGATTCTCTATAGCCCGAGTCGATCAGTTCTGCTTAACACAAGTCTATTTGTTCTCTTAGGAGCAGCGACTGTTGTTGGAATGGGGAAGTGGGTAAACAAGAAAACCAGCGAGATATTCGAAGATGAGACTTGGGATGCGGCGAGGCGGGAGGAAGAGGCTATTTTGAGTAACGAAGAAGAATTACCAGAATCTACACAATGGCTGAATAGTCTATTCTCATCCATCTGGCCGCTCATCAACCCCGATCTCTTTGCTTCTCTCGTAGATCAAATTGAGGATATCATGCAGGCATCTCTGCCTAAGGTTATCAAAATGGTTAGTGTTGACGATATGGGACAAGGTAGCGAGTCCATTCGCATACTCGGGGTTCGGTGGTTGCCAACCGGTGCGGCGAGTCGAACTGTGGGTTCCGACGGACAACTCCAAGGGGAAGACAAGAGCACCGGAAGTGACCGAACAGACCCACAAAATCCACAAGGAAACGCCGATAGTCAAGAAAGCCATGTGGGAGAAACTTCAGAGAATAGTAGTAACAAGGGTAGAGATTCGAAGCAAGAGGAGCAGGAGCAGGTGGCCGTAAAGGAGGGCATGGAAGCCGAAGAAGGCGACTTTGTGAACATGGAACTCGCGCTGGCCTATCGAAGTCGCTCATCTGGGGATTCATTGAAGGCGAAAGCTAAGAACGCCCATCTCTACCTGAAGTTTTACCTCCCTGGAGGAGTAGCTGTCCCCGTCTGGGTTGAGCTAAGGGGTCTTATCATGACCGTACGGCTCCGTCTTCAGCTGACGCCAGACCCTCCATTCATTTCATTATGCACTATGACGTTCCTTGGTCAGCCTAAGGCTAGCATTTCGTGTATCCCTCTTTCGAAACACATGTCCAGTCTCACTGACATGCCATTAATATCTTCCTTCGTCAACTCTGCCATCGATGCCGCTCTTGCCGAATACGTGGCTCCCAAGAGCTTAACACTTAATCTAAAGGACATGCTAGTCGGAGAAGATTTTAAGAAAGATACGACTAGCTTGGGCGTCGTTTGGATTTTCATTAAGCAAGCTCGTGGTTTCAAGCAGGGCGACGGTGGGATTGGCCCTATGGATGGTTCAAGTGATTCGTACGTTACTGTGGCCTGGGGTAAATTTGGCAAGCCGGTTGCCTCGACTCGCATTGTCACAGAAGATAACGAGCCAAACTGGCACGAATGGGCAACTATTCTTGTAACTCCAGAAGAGGTAAACGCCGAGGAGAAGTTAAGGTTGCAGCTTTGGGACTCGGATAAATGGTCTGCGGATGATGATTTGGGTCGCGTGGAAATCGACTTGAAACGTCTCATGAAAAGTCCGAATAAGATACATGATCGCGAAGACCGATTTTCCGGCCAGGACCCCGACGAGACAATGCCAGGGTCAATAGTATGGTCTGTCGGATACTTCTCGAAGATGAGGATCACATCGAAGGAACTTGAACAGCAAACCGTTAATGAAGAAATAAGAACCCACGATCAACTCAGACGACATGTTTCCGAAGTATCTGAACATAAGCTCAGGGAAGCAGGCAAGGCTTCGGATGACGAAGAGTTGAAACAACAGAGGGCTCAAGATTATAGGGAAATTGAGGAATCTATGATCATTTCAGCCCCACCATCGACTGACTTGGTCTCTGGCATTCTTAGCGTGCAAATACACAATATCACCGGCCTCGAAGTACAGAAGCTTCAAAAAGACGATAAAGGAGACGGCGGTGACGACGAGGACGAGGCAGAGCAACACGACGATATGCCGGATAGCTACTGTACCATTATATTAAACCACAAGAAAATATACAGAACACGGACAAAACCAAAGAACTCGAAGCCATTCTTCAACGCAGGAACAGAGCGGTTTGTTCGCGATTGGAGAGATACAGAGATAATCATTAGCGTGCGGGACTCGCGAGAGAGGGAGGACGACCCGTTAATAGGAATCGTTTATCTTCCCCTTGCGAAAGTCTTCGCCAAGAAGAGTCAAATAATGGAGAATTTTCCATGTAAGTATATTCTAGTCTTGCTGTTTCGCACTGCCGAGTTAAATTGCAGATCATTACATATGATCCTACGTTACGTTGTCATAGATAATTGCTAACTGTTGCAGTGGTCGGTGGCATTGGATTTGGACGAGCCCGCATTAGCATGGTTTGGCGTAGCGTGGAAATCAAGCTTCCTCCAAATCTCCGTGGATGGGACTATGGAACTTTAGAGATCCGTGGTCCTATCAAGGCGAAAGAAGGCTTGCCGAAGTCTCTCACAGATCATCGAATCAAGATAAGGACCAATCTAGGGCGAGCTAAGATGTACCCCGAAAGCGGTCAGTGGGTCTGCAAAAGCAGGAAGGAAAACGAGGCTGTGTTTTTGGCTGTCCGTAAGCGATATGCTTCAGCCATGGTGATCGAATTCCGCGAATCCATCCTCGGACACGACAAAACTGCTGCCTTCGCGGTTTTATGGCTTCATGATCTCGTCGATGAAGAAAATGACACAAAGCCCCTGAAGGTATGGAAAGGATCGAAGGATGGTCTTGAAAAAGCCCGATCCTGTTGTGGTTACAAGGGCTTAGGAGAGAACGAGCAACCCCTAGGCGAAGTCGAGCTTGATTTGAAGTTTTGGCGCGGCCTCTCTGGATATCACAAGAGCCATGCTTCCCAGGCTAAGAATACTGACCTGAGAGATGTTATGGAATGTTTAGACACAATCACTGATGAAAAGCTCGACGATAATGAAGACGAATCCGGAAATGAGGCTGACATGGCAAGCGATGATGACTCAGAAGATGAGGAGACTCGCAAAAAGCTTCGCGTTCATACCAACGACGACTCTTCGCGCTCTAGCTCAGACGATGAGGATGACGCTCATAAATCATCGAGCTCATCTCGCTTGTCCCTGCGAGATTTCAAGAAAGTCAAGAATATTTTTCACAATCCCGTCGAGGGAACGGCTGATGTAGCTACTTCGGTAGTAGCACCTGGTCATAATGATCCGGATGACGGATCGCGAGGCGTGCGAAACCAGTTGCGCGATTACAAGGACCATCATAAACAACTACATCGCAAACATCGAGGTATCATGCAGTTTCGACCCGCGAGGGAGGCCAGCCATATCGGTGGCAAACTAAGTAGATTAAAGGGTAACATCAGTGGAATATTCCACCACGATGAGAAAGAGGCTGGTGTCGAGACGGAAGTCTGAGGGCGTCATAGTCTTAGTATGACTAGGAAGGGCGATGACTCAGGAAGAAATGAATGAACGAATGGCTATGGTGATTGGAATACTTAATAAGCAATAATGAATCACAATGACTTGACGATTGTATGATGTAGGATGTCACTCTGTTGGTTGAAGAGGCTGGGAATAAACTTATGTGAATGATAGTTGAAGAGACGGGAACAAAGTTTCCGCCAATAGGTCCAACATTCAGCTGCAGCTCTTACGGTTACACAAAGTCTCGCTGGAAATAAGCTGGCGAAGGTAGACCTCACTAACCTGGAATGCATCTTACTGGTCTAATTGGCCCAGTTCTACGTTAAACATCCCATATTTCTATATTTAACTGCACTAATGTACACAACATTTATATGGTGGGTGAGGTTCAGATAACCTCCGTTGTCTCCGGCACTTCCCCTGGTCGGGGGAGAGACATCCACCATATTGTCGCCTAGACCATTTTAAGACTGAAGTGGTTAGCAAGTAGACTTGAGGCACGTTTCTCAAGATCCTCAATTTGTACTTCTTCGACGAACAACTGTTTAAAAGTCAATATAAACTCCACCGTCTACCTAACCGAAAAGATATGCGGAGAGCGCTAATGACCCGGGAATATCTAAGCCAATGGGAACCTTCGAAGCTTGTTATGGGTACCTTGGGGGCTGCTCTGGTAGGTACCAAAACAACTTAATTTTGGCACATCGTAGTGCCTTAACCGACCTATCACGATGGGGCGTTTCCGAGCTGGTAGCCCTGGAGAATCGATACAGGAAAGAACAGCAGAGAATTCGATTAGAACGTTCCATCAAGTGTAGGTATTACCGAAATATCATGCCGCGAAACAGCCTGCAGCACCGTGGACCGGATGTAACCGTCAGCAATAAAGGGCGCAGGATTCGATGTTTCAATGGCGACTGCCCTGTTGCATTCGCACATTACTTACCAGTACATATTGCGCGTGCTTTCCCTGAAATTACGCACTAATGCGCTAATGAAGGTGCCAAGGTTACCCAAGGTTCAGCATGCAACACGCAATTGCCACGTTCCTTGGTGGTTCTTAACGCTTCTAATACTTCTAGAAGAATCCTACGTTTAGGGGTCAGGGGGATGCTGAAGCGAAGCTCCAACTTTTTCAACTAAACAACAAACTCTCTCCATGATCGAATAGTCAACGCACGCTATTCAAATTCTTCATCGAGCTCATCAGTCTTGAATTGCGTATAATTGCCAATATACTACCATAGTAATCTGCTAAGATTCGTCATATCTTATTCACTTCACAAGCACGGGAATAAATACATACTATCATCGAGACGTCACATCATTTCCCTTTCCCGACCAAGCTTATGCAGAAACCAACCCACTGATCCGGCTACATCGATACCCGAGATAATCTTTATCTCTACCAACGTGGAAAATGCGGGTGTTATGAGTCTAACGTAAGCCTGACCGACCAAGTAAGACGGTTGTCGGCTCCTGTCCAATGCAACTGGAAACTCAACGAACCAATGCCCCCCTTATTTTAAGGCTGAGGTCTGATAGTAGACGGTACAATATTGATTGTACTCGCTAGTTGACCGCTACAGGTATCTTGGCGGGGGAAGTGGGTATGAAACCCCGAAAGCGATCGGGCTTCGTATTAGATCGTCGGCCGAAGAATCTCGCGTGGGAAGTTTGAATCCTACGAAATCTCGCTGCGAACTTAACAGTACTAAATAGATGGATCGAAGGCTTGGATCAGAATAAAGCCACGACAAATCCATGAATAGTCGCCGGGTTCAAAATCTCGTTGCCTAAGGTACCTAGCTGAGGATGATCTCGAAATTGTCCAAGGGAAATCTGACCACGGGTGGTCTTTTGCTTATGCAGGCTTGAGGCACAGACAGGCACATGTATTCAAATGTCTTCGTCTGAGCCTCTCCAATTAGCATTGCCACACAGATATGTGAAAGACTGCACTCGGCTCTCGAGTATGGCAATTCCCTGTATCGATTAGGCAACGTCTTTTTCTCTCCTCGTCGAAGATAATTCGTCGAGATACTGAACATTCCCTTGAGCTTGATACTATTATTGCTACCCACATGTTATCCACACGCTTCTCTGGACCCTGTCGACACAATGAGCCTTGGCTCTTGGATCTCATCTTACCGTATTTGCGGGGCTCCCATGCGACGATAAACTCAATAAGGACTCTGTCTCGTGGTGTTCCAAATCGACCATTACCTAGGAAGATACTGGGGCCACTATGATTTATGCTTGATTCCTCGATAAATAAGATGCTTATGTACACAATAGCTTCAACGTCCGCGGCTATGTAACCTAAGAATTTAATACCAAGCCCTTGCATTCAGCGCGCTTACGGTAACCAGGCGTTCCCCCGACCGGCCGGATTTCTTATTTGACAACACAAATATCTACCTAATTAGTCCTCATTTCTATCGATCGAATCGTCATCACACTTTAAGGATAAACTCACGATTTTTCAATCTTACCAAGAACAAGCCAAATGAGCAAATCAGAGGAAGTCTACCTGAGCACTTCCGAATAAGGACATAAAGAGGCGAAGAAACTCCCCTGTTCGAGGCGGGACATGCACGTAATGTCGCCCAAAACGAAAATGTCGCGAAGAAACAGCCCTACTAGCCGTAGCCAACGGTCTTTTACTTCTGATTCGTCAGATAAGGGCTGCACCAGCGACCAACAACATAACGAATCAAGGCCAGCACGGAAGAGGGCGAGCAAGCCCAAGGTTCGAACAGGTAACTGATCAGTTTTAATCATATTGAGATGCGCTCGTTAACTAATCATTTTCTACCAAATTATAGGGTGTATAAGTTGCAAAAGAAGACATGTCAGTTTATATCTAATGCCTTCAGCCAATGCGTTCGTCGCAAAGCATGGCGAGTCTATTGAACCTAGGCCAAGCCTACTTCTCAATGCTCGTGGCTGTTCCCCGTAGCGCCGTTTCTTCTAATGACAGCGGATCACTGACTTGGGCTCTTATAGGTAAAATGTGACGAAGGCAAGCCGTCCTGTGCGGAATGCGAGCGCCTTGGACTTATGTGCGAGGGTTATGCTCTCCCTAAAACTAAAGCCCCAGCTTCCCGGCCTGAACGGTTACTACTGCCGAAGCCGAAACTGAGGGCCTTAGCAGGCTCATCTAGCAAGCCTTCACCGTCACCGTCACCTCGACCTCAACCTCAACCAACAAATCATCGACCTTCACCTCCACTAATTCCTAATTATGGATTCGAACTAAACGAGGATGATATGTGGTATTTCACTCTCTTTAGAGATCAAATATCTTACGAACTCTCACCCAACTATATGACCAACTTCTGGACCCAGACGTCTCTTCGAGATAGCATGATTAATCGATGCATCCACCACTCCATTCTTGGCATAGGTGCCTACGGCCGTGCTCTTATGGAACTTCGCAATGAGTATCCTATGAACGGTAAAAGACCTGGAACGTGGTGGCCACCATCGAAGCTTAATCGACATCACCAAGCCGCGCTTATGCATCATTCTAAAGCGCTTTCGCATTTGCGATCTAATATCGGATTATACGGGTTTGACGGCCGTCTAACAATGGCAGCGACTCTCTTATTCATAGTATTTGAGAATATGCAGGGAAATTATCACAGTTCCGGGAATCTTATTCGCAGCGGCATAAAAGTTTTGACAAATATAAGGGCTGCAAGCCCTGATTCTAGATCGATATTACGGCGGCAATGGGACCGTTACCTAACAACCCCGCGGGACGAAGTCGACGAAATGACCAATATGTTCGCGCGACACAGCATAACATCAGCGTGTCTCCCGTTTTCCCACGGGAAGTACGCGTATCATATCCTATTTACCGAAGGCGAAGAATTTGACGACGATGACTTTGGATTATGTAGCCCTTTTACGTTTACCATCCCGCAGACGCTCGACCAAGCAAGGCAAATATGGGACTACCTGATTATAAAAATCGCGAACTTCCAGAGCAAGATCGCATGGCATAATCTCAATCCCGAATACGACTTCGACGAATCGGGCGCGTATCGGGAACAGGCGATTTACTTATCACAGCTGCACGATTTGGGTATAGGTCTTGATTCGCTGCTATTCAGCTCCATGGATATCCGCGAGAGTAAGGGACTTGAGCTGCTGAGATTGCATCATAAAATTGCTGTGGTGGCTATCACGTGTTGTCTCGACCCGACGGAAATGATGTACGACGAATTCGTGCACGACTTCGAGGACGTGGTCGAGCGCTGTAGGCTCTTCATGAAATTCCCGACGGACGTACCCGTGAAGGTCGGATTCACCAACGAGGCCGGAAGGTTACCTTTACTCGCCTACATAGGCGCGAAGTGTCGGAGCGCCAGGGTCAGGTCGGATGTCGTGGAGCTATTGCAGGCATCTGATTGGCGAGAAGGTCCTTGGGATAGCTGGAGCCTGGCAAATGCCGTAACGGGTATTATGAAAGTCGAGGGCCAGCTGGATATGGCGAACACGGAGATCATGGTGCCTGCGAAGGCGAGGTACATGTGGACGAATGTCTTCTGGGACTTCGAGAAACAGCAGATGCATGTCGAGTATACGAAGGTATTGCCCAATGCGCTTGGGGAGTATGAGAAGGTGCGCTGTGTTATGGGGGAGCCGTCGGCTGTTTAAAGCGGATGATTGAATCAATGAGATGGCGAATGGATTTGGGGGTCGGGTTGTATATGAGCATGGGCATGAAGATTCCGTTCGACGAACACGTACGATTTTTGCAGCCAGTTTAGATTTATACCTTGGATTTGCGTAAAGCTTAGATATCGAAACAATACCCCCGAATAGATAATTGTTACTAACAGCCCTTTCGGCTCTTATCCCTTGATTGATACCTGATATTTACGACTTTTTCATAGAAACAGCCCTGGGAACTATCTTGCCGCCACCTAGGTAAGTACCCGACTCAAATAACTGACATAACTAAGCGATTTCCGAAGCCACTCAACGCCCTCCTCCCCTCTCCCGCCTCCGCTTCTTCCGCGTCTTCTCTAACCACCACACCAGGTTATCCAACATCCTATCCACCTCCTCCTGATCTTCGTCCCCTTCCCCCTCCCCACTCTCACCCCCACCACCACTGCCACTATTTCCGTTTCCGTTCCCGTTCCCGTTTGAGTTTGAGTTTCTTTTCCGCTTCCCCACACCCCCCACTATCGTCTCCCTATCCTCCGCCTCAAATTGCGCCGTGATGTCCGCCTGTAGCGCGTCCGCTGATTCCCGCCACTCGTCTCCGTTACCATTATTTAAGGGGTAGGGTTCGGGCGACGGCGCCGGGCTGGGGATGCCGTAGGCGGGAGGGTGGATGGCGAGGCCGCGGTGGGGGGTTGGTGCGTGGAGGGTTGTGGGGCATGTGGCGTAGGCGTGGTTGTCATTGTGGGTTTGGGTTACGGGTTGAGAGAAATCGTAACCGTATGCTGGGAGTTGGGAGCTTGGTTGGTGTTCTTGCTGTAAGACTGAGGGTTAGGTACCTATTTTTGAAGGATGATGCTTTTTATTTGGGTGTCACTCACTGTGTATGCTGGACATTCTGGCGGATCAATATCCATGGCTTGAGTATCGTTGCTTGGCCGCCGACTACCTGTCGCCATATTGCAACTGTATTATTCGGGCATCATTGTCGCAAGTTGTGGGATTAGGGAGTTTCCACGACTCACAACTATTCCCAAGGCTATAATGGTTACCTGTATACCGCATTCGACTTTCCTTTGTGTTTTGTCGCGACTATGCAGAATCATAAAGAACTCCATGTGGGAACCGGGACCATTGTCTTTGTATACATCGCGGGGTCACTCTTTGTGGCTGAACTAGCACAATGAATGGTTCATAGATTATCCCACTAATGTCCCCCCCACGTACTGTATCATGCTTGATCTTGATAGTTTTTATACATTAGGATGATATTATGTGAAGTCTCGCGGCAGTAGTAGAGTTGATTGAAAACATCCCGTCAATGTGAATCGCCTCAAATTTGAACACTCCAACCATCTTGTATGTAGAGAATTGAATATTTATATCGTAGAATAGAATGATTTTATAAAACGGGACACATACCAGCCGATATGATTTCAATATCTGAAGTAAACATATAGCTGGTCGGTCGAGGGAACCCTCGTTCACGCAGAAGAGAAAGGGGATTCATTAGAATAAAATGGGGTATAATATCTAAACTGATTATGAGGCGGAAGAATGCCTTAGCAACAGGAAAAGGCTATGCAACAGCGCTATGTAGTGTGCAATCCCCATTTTTATGACAATGCTAGCTTCCATCCGGTATTTGTTCTTCGCGGGCGACGTCGGCCACGCGGATTTGTATATACGTCCACGTACTACTCAATCGCACACACCGTACTTAATCCACACGCAACACGCAATCGGATATCGAAAACCGTCTATTTATTGATTTATTTATTTGTGCATGCATCAAAGACGATGCTTTACTTCATTTCTCTCTGCTCTTCGTCTGACTTAAACCATCTTCTCGGGTCCGTCGCTACTCTTGGAAGAACCCGCGCGGCCGCTGGGTTCGGGGAGGACGACGTCGCTGGTATGGCGTTGGAGCTCGACGTAGTCGTAGGCGAATTCGCCGAGTTGGTCGTCGTCAACGCCGAGCTCTTCGTTCTCGGCCGAGACGCGTAGGCTTAGACCTGGGATCAAGTTCATCAGGAACAGGATGACACAGGTCAGCACGAAGGAGTACGAGAAGCCCGCCACGCAGTCCGCGATCTGGTAGCCGAGTTGGATGTAGTTCTGGTTGATCCATCCGCCGGGAATCGAGGTGAAGCCGTCGAGAGCCGCGATGTAGTCACTGTTTAATGGGGTTTGTTTAGTATGCTTGCTTAGATAATTGAGATATGAACAAAGTGGGGGAAGAGCTTACGCTGCGAAAATACCCGTGAGCAGGTTGCCGATGATACCACCAACGGCGTGGACGGCGAAGATATCGAGGGCCTCGTCAACGCCCATGTAGAACTTCAGCTTAGTCGCGAAATTGCAGCCGATGCTGCCCACGATACCGAAGATTACGGCAGCCCAGGGAGTGACGAAACCGGAAGCGGGAGTAATGGCGACAAGACCGCAGATCGCGCCGGAGCAGAAACCAACTACGGACCACTTCTTCTCGAGACGGTAGTCGAGTAAAGCCCAGGTGATACCTCCGACCGAAGCAGCTAGGTGGGTGACGATGCAAGCCATGACAGCGCGGAGATTAGCGGCGAGAGCGGAACCACCGTTGAAACCGAACCAGCCGACCCAGAGGAATACGGTGCCGAGGACGATGTGGGTGACGTTGTGAGGGCGGTAGGGCAGACCAGCGTTCTTGGCGTAGCCGGATCGCTTGCCAATCATGACGGAGAAGGCGAGAGCGGCGGCGCCGGACGAGATGTGGACGGGGGTACCGCCGGCGAAGTCGAGGCCGCCCATCTTGAAGGACCAGCCGTTCGCGTTCCAGGTCCAGTAAGCGATGGGATCATACACGATGGTGGCCCAGACGAACATGAAGACGATGCATGGTAGGACGCGAGCTCGGTCGACAGCTGCACCGATGGCAAGGGCTGGCCTGGATATGTGTTAGACTGTGATTGGGAATTGGGGTAAGGAAAGGGGAAACAGGAGAATAAGAAGCTAGAAGCAAAATCGTATGCGTCACAATAAAATAATCTAAGAAAAACTCACGTAATAGCAGCGAACATGCCCTGGTAAAGGCAGAACAGGATGTCGGGAACTTTGGTGCTGCCGACGGAGGGCTGGGCGAGAGTCTTCATAAGGCCGAAGTTAGAAAGGTCGCCGATGAAACTGCTGCCGGTGTGAGAGAAGGTTAAACTGTAACCCCAGAAGAACCACTGGAAGTCGACGACGGCGATGGATAACATGGCCAGCATGATAAGCGAGAGAGCGGACTTGCGCCGGGCGAGACCCGAGTAGAAGAAGCCGAC
The DNA here is from genome assembly GCA_022695765.1 of Annulohypoxylon moriforme. Classification (NCBI taxonomy): domain Eukaryota; kingdom Fungi; phylum Ascomycota; class Sordariomycetes; order Xylariales; family Hypoxylaceae; genus Annulohypoxylon; species Annulohypoxylon moriforme. The sequence goes on from MU403104.1 coordinate 312,228, forward strand.
ACCGGGAATCATGAGAAGGACGAGGGCGGCGGAGGTTATGATCCAGGCGAAATCACCACTCTATAATAAACATCTTGACTTTAGCGCTATTCTTCCTTTGTTTCCCCAATTTCTTCCTCGATAACAAATACACATTTTCTTGCCGTACCTCGTAGAACTGATTTAGATCCGTGACACCGGTGGAATAACCGGCGTCAGCATCGCCGGTGGTGCCATTGTACGGCGTGACGTACAGACTGGAGGACATGTTGACGTCGCCGCGACTTAGAAGCCGGCCGTTGTTGTGAAGGAGGAACGCGACTCGAACCCTTTCCTTTTTTTTTTTATTTCCCCTCCTCAGATAAGGAGCAGTTGAAGATGCTTCTTTTGAGTGAGACACTCGTCCCAGAAAACCGGACGTCGCGATTTGCTTTTGTTTTAGCGAGGGAATGATGCACAACAAGGGAAAGAGAGAAGTAAAATGAAGGCCTACGATAACCAAGGGCGGGTGTCAGTGCCTAAATATTGCACAGCAACGGTACGCATAGTACAGCTCGGGGAGTTCCTTCCATTGGCAAATAAATGCAAGGCAAGACATACATTTGTTGTACAGATGTACAACGGGTATCTACGTACAATACATGCCTACCTTGGTCGCTATTTGTACCCCTTGCTTATTACGGGAGCAACAAGAGCAGGTAAGATACAAGGGAATCCGCTGTGTCGCTTGTACTCCCTTCGCTGGTTTGCGATGGATAAGGATGTTCCAGATACTAGGTACTTAGGTAGGTACCGACCTGAAGGTCGCTTTATCCAAGGATCCATATTCGCAGTTAGTAAATGAATACTAAGAATACTAGAGGCACTGTAGATATACGCATATCAGTACCCCGGTCGACAGTTTGTTTGAATAATTTTAAAATGGAAAAAGACCGTTGACATTTATGGTGGATCTTGCTGATAAGGTCCCGAGAATATGGTGGATTCTAGCGAGCGCGGCGAATCGCAATACGATTCGTTTGGTCTTCTATTTCGCTGACCTTGCTACTCTTGGCATAGCGAGTGGGAGGGTACAAGGGGGGTCCGGGGCGTTGGAGATAGCACACATGAGCCTTGGAAGAGAGACACGTTTGGGGCTGCGTGGCCGGAGCATCACCACTAAAAAGAGACGACGGAGAAGGAGAAGGATTCATATATGCATTCTGCATGTCGTTACAACTATATGATGTAAATAATAAACATAATAAACTCTACGCAGGTACTAGATATAGTGTTGTTGGAGACCAAATTCGAATTGAATTATCCAGAAATTGATAAATGATAGCAGGCGGTCAGAAAAGCAAGATCGCATCATGTAGATGAGAGGCGTATGCTGTTGAATGTTACTCGTCTAGTTATTAATTGATGACTGCCCTGACCGTAAGGTGTTACTGGAAAGCTTGCGAATTACGTTCATTCAGCATCGAGTCAGTTGCTATTCTGAGCCGTTGGACATTCTCGGATGTTAATGAACTAACGTATTATCCTTATTGCACATGCTTATTGTTTATTAAAGTCTTGGAAATTCCCAGCTGGGCGGTACTTCAGATGGCATTCCTGAATCTTGCGGCCGAACTGCAATGTATCTCATCATTCCATCAAAAGTCGGTCCTACCGCCCTGCCACGCGGGCATGTTTCCTGAATGGACTCACTCGATGTCTTACAACCACCTACGGGAACCCCGGGGAACACGGGAACCGCCTTGCTGCAGACTTGCGCAACGGAACGTATTATTTAATAGTGGTGTTTTTATCACTCGCACGTGGTTCAGTAGTACCTATCTGGGTAGCATGATGGTTACGGCTATCTGGTAAGTAGGAGACTCATTCGACGTAATGAAAACGCGTTTGGATGGCATATGATAACTACCTCCTCTAACTTCAATTTTTAAGTAGCGTTGCCAATCGGCCGAAAGCTCGGTTCAGGTACCAAGTCAGTGGCTCGAGCCCCAAACTCGAGCAAACAATTCGGTAACGAACGCGATCAAACGAAATCTGAGCAACGTTCTTATAAATCTATTACTTAAATTACCTAATATTCTTCTCCATTTCCCTCTGACGACATACATACCAGTGGCAAAGCTATGTCGAGTCCTATGAGTGATTCCATGTAGTAGTGAGTGATGTTGAGTCGATCACCAGGGGTTAATCAATCCTTGGCTTGCTGCAGGTCGTAAAAGAAGATCCGTTCAACGTCCAAGGTCTTATCAAAGACAGCCGCAGCTACAGCTACAATATCACTACTAGCGATCGCGTCGAGTTCTTCGAAAACATCGTATCATATATATCGGCCGTCTCTCGAATGAGAACTGTTTCCGTTAGCGCATCAATTTCATGATTTCTACTTTTTCATTCAGCCAGTCAACTATCGACATGAATATCAGCTTGGTTCAATGTTCTGACTGAGCTGCGACCCGGGTTCGAGGGAACAGGCATTGGATCGAGCCAAGGCATGCCAAGCAGTGGAGTTCGTTGTGCCGAGAGATAAGGAAAATGCGCTGTCCAATAGCGAAGGACCTTTTTGCTTCAAACGGATTCGGAACCCTTGTCGCCCATATCTGGAGCTAACCGTAGGGCCAGGGCTGCTAATCAGGGGTCTGACCCACTGAGCTGGAGCGCCCTTTCGATGTCCATAACTCCATATCGGCGAGCTGTTTTTTTCAGCTTCAACATGGCATCCGAAGACTTGCCTTTCGTTAAGAGACGCCTTGGCGCGTGTACACAAGAATATGAATTTTCAAGCGATCACCATCTGCGCTCTCCGCGACTGTCTCGGCTATGTCTTAGATGGGAAGCTGTCGTGGAAGTTCAGCTACTGACTGGCTGAGACGCGGCGTAGAGCCCTTTTCCCAATCCGTTCAGTAATTAGAACGCTTCAGTACCTTCTCAGACAGTGCAATGCACCAAGAAGAACGCCAATATCCCAAGAGATAGCAATGACTCGATACCGGTACCGCCGTAACTAAGCAGCTAGGCACCATAGATTACATACAGGGCTGGCAGAAACGAACCCGACCGGCGCATGTCTTTATTTCTGACACGAACATATTGTGTAAGTAATCGCCGCCCACGCGGCGTCGCCTTAATCCTGTTTAAGGCTTTAAATAAACCAACTAAAGAAGTTAACAACCCCGGATAAGAGCTGCGACTAGTGATCATCTAGCCCGTTTTACGCACCCCCAGCATTTCAAGATGATATCCAGCCGCAGCTTAATAACTATAGTTAGGTAAAATATAAGTGACATCGACGTATCTAGGCGTATGCATATTTTAGATACGCGAACATCTCACTGAACAATCCGGTCCGCGCAAACTTCCCCCGAGGTCACGTAATCTAGTTCAGCTTCAACCCCCATAATTTCGAACTTCTCAACCCTCATGAACATTCCTTCTCATCAACTTTTCAACATGTAATGACTCTAAATTTAGGTTTGGAGTTGATCATGTACCTAGACAGCACATGCATCTTGGCTTCTGGTGGCTTGGGGTTGCAGTCATCACTTTAAGGTTAATCCCGGCTCCGTAGGAACTCTGGTCTCTCGGACCATTTTCTCTAATTGTTATTGCCGTCCCAAGGGTATGGTAACATAACGGTTCGAAGCCACGATGTCGGCTTCTAGGATCGGGATAATGCCATCAGTCTAGTCAATCTAGCTTGATATCGACGAGCAACCGTTGGTTTCGTCCGGCCGTAACATTCCAATCTGCATGAAAATGCCCGTTTCCTTTGAGGAGTTGTGAATGTCACCGTATCTGGCATCATAGTAGGGTTCTTGTTTTTACGGAACAATTTTCTATAACTACATATTGCTATCCTATAGTCAATTGTATTTTATTTGGATCATTCTAAGTTACTGTGTTCATATCGTGCATCTGGCTTTGTATCATCTCATATCAATAAAGTTTGTTTATATTGATATGAGACCTCGGGAGGTAACTACATTTCTGGGGATAAGAAGAAGTTTTCAAAGCTGTCATATAATGTATCCCAATCTTCTTCTTCTAAGCAATTACTCCCAACTTGAAAGAGGATACTTTGACCGTCAGTACTGTCCTCATCTGAATCAAACTTACTGAAAGCTTCCTCAACTAGCTTTTGACATATCTCAACCCGATTCCGAGGATGATGGACGGCTACCCATACTGCTTCCGTCAGGTGAGAATTGAATGCAAGCTCCCAGTCTCTGTCCCAATTGAGAGCTTCACCAAGATAAATCCTGTAATGGTCTCGATGGGTCTTTAGAGTCTTTGGGGAATCCTCCGCATCTAACATTCCCGGCCAAGCATACGCGATAGGATCCCAATCTCTTGAAAGCCAGACGGGGAGTTTTGCATACCCCATCGACCGTGGCATTGTTTTGGCCAGGTCCCAGTCGATGAGTCCAGTGACGTTGCCTTGACTGTCAACCATAATATTCTGAGAATCAAAGTCGGGAGGGCAAAGGACGAAGTCTTCTGAGGAATCATCTGGTAACGCGATAGGCATGACTAACTTCACGATTTCCGACGCTCCTTTTCTATGTGCATCTACTTCGTCTTTTTTAAAATGATGTTCTAGGTACTCAGAGATGGTATCGAAAGGTCCGGAGGACACAACCTGCAACGTGCCCTCTTCATTCAATTCCCAATCATAGCATGGCCCGAGACATTCTGAGTGAGTTTCTTCACTGGAGATGGATCCTATCTGATCGAAACTAAAACAAGAGAACTGGGCCATGATTTTCGAAAGACTCTGTAAGATATTGAGACGGAACTCCTTTAATGGCATATCATCGGGATCTTTGAACCAGACATGAGATACCGGCGTCCCGGGCACGAAGCTGATACACATATACGGAGCCTGGATCTCATTATCGTCGCTTGTGTCGAAGTCATATACTTGAGGAACCGGGATGGAAGTGCTTTTGGCGACGAGACGCATTGTTGCGACAGTTGACTCCAGTGCACGCGCTGCTGTCTCGGTCTTGTCAGAGTCCCAACCTACCACAGGGACACGAATCACAAGTTTGAAGTCATCATCTAGTTGGATAATGTGGACATCGTTGTATGAACCGGCCATTCGGCTGATTACTTGGCCATTCTCATTCGATTTATGAAAAACGCGTTCATAGATCCTTGAAGCCAGCGCAATCAGTGACGTGGCGGGAATTTCTTCATGATTCCTGTCGCTCATAGTTTCTGAGGAAAGCTTTTGGCCCTGAACATCTATGGCATAGGTTTACTAATATAAATTAATGTTTGGTGACCCTTTAGAGTGGTATATGTGAAAATACCTAAATATGTATAGAATTTATACAAAGCTGACACGTCGGATGCACAATCTAATTCAACTGAAACTGAATTGTGTCATATTTCCTTTGACCGCTTTTCTCTTTACGTTGTCAAAGGAAGTGTTATTTCTGAAAAGAGCCGAGTTGATACAGACTAAGAATTGATTGGATTGTGATACTTTCTGTGCACTATCGTGTTGGAATGGCGAGTTTCAATCAAATTGCCGGAAGCCGGTCCGGGACCCATATAAAACCGGTGTTGAGTGGGTCCAAATGCCGTTCTATTGTCGAAATAAACTACCCAATGTGCGCTTGCCTGCCTGGTACCTTCCTCAGGGGCAACTATATCGAGCCATCCAATCGGGAAGTTCTCTTATGCGGCCAAGACATATGCCCCTTTATTGCACTTATCAGATAAAACGACATAATTACCTCGGTACCCTGGTACACGGGATTCAGTCTGATTCATGTAGAGTAGGGTGTAAGATGCTCGACTATATAAAATATACACTTGATATCACCGGGATCCTAGTATCAGTGAATTGGTAATGTCTTGACCTCAGCATCTAAACGAGTCAAGTCCGCCAGTTTACCCACTTCACTCAAAAGCTCTTGTTGCGATTGCTTCGCCGCTTCGCGTTCCTGCAGTACTAGTATTAGGAGTCTAATCTCTTGAGAATAATATTAGGGGACTTGCCTTTCTGCTTTCAAATGCCCGAATGATGGTGGCCATTCTCTGGGGAAGGTTTACGGAAGCCCCGTAGATAGTCTCAGAGTCATTGGCTTTCTCAAGGCTTGATCGTACTTTCTCCAAGATGTCCTCTACATCCTCGTCGTTTGAGGAGTCCTTAGGGCGGACCAGAATGATCTCCAAGAACTCCCGACTGCCGAAGAGAGGAGACCCAGTGTTTGTCTCAAAGAGGTCGATTTCTGGTGGTCCATCCGCATAGGGTTTCATATGTCCCATGTAAGTGATAAAGGCCTGAGACTGAACAAAGGCGGTGAAATCAGATGCGGATAACCATTCTTTAAATAGTTAGAAAGGCATTAGGAATGGTCTAGATTAGGATTTCCTTACCGAGAATTACGAGTTCCTTGAGATCGGCCGTAACATCTTTTCCGTTCTCCGAGTCTATGAATCCTCTTAGCCCTCGCTGAACACCCGCATCCTTGAAGGCTGAGCGCGCGAGTCCTGGGACCTTAGAGAGTGCTTCTTTAATTAGGTCTGGGTCTTTCTTGAGTCGAGGGAAGATGAGTTCGATGATAGCCATGTTGGAGCGAGATATTCCGTGGGTGATCAGGCAGGTTTACTTGTGATATCTTTCGTGGCTGAGTAATCTTTCACTGAGAAAAGACATGCATGCCGCGAGGGTAGAACACGGTTCCAAGAGTTCAGCATGGCCTTGTTTTATAATTGTTGAGCGAGACATATTTCGGTTCCTGTATTATTGTATCTTTTTCATCCCTTTGTAGGTACCTTTGATCCGTTGGTGCGATGATGACCGTGAAGTGACATCTGAGGCTTGCGTTAACCGATCATAAGGGCGGTATGCAGTCGTGTAATGCTCCGAAAGCCAATAATACCCACTACAAAATTCACCGGCGTAGCATCAGATTTGTAATATCGTGGAGTCTAGACCTATTTCGGCAAGGTGTATAGTTCCTCCGTGTCAGCTTTGAATATTCTCCTACGAAAGTCCCGAGTGTTCCACTATTAGTTTTCTGCACTTTTTGCCCAGAACGGCGGGAACTAGTGTGAATAGAAGCTGCGAACATGATCTCGCGCCAGAAATCATGTGTTCCGTGCGCCAGAGCGAAACGCCGATGTGAGCCGCAAACTCCGAAATGCCCTCGTTGTATTCGGAGGGGCACCAATTGCTTTTACAAGAATCAGCCCGTCAGAAATTTCGATGAAAGACATGGTCTACAATCTACCGTTAAAGACCGAGCCCCTGGCATCAATTCCCAAAGCGGGGAATTGCTCTTTAATGGTGACTCATCTAAAGCATCTAAAGAGCCCCGAACGGGGGGGTTGAGTGAGACAATCGGCAATGCTTCAGGTCGAGAATTGTCTCTTCTTAGCTTTGGACAGATTCGGATGCCGGGATTCCATCCGACCTGCCCTTTCATACTGCCAGTGACAGAATTAAATATCCAGTCCGTCCCTACTTTAACTCGCACCGTGACGAGTTGGCCGGGGAAGTTTCTACGGAAGCTAGAGATACCTTTCATCCATTCGTCACACCGAGATATACCATCTCTTCCTCTTCCTCTCGAAGAAGCCTTTAGCGCTTGTGCTAGCTACGCCACTAGAGAGGAGGCGACTAAAAGCATAGCGATGAGCATAATTGAAAGAAGGGTGAAGCAACTGATCGATCAGGATCCGACCGACATGTCCATCGAGGCGCATACCGCATCGCTGCAAGCCTTTCTGATTCTTCACCTAATTCAGCTTTGGGATGGCGACGTGCGGCAACGCGTTCAAGCTGAGATGCATTCTTATATACTCGAAAGTTGGGCCCTGCAATTGCACATGCGTGCAGCAGAAGTGTCGAAAGAACAGGATTTAGCTACGCCCCAGACATGGGATTGGTGGATTAAGATAGAAAGCGCGCGTCGCACTGCCATCACGACCATGTTAGCTCAGGGCATTTATGAGATGGTCAGATATGGCGTATGTTCGTACGTTCCCAACCTTTCTGACATGCCCTTTACATCAAGTGATGCTCCTTGGGAGGCCCAAAATCAAGGTGACTGGAAGGAGAGGATCGAGGGGCTTGGTTCAGCTGTTACGAATTACGGCGAATATGCCGTTGCCTGGGATGAAGCCACCTGCGGCCCCCAAAGTGAATTCGGGAAGTTACTTCTTATGCCGTGTCCGAGCGCTACACAGAGAGCAATGATCTTGTCGGGTCGGGAGGCTTAGGATACCCGAATCAGAGCCCTACTACTACCATAGAATAGATGAAGGCCGTGTATCCAAACTATTATTTAATAAAGTCCGAGCTAATGAAGCCAGGACACGGGGCAGAGGAAATTTCGAGTATTATCCCTTAGACTGGTGCAGGGGGTACAGTATTTACTCCACTTAAATTTCGTTAGTTAATGTAGTGCTACACAGCGATTTGACCCTACTTAATGAAGCCTCATGCCAGGTAAACCGGAGTAATGTGGGGAAGTACGCACGAGAAAGTCCTCCCTCTCGGCCGATCCAAATAAAAAGTGTGGCTGTGGAATATATAGGCACCTTTGTCTTTCCCATATATTTGTGCTAAAGAGAAGCACTAATGTGCGTAACGTCTGTCCTACATAGATAGCACTTGAATAAGCGCTAAGGGATAAACCCGGCCTCAATTTTGAAGCTCGGGGTCCATGATTTGATTGAAGAAGGGATCTATAGCTGAGTTGAACAGATCCATGATGTCGGTTCCCATAGGGACTTCGTCATCCATCTCGAAGTACCTGTCGTTGATTGGGAAAAGTAGGGTGTCGTCAAGCGGCAGAGTCATTCCGCCGTCGAAAGCAAGATTATCCGACATCTAGTAAACGTTAGTCGCGCTTATGTTAAGAGTGAGGGGCTGTGCTTACCTGTGACGGCTCGAGCGGGGGAGAAGAGCCAATAGACGTCGTAAGCTTGTTGTCTCCAAGTGTTTGAGGTCCGGCCCGGTTGATTGTGCTGAAGGCTGTGGGAGGCGACTTCAACAAGGTCAATGATTGCTTGTCAACAGGCGGATTTGATGCATCCTCGTTCTTGACACTATTCACATATTCCCTAGCGATGTGCGCAAATTCCCCGATGAGCGAGCCCGGTAGACTGCCGCCGCTTGCGTATTCAATTCGGCTGAAGTGGCCTCCGGCCATATCGAGAAGAGCCAAGTTCGTTCCCGTTCCGGCGTGCTTCGGATTCGTGACCACCAGCTCAAATAGTATGAAAAGAGCCACCACTGGAATTCCTGCCATAATCCTGTCATGAAGGGGAGAGTAAGTAAGCATTCATGCTTAAGAAATGGCTCTTTCTAGCCATACGTGATTGAAGATGAACCCTTTGCTTACCAGAGTGGTGTATTTGGTTCCACATCAATGAAAGCCGTCAACTCTAGAACCTGGCGCGATGTGTCCATCAAAGCTCTCGTATTTTCAGCTTGGCGAGCCTGACTTACGACATTGCTTGTATTGGCAGCCAGGTGTAATGTTGCTCGACAAAGACTCAGCTTGAAACTGTTGTAGAATAGGTGAAGTCGGAGAGCGGCCAGTCGAAGAAGCGCACTTTGCATCCCATGCGTCTGGTACGGCTTGTCCGGTCTGATCTCTTCAGGTATTGACATGCGCCATTGATTTAGCTCGATTTCGCACTGGTCTATGATGGACAAGTACTGAGCCTTTGGGTCATCCGTCCCGGCGATCGAGAAGAGCGACGCCATAGCCTTCGATAGCAAGCGAGCATACCTCGCAGTTGCGAGGAACCAGTCCAACTCCCCCATAATTGCATCCGGCACCGATGGAATTGGAATGACAATATCATGATCAACAAATATCTACAGTTGTTAGCATACATACCTGGTACCTAGTATGTGTGCATGAGAAGACGATCGGGGAGAGACGTACGGAATTTCTTCCAAAATGAAAATTAGTTATCTTCTCAATGGTGTATAGAACCCAAAAGGCTCTATGATAACTAGTACGAGCTTTACCACTTAGGTTGGCGCGGCCAAGATTTTGCGCCCTCCTTGCCGCTTCAGACAATATGAAATGCTCGATTGCTATGCAAGATATACTGCAACATCGAATGTTAATGATTATTACTGTTAGGATACCTTATGGTAGTTTTATCTTTATAACATAGGTATTCATCTAGAATACGACTACGAGGGAATTCTTAAGAGATGACTCGATTATACTAAAGGGGCGGGACTTGAGTTAGGCTTACTTGAGTGAATATATAGTCATGGCAGTCATTGCCTGGAGGACATCAAGAGAATCGGGGAGCGCGAAGAGGTCGGGGAAAATCGCCAATGCCTTTGACAAGTATTGCCACGCCCTCCCTTTGCCGGGCTCAAATCTTCCCCCAGTACCTGCTTGGCACCCTAGAGCAACGACGGCATGGTACAGAGCATACATGGCTTTATTCTGTGCAATACGACCGGGAAAGCTAGGACTGAATGCCATTGCTTCGAATTCGCTCTGGTCAAGGAAAGGATAAAAAGGGTGAACTCGCTCGAAGTATACTACGTAGAATGTCAGATAGGCCGTGATATGCGTTTGGGATAAAGAGGACATTTTATGTGAGCGTTTGCTTCGGTTCTATCCGTGAATGTAAAAATATCTTTCAGGTTTCCTTTCATGCCCCCTAAGGAGTTTGATGGTACCACATCAGCTGTAAAATGTTAGTACATCATATACAAATAGACTGAGGTTTGAGATATGCTTACCATGCTGACCGAGTCGAACACCGATCATCGCCGATATCCTTTGAATTAGCTCCCTCACTCTATCATTCCGTAGACGGGAAGATAGATATAATAGTCGATTATCAGAGAAGAACGTCAAACTAGCATTTCCAACTGACCGATGCCAGGTCAGTTCCTACTTCGTTGGCTTGATTTTTCAGAGGTTGCGGTTGAGGCATACTAACAAGTCCAATTCCCTAAGACATTTAGTATAATCGTCTAGGGATATGTAGGAAGGTAAAGTATACCTTCACGGCGAACGGTTTCTCATTTCCAAGACCCCCAGCCGTCCGGGCCTGTGACAGTAGACGATCGACATAGAGCTCAGGTAATGGTCGTCGAGGCTTCTAATACGGGTTAGACTAGATACCATCTAGTATTTTTCATCTTTAGTAAAGACTAACATTTTCTGCGATCTGAGGAGTGCTTGGAGATTCGCCACGTGGAGATGGAGGCGATGTCAGGATGGTATTCACTATGAAGTAAATTTAGTTAGATGTTCAATACTACCCGCGTAGATCATCGAATTAGTGGCGGTTAGCTTACCATTTCGCCTTTGAGGGATCTTCCTACGGCTGAAATGACATTGAGCTTTACGGCGCTATGTAACATGATCAGTAACATTGGGAGACCGACGATTTCGAGATTACTGGCTGAACTCACAATGCAGTTTTCGCAGGGGCCGGGATATCCTAGACATTAATTTGAGCCTCGTGGCACCCATGAGATGTCATCGTGATACGGCTAAGGAGCTTACCGTTACATCGAACTTTGCGCGCTTTACATGAGTCGCAGCTTTTAAGAATTTCCATCGTCCTTCCGAAGAACTAATCTCGCGCCCTCTCTCGCCGAGAGAATGAGAGAGAATGTTACTCGGGACTCGGGAGCGCAGAGCCACGACTGATGTATGATGACGGTCTGATCTCAGCCACTTTTCTTGAAGCTAACCGCATTAGGAATATCGGCGCCGAGAGCTCAGACCAACGACCTAGATTTCAGCATATGATAGTCACCGAGCAGTACGATTGGACTCGGAAATTGCACGATTGAATTCTCAATTCATATTTTTCACACAGAATCCGTTTGATGTACTAGACATGTATATACGAAATACACGGAGACCTAGTAAATAGTGTATTAGATTTTTCGCCCCTAGGGTCCGAGATGTTTGCCGAGATGTGCGAGATGCTTCTAAGTTCGGCTTGCCGGACATGGAGCCTCGCTGCTGGCAGCCCTAGGGGTAGCTTCTGGATTTGAGGCGTGTTTATATTTATTTCTATTGTCCCAGGTGTTTAAGTGTTTTCTCTTGTTTTCTTTGGTATAGATTTGTATACATACCAATATATCCTACCACGATGCCTGGCTCGGGCAAAGTTAGCCATAGGGAGGATCCAAAAATGGCACAACCCCTACAAAACTCGGACCTCGCCATGGCTGAAAAGGGAGTTGAGCAAGCTTCCTTGTCATCTGATGCCTCTTCGATTGAGGATGACGATACACGAGTAGCTACGCTGGCAAGGAGCCTTACTCGAGAGACTACCCACTTCCAAGGAGTCAATCCCTTTTTAGATAACCGGCCGGAACTCGATCCAAACTCTTCTCAGTTCGACGCAAGAAAGTGGGCAAAGACTCTCCTGCATGCCTTCGCCCAGGAACCTAACAAGTTTCCTCGACCTCCTGTTGGCGTCTCATGGCGCAACCTATGTGTACACGGGTTTGGAAAAGATACCGACTATCAGAAAGACATCCTAAACGTCCTTTGGCGAGCACCCCTGATTGCCAGAGAATGGATCTCACATAGACAACAGAAAATCCAAATCCTGGATAACTTCGATGGACTAGTCAGGAGTGGAGAAATGGTCTTGGTCTTGGGTCGTCCTGGAAGGTAAATATCAGTTTCGGTTAAACCTCCCCATGATTTGGTGGATGATGAAACTAACAATCTTTTCAAAATAGTGGTGTCTCAACTTTGTTGAAGACTATTGCTGGTCATACACATGGACTTTATCTTGATCAACAATCCCATATCAACTACCAAGGCATACCGTTTGATGTTATGCACAGTCGTTTCCGAGGAGAAGTCATCTATCAAGCCGAGACCGATATCCATTTCCCTCAATTGACTGTTGGTCAAACGCTTCAGTTTGCCGCATTGGCCCGTACACCTGGTAACCGTCTACCGGGAGTTAGTAGGGAGACGTACGCACAGCATTTGAGAGATGTGGTGATGGCTGTCTTCGGTATTTCGCATACCATTAACACGAGGTTGGGTAACGATTTCATCCGAGGGGTAAGTGGTGGCGAGCGAAAGAGAGTCAGCATTGCTGAAGTCACCCTCAATCAAAGCGCTATTCAATGCTGGGACAACAGTACCCGCGGCCTTGATTCTGCGACTTCTCTTGGGTTTGCGAAAACTCTTAGACTATCAACTGAGCTAGGAGAGACGGCAGCTATCGTAGCAATGTACCAGGCCTCACAGCCTGCATACGATGTAAGTTGCTAAACTGCTCTTGCTATTTTGATACTTTACCTCTTACATATGAACAGGTTTTTGATAAGGTAGCTGTGCTGTACGAGGGAAGACAGATCTACTTTGGCCATAAGGCTGAGGCTAAGAAGTACTTCACCGACCTTGGATATCACTGCCCCGACCGCCAAACTACAGCCGATTTTCTCACCTCTCTTACAAACCCATCTGAGAGAGTGGTACAACCTGGTTTTGAAGACAGGGTCCCACGTACCCCTAACGAGTTTGCGCAAGTATGGAAGTCTAGCGAAGCACGAGCAAACCTCCTAAGGGAGATTGAGGCCTTCGAGCAAGAATTCCCTACAAAGGGTCAAAACTACGAGATGTTGAAGGATTCCCGAAAAAAGCAGCAGGCATCATTCACGTGGGTTCCCCTAATATTCATGATACCCCTAGATTACCACTCACTAATACACCAACAGGCGGAACAAGAGTCCTTACACTATCTCTACTCCCATGCAAATCCGCCTGTGTATGACTAGAGGGTTTCAGCGTATGCTAGGCGATAAAACATTTGTAGTTGTCACCGTCTTAGCTAATGTCGTGATATCTTTGGTCCTTGGCAGCATCTACTATAAGCTTGCTCCTGTCGCCGAGAGTATGAATAGCAGATGTGTCCTTCTCTATTTCGCAATCGTGTTCAATGCCCTCAGCAGCGCTTTAGAGGTAAATTTCTCCTTCATATAGATGATAGAGGTGAGAAACTAACGATCACAGATATTCTCCCTTTATGCACAACGTCCCATCGTGGAAAAGCAATCCCGTTACGCGCTGTATCATCCTTTTGCCGAAGCAGTTTCTTCTACGATATGCGACTTGCCGGTTAAGATAGCCTCGGTCCTTTGCTTCAATATTCCACTATATTTCATGGCTCAATTGAGACAAGAAGTTGGCGCGTTCTTCATATTCTTGCTCTTCGGGTTCACAGCCACGTTTACCATGTCCATGATTCTACGGACTATCGCTCAAACATCTCGAACTATACAACAAGCGATTACTCCTGCGGCTATATTCATCTTAGCTTTGGTTATATATACTGGATTCGTGCTTCCCACACGATACATGCAGGGCTGGCTTCGCTGGATTAACTACCTAGATCCGATTTCCTACGCATATGAAAGTCTTGTCGCAAACGAATTCTCTAACCGCAACTTCCCATGTACTATGTTTGTGCCGATGGGAGGTCCATATGCGAATGCAACTCCTCTTGAGAGGACCTGTTCGATTGCAGGTGCCTTGCCCGGCGAAAATTTCGTTAGTGGCGATGTCTTTATCAATGGGAACTTCGAATTTTACCACTCTCACATCTGGAGGTATGCGGATAATCAAAAGCTAAGATTGAATACTAGTTGCTGACTTTGCCGATAGAAATTTCGGAATCCTTATCGGGTACATCGTGTTTTTCACGGCGGTCTATATGCTTGCGGCGGAATATCTCTCACTCGAAGTTTCCAAGGGTGAAGTCCTGATATTCCGTCGGAACCATAAATCTTCGGCCAATCCGAAAGCACAAAACGATGAAGAATCAGGGCCTGTTAGTATCGAAGCTAGCAAAAGGCAGAGGGATAGCGATGTATCTGGTACTATTGGTACAAAAATTCAAAATCAAAACTCGATCTTCCATTGGTCTGATGTCTGCTATGATATCACCATAAAGGGGCAACCTAGACGGATCTTAGACCATGTTGATGGATGGATTAAGCCCGGAACGCTGACGGCGCTGATGGTATGCATCTTCCCAAGGCGAAATCTTGTAATTGTTGCTAATTCGTATACAGGGCGCGACTGGAGCTGGAAAGACTACCCTTCTCGACGTATTGGCTAACCGTGTGACCATGGGTGTTGTTAATGGTGACATTATGGTTAACGGAATCCCCCGCGGGAACTCTTTCCAGAGGCAGACCGGTTATGTTCAGCAACAGGACATCCATCTTGAGACAGCAACTATTAGAGAAGCTCTACGGTTCAGTGCATCACTCCGACAACCCTTCAGTGTGCCGACGGAAGAAAAGCATGCTTACGTCGAGGAGATCATTAAGCTCTTAGATATGGAAACTTATGCGGACGCGATCATTGGAATTCCTGGAGAAGGTACGCTCTCTAAGAATCAATCCATCTGCTTTAAAAACTAACCGTGGATCTTAGGTTTAAATGTCGAGCAACGCAAGCGTCTAACCATAGGGGTAGAGCTTGTTGCCAAGCCGGAACTGCTTGTTTTCTTTGATGAGCCTACCTCAGGTTTGGACAGCCAAACTGCATGGTCGATTACAAGTCTTTTGAGAAAGTTGTCTGATAATGGGCAAGCAATCTTATGTACCATTCACCAGCCCTCAGCTATGCTATTCCAACAGTTCGATCGCCTGCTACTGCTAAGTTTTGGAGGCAAGACGGTATACTTCGGTGACATCGGACCCAACGCCGAAACATTGACAAGTTACTTTGAGCGGAATGGAGGTAGCCTTTGTGGTAAAAGCGAGAACCCTGCTGAATGGATGTTGCGAGTTATCGGAGCCGCACCTGGCGCTCACGCTGACCGAAACTGGCATGAAGTTTGGCGTAACAGTCAGGAATATGAGGCCGTGAAAAAGGAACTTAGAGTCATGGAGTTGGGTCAATCAAGCACTGAAAGTGTGCATCGTGATGTGGAGACAACCAGCGCGTACTACGCGACCCCTTTCCACTACCAATTTCGGCTATGCACTCAGCGAGTGTTTGAGCAATACTGGCGCAGCCCGTCGTATATTTACGCGAAGTTAATCCTCTGCGGTGGTACGGTAAGTACCTACTCAATATCTGAATTCCGTCTATCTATTTCCCTGCTAATACCTACGGCAGTCTCTATTCATTGGAGTGTCTTTCTACAAAACCCAATTATCATTGGCAGGCCTCCAGAATCAGATGTTCGCTATATTCATGTTGCTTGTCATCTTCGCTTTCCTCGTCTATCAAACTATGCCCCAATTCCTCCTCCAGCGACAACAATATGAAGGGCGCGAACGATCTTCTCGGATTTACTCGTGGTACACTTTCCTTCTCGCTAATATGGTTGTCGAACTGCCATGGAGCACAATCGCATCGCTTCTAGTTTTTGTTCCGTTCTATTACCTTGTTGGTATGAATGAAAACGCGATCCAAACGAATGCTGTTACTGAGCGGGGCGGGCTCATGTTCTTCATCACATGGTCGTTCCTGATTTTTGAATCTACATTCGCAGACATGGTTATAGCTGGCGTCGAGACGGCCGAAGTTGGTGCTGTCCTCGCATTGCTCTTATTTGCTATGTCCTTGATATTCTCTGGGTAAGTAACCCCCCACCAACATGAATGATAAATCACTAATCATTCCTACAGTGTCATGGTACCAAAAAGCTCCCTTCCTGGATTTTGGATCTTCATGTATCGCGTCTCGCCGCTTACATACATCATCAGCGCGATGCTATCTGTCGGCGTCGCGAACCACGACGTCCAGTGCGACGCCATCGAGCTCTTAAGTTTCCAACCCCCACCGGGACAGACCTGCGGCGACTACATGGCTCCATACAACTCAGTCGCGTTCGGAGCCGTCTATAACCCAGACGCTACTTCAAACTGCCAATTCTGTTCTTTATCGAACACGAACGTTTTCCTTGCGACAGTCGACTCATATTACGGCGATAGATGGCGCAACCTCGGCTTAATCTGGGCCTATATCGTCTTCAATATTGGCGCTGCTCTGTTTATTTATTGGCTTGCCCGAGTTCCCAAGAAATCCGGCTGGAGCGTTCTCGAGAATGTCAAGAAGCTAATTCCAAAGAAGTCCTAGTTTGATATTAGAATGCCTGGGCGCTTATCACATGCTGGTGTGAAAACGCGTGAGGATTTCACTCTTCACGAGTAACTCTTTTTGTTTAGACTAACCCTTATTACATGTTTCTTTTATCATCAAAATAGAGCTTACAGGATTTATATCAGTGGGCTACTTTTTATATGGTTATTAGGGTAGAATTCTAGGTAGAATTATGTATAACTGTGTATATAATAGAATGATAGCAGGCTGAGCTAATCAAGTTATTTTTACGTTCTCCTAAAGATTTTGTGGGAGTCCATCCCCTAGACTTTATAGTTGCTAGGCATGTTAAACTTGTTGGCGTTGAGTCGTTTTAGGGAGTGTACAGCGGTCTTTGGAGGGGTAATGCGGAATTTAACCAACCAGAGTTGAGTCTCTGTCGCTAGTAAGGCAGTTAGGTACTGATTTTAGTGGAGTTGTAGTCTTGTGCCAGTCTGAGAGATATCTGGTTAGCCTGTCCACTCCCCTATCGCTATGAAACAGTGGGTAAAGATATGAAATATAGAGCCGCATAGTTATCAACTACATGCCTAAGATTTCTGTAGATAAATACCTACAGTATCTATCTAGTAACCAAATGGCCTTATCTCTTGAGTAGGGGTAAATTCGGCATCGAGCAGACCCTTTTTCATCGTTAGTGTTATCATAATGACTACAATCTTAAACGAGCACTTTCTCTGGACGAGCCCTTCGGTCGGGATAAAGTATTGAACTGGAGTTCACATCAAACGGGGATAACGCGAAAGGAGACGCGCAAAGGAGGGGACTCGGAATGCCCGATTTCTGAGGGCGGGTGAGGTCCCGATGACTCCACTACGCCAAGAGTAAATGGAATCCCTGAATCGCCCCAGCGTCATAACCATGTAGATGCTGATCTCTGCTGGGATACCGAAGGTAAGAAAAGGAACACGAGACCTAAATATGGAAAATAACTTCGTTCGATCATTGCTAAGTATAGGGCTGTGTTCTCATTTCCTGGGGAAATACCTAGTAATCTGCATTAGTCGACTGAAAATCTGGGGTTTATGATCATGAGACATTCGGAGGGTAAACCGAAGAAGATCTCGGGTGAACCGATCTTGCAGGTCCAACATCAATGTGTGCCCCGCAGCTCTTCTACAGTCAAATTCGGGCATTTCGCTTCCTTTACGCATGTCGGCAGTAGTCGCTCATCCTTCTGTCGCATTAGAACGATCAGAACCCAGCATTTACCGCAGATAGGAACGAACACATGTGCAGGGTAGTCAGTAGATGGTTCTTTAGTCGCCAATGCGGCAGGGGAAGACTCGGCAATCCGGAGAATGGGATTTTCTGGATATGCCATTATGACATATCTCAAGAACTATCTGAGTAGTAAGTGGTCCCCTTGTCAGATAGAAGTTTGAGATATCCTGATAGCAAGATAATGCGTGTGCGTGTTCTGGATCAAGGTATCAAGGTATCGCGATATCTCCTGTTCAGAATTGAATTTTGTGTACGCAGCATATGGAGGCCTATGACCTTTTACAGGACCAATTGGAGTTTGTTCAAGTGCAAGTTTTGAAGCCTAGAACGTCTTATGTTATTACCTAACAAGACCACTGATTGCCGTTTTACGCACCCCCTGGCCCCTGACAACCTACCAAGGTAGGAAATTGCGGGGGAAGCTTAGATGGGGCTCTGGCGGATACAGTCTAGCCCCTAATCCGTTAGCAGTACAGATAACATCTAGTAATTGTAAAGATAAGGCGAATTTCAGCTAGAGAACAGGAAGAAGGCGAGAAGGAGGAGAAGGCAATGACGTCGGACATTAAAATCAATGTTCAGAGTTTAAACATCGCGAATTATAGCCCTTGCAGCACGGAATCGCCTGGGAGGAGGTCACTGAAGATGGAGCTGACGACAGCGAGTAGCCCGCCGAAGAAAACGTCGAAACGGTCATCTAACGCGTGAGTTGTTCTTATCAGAACCCCACATCAACGAAGTGAATGGGAATGGACCTGACTCACTGAGGCACGACGCAGATGTATCCGTTGTCGCAAACAGAAAATAAAATGCTCTGGGCTTCAACCATGTGAAGGATGTATGAAACGGAAAGCGAACTGCGTGTTCGACGATGCGGGCGATAGGGTGGTCGTGAAGAGAGCGTGCGCGTCAATGGTCCCGATCCAGCCGTGGCCCTAGCGCTGATGAAATCCCAGGTTCCTTTTAGAGCTTCAACAGAAGGCTGCGCGTTCAGAGCGACAACCTCCAGCCGCTGAAGGGAGTGTATCTGCACCATCTCTGTTCGGACAAGATGGCGATGCCATGCGCGAAGATAGTAAGTTATCATCGCCATTTTTAGGGGTGAAAACGACTAATATCCGGGTCAGGTCACGATCCGAGTGCTTCACAAAATAGCGATGATGACCAAGCCATCTCATCGGAGCACGGCGCAAATCAGCCAAATGTAACAAATCTTTTAGCTGCTTCGCCTTCTACGTTTATGCCAGCCCCAAATGGACAGCAATGTTCGTATTTATCTTATATCATAACCTATAATTCAACATAAGCTAAATGCACCTCGTTAGTTTATTTGGGAACGTCATCGAACTGGTCTTTTGCCGGCAAAGTCCTTAAGGTAACTCATGAAAATGTTCGTCACGCGCCATTGCCGCCAAATGCTTTACTCTTCGATGGTTTAGCGTACGATTTGGGGTGGGATGGGCCTATGGACCACATAGACCCAGAGCCACTCGCTATACCGAGCCCTGACTACTCCATATACCTGGTGAACGCCGTCAAATTCCACTGCGGACAAATGTACCACCTATTTGACGACGATGAATTCCATCAGCGTCTTCAACAATTTTATTCAGAGCCCGATAATCCCGCTAGGACATCTAGTTTGTGGTACATTCACTTTCTCCTTATCTTGGCTTTTGGAAAGATCTTTATAATGCAGAAGTGTGCCGGCAAGCGACCGTCCGGTGCAGAATTCTTCATTAGGGCCATGCAACTTTTACCACCAGCTTATGTCTTCCCTCAAGACCCAATCGCTTCTACGGAAATATTATGCTGCATAGCATTATACCTCCAATGCGTTGACCATCGTAGTTCTGGGCATACATACGTAAGGCTTATCCTTGTTTCAACTTCCCACTGCTTTTATTTGCGCGTCAGCATAACTTCAGGAAGCTAACGATCGGTAAAGATTGGTCAAGCAATGCGTGTGGCCTTAGCCTACGGAATGCATACAGACATGCCAGAATCTCAACTGGGTGAACGGCACGTACATAGATGTCGCAAGATCTGGTGGACTATATTCATATTAGATCGACATATGACATCTATGATGGGATTACCTCAAAATATTCGCGACTCGGAAATCCAATGCCAGTTGCCAATGTTCCCCGAGTCTGGTCAGCGAACGATGACGCTTGACTTGCACATCAAATTAGCGCGTATTATAGCAGAGATAAACAATAGTAAGCCTTCGGATACTTGTTTCAATGTTCTTATTCACATGCCCAAATAAAACTAATGCAATTATTTAGGTATATACGGCGTCAACGGCCGTTTTAAAGGAAAATTTTTGATGGCGACAAAGGCATCGTTAGAAACTTTAGCGGGTTTAGCGACCGAACTTGGTCATACCTTACCCCTGAAACTAGACCAACCTGGCTATGGCGTTTCGCGAATGTCGGCTTCGCTACATCTTCTTTACCACCAAGTAGGAGTCATGATCCAAAACCATAAACATTATTAACTCAATCTCAGTGCATCGTATTGGCGACCCGCCCATTGATGTTTTGCGACTTGAAAATGAAATTCGAGTCCGCAAATCGTCGGGACACATCCACCCATGATCGTTTTGGTACACTCTTACAGATGTGTGTGGAGTCTTCACAATCAATCATCATCATATTAGAGAGTCTACATGCTCAGGGGCTCCTTGGTGAGTGATACTCTTCATCCTTCCAAAGGCACTAGTAACTCATCATATACCCAGAGACTTTCTTATCGCTTGATCTAGATTCTTTATATGCAGCGTCGATAATACTAGCTGTCGCATCGGTCGTCGATGAAAATCGTATGAGGGACCGCCCCGCGTGGGTACAGCGATCCCTGGAGTTATTTGACTGCATGATATCGGCTGGAAATTTGGTTGCTGGCTGGCGAAAATCAGAATTGCAACAGCTTGACCAGCTGATGAATGAGTTTTTACTTGCGCGCAACAACATCGCCTATGTTACCTCACGTCCGGACGCGAGACTACAACCTCACGAGAATCAAGCTTCAGCAAACATTCCTATCAATCAGGAACCATTACCCTTACCACCCCTCCACATGAACGGTATGAGCAGCGGCGATGATCTCTCGGCAGATCAACTCTTAGCAATTGCGAGTTCTATCCAGGACGAGGATGTGGAATGGATGGACCGTGCAATAGCGGAGGATAGCATCTGGTAGAGAAGCAAACAATCGCCTCCAATATCATCGGTTTGGCGTACTGACACTCATCACAAGGGCTTCCTAGCTTGTCGACATCGTCCAATCAGCCATGCATACCCGTGAAACTCGAGTTCAGATTCGCAATCGAAAATTAGTAAAATGTCGTTAATTAAGGCTAATAACCACCTGATACCGCATGAATCATACCACGATAACTAAGAATTACGATTACAACTTGTGCTCTCTCGCCCGCTTTATATCGCGAAACTCCGTGGTGTTTCCGATACGCCAGCTCACATCACCACCCCAATCACCCCCGGTCTTGGCCTTGGGAGTCTTCCATCGCCACCTCGCATTATTCTGGCCAGTCGACGAAGCTAGAAGATCCGCGATCCACTTTCCAACAATAGGGAACATCTTAAAACCATGTCCCGAATCACCGGAAAACACGACAACCGAATCCGATGTACCTGGAAGATAATCGACAATGAAGTCGGAATCTGAAGTGTCGGCAAACCAGCAAAGCGACCTCTTGACGAAAGGTCGGTCTGCTAGCCAAGGTAGAGTTTGACGAAGTAGCTCCCGGAGCTTGGCTTCATCCTCTTCGGGGAGGAAGTCCAAGCTAGCGCCCCTCGCTTCAGGAGGTAGCGAGATGCCGGTGTCTTTGTTAGTGTTGGTGAAGCCTGCACCCATGGGACAGAGCTTAAGCAAGTTGGTCTTCGGATCCGGCTCGAAGAAAAACCCAAGGTCGCGAGCATAGACGACAGGAATACCACGAAGCGCTGCCGTCTCTTCATCGGTCAGGTAGACGTGAGCGACAGACCAAGACTTGGCAACGACGCTTTGACCGACTTCAGGTATCAACTTAGCAGCTGCAGCACCAGCTGCAACGATGACCAATGAGGCGGAATGGAACTTTCCGTCTTTCGTCTTGATACCCCGACTCTTTTTACCGCTCGGGGTCTGGTCATATACGATGGATTCTACAGCACCGGACACTTTGCCAAGGAAGAACTTGACGCCTTGGGACTGGGTAGCCTTGAGGATACCTCTAAGAGCATTGGCAGAGTGCATATAACCGTCATATCGGTTGAAGTAGCCTTTCCAGCCAGGGAGCGAGCCAGTCAACTGCCAAGATGCGTCTTGGATGTCCTCTCTCGTGTTAAGCGGAACAACATGCTTAGCTAATAGAGGGTGTTTCTCGGCAGACGCCCGAAACCTGTTCAAGGTATCCACAGCTTTCGGCTCAGCTTTCCCGGAACAACAATGGAGGAAGCCTACTCTGTGGTAGTATGGCCGGAAAAGGGGTGTTTTCCAAGCCTCTGTAGCTTCCTAGAGTATGGTTAATCAACCAAATCAAATTACTATTCTCTCAGATGCACTTACTATAGTTAAATCCGTGTAGAAAGGATCTTCGTACTCAGCACGAATGATCTTGTTCAGATCATTTGCTGCTGAGTAAATTGAAGGTACCTCATCGTCCTGCTCAAATACTGTAATATTGGAGTAGCCATTCTGGGAAAGGTGTAAGGCAGTAGAGAGGCCGAAAGCTCCAGCGCCTACAATAATGATAGGATCTTGCTTTGAAATCGTCATGCTGAACCACTTCCAGTAAAATTGAAGATTAAAAATGAGAATTTATCAAATAACTCCGAAATGCCAATACCAGTTCCGATGATGATACCTTCAATTCCAGTCAAAATATCGACAATACTTCGCCATTTTCTATGAGCGACGTAGATGATCCGAGCTTCATGAAGGTAGCTAGGTGGAATCATACTCACCTGACCGACACATAGGCGGCCGGGATTAGTGCCGAGAGATAAAGAGGAGAGGAGACTAGATTCCTCCACACTCGGATGCGGGGCCGACCACGCAGATACTGTTCCAAGGCTTAACTTCACCATTGATTATAGATTGACTAATAGAAAAAACATTGAAATCTACCGAATACCGGCACCGGAGCATCCAGATTCATATAGACGACTCGCATATCGCTTCCCCAGATCCTTACGCTCGGACTGCCGTCACCCCGGAGATCCTCTTGTGGGGCATCTTCGCGCCTTTCCATTCCTTTGGGTGGACTACCATCGGCTGTTCCGTATCATTCTGTTCAGGTGACAAATATCTATAGCCATGATTGTCATTATCTGATACACGATCGAGTCGCTCGTGGTCATGGGAACACTGTTCGGCGGGGGTCGCTGTTGGCCTATCTACGGCCACGGCATCACTTCAGCATGTCCGAGGTTCCTGAGATGAACGTAATCCGGTTCTAAGCGCCACCTCGGCAATCTAATTATCTTCTTATTGATCGAACTGTCAAGGAGGCATTGATTCAGCTCACCCAGGTACTAACTGTGGTACGATCGTCTTGTTGACATCAAAGTAGCATGACCAATGATTCTGAAGCCCCTTTACTGGGCACCCGGAGCCGCGAATCCTTGCAACGTCATCTTTTAGTCGACTTAGCAGCCGCTGCCACGGCAGCTGCTTCGATATCACCAATTATCACAGCCGCCGACAGGTTCGTAATTCCCCTATACCTTAACTTACGCACTTACTCACGACCATTATAGAGCCGTCGTCGAAAATGTCTCAACAAGTCGTCCCCTCCTGCGGACCCTAGCAAAGCACCTCCTCTGCCCCTTCACCAACCCGCGTCAGTTCTTCGCAACAAGGCCCGTATTCGTCGTCTGGACGCTCTACGCAGTCACGTATTTCACCGCGAACGTGAGCAACACCCTAATAGACAGGTATCTACACCCAGACAGGAAAGCCCTTACCGGGACGCTCATCTCCTCCGCCGTGTTCGTCGTCAACACGCCTTTAAGCGTCTGGAAGGACGTGCGCTTCGCCCAGTTCTTCGGAAACCGGATCGCGGCTAACCCGAGCAAGAGTCCGGCTGGCTCGCCGGCTTCCCCCGTGGCGACGGCGGCGGCTAGTCGCGCGTTGGTTGCAAAGGGCATGCCACGGTCGGTGAGCGCGGCGTTTCTGGCGCGCGATATCATCACCGTGTTCGGGACGTTTGCGATCGCGCCGCAGGTCTCGGCCGTCGTGCCTGATAGCCTAGCTCTAACCGCTCAAGCTAAGGCCGACGTGGCTCAGCTAATTGTGCCCGCCGCGACGCAGATAGTGGCCACGCCGGCACACTTGTTAGGTCTGGATCTGTATAACAGGCCGGAGACTTCAGGGATCGTAGATCGCATTAGCGGTGCGAGGCGGAAACTGCTTTCTACGACGACGATGCGGGCGGCTAGACTTGTACCTGCGTGGGGGATGGGGATTATTTTGAATAATCATCTACGGTCTACTTATAGAGAAAATAGACATGGTACTTAGACTAGATTTTTCGGATCAATTAAACAAAATTAGGAGATCTCAAAAAATGACGACTTGGTGTTGAATGAGATTGAATGAGATAACATCCGCCATCTCACCAAATCATTTTGATATATGTATTTTTCGGGTGAGTCTATATGGGTTAGATGATTATTACCCCTCCATTTATGCATGTAAGATGTGTTAAGATACTTTATAGAAACGTATTTTGAAATGATTGGGCGGGATGGCGGGTGTTATCGCTATTGCCCATCAGTCGGGGAACGTATGGTGGCCCAATTCATTTATTTCAGCGCATCCATCCACTGACGGCCCTCTGGAACCTTCTAAATAGGAGCGCCCTAGAATTCCATTAAGGCGTACGCTATTAAACCCCTTACAACCTTAGCCCTGGTCTTCTACTTACCAGAGCTGGTACCTACAAAAGCATCATTTTCGTTAATCTCTTTTGGAAGCTCATCATACAAGTAACCACTGGCATCAATCGTGTCATATACCTAGTATACAATTGATATTGGATTTCAATTACTACTGTACATTTCACTGTGTTAATATCTTTAACTTAGTTATTGCTAGGGTATGTAAAGCCGTCCTGTCCAAAGAATTCCTCCTTGATTAACCTGGGGCTGGTGAAACGCAACAAGACGTTGGAGCTACCAGCCTTGTCGTTGGTACCGCTCGCCCGGCTACCACCGAAAGACTGTTGGCCGATGAGGGCGGCTGTGGTTTTACAGTCTGCGAGGTCATGTTAGTTACTAATTCTTGAATAAGATGGTTTCCTAGGGAGTTCAACTCACTCAAGTACAGGTTACCGGCCGAGTATCGCAGAGTGTCTTCTGCCTCTCGAAGAGCAGACCGGTCGTTGGCGAAGACGGCACCAGTCAGAGCAAAACCACCACCGCTCTTGTCGACTTGCTCTAGCGTGGAGGACCATTGGTTATCGGGGTATACGTAGATAGCTAAAACAGGCCCGAAGATCTCCTCGTCGAATAACCTGTGCGTCGGCGAGTCTGCTACATATACCGTGGGCTTAACGTAGAATCCAGTTGAGTCGTCATACTTTCCGCCTGCAAGTAGCTTCAATGAAGGGTCCTTGTTGCTGGCATCGATAATCGACTTGATCTTATCAAATGATCGGCGATGAATTACGGGGCCCATAAATGCGCCGAGGTCCTTGTCGGGACTTCCGATAGTGATATCCTTAATCTTGGACTGTAAGCTGTCCAAGAACTCCTTAGACCGGGACTCCGGAAGGTAAAGTCTAGAGGTAGCCGAGCACTTCTGGCCTTGGTACTCGAAGGAGCCTCGGATGGTGTGGTATACGGCGCTTTGGATATCGGCCGAAGGGTGGATCAAAGTGAAGTTCTTTCCGCTCGTCTCACCGACGACGCGGGGGAAGTCCCGGTAAGTCTGTTTGCCGATACCCTCACCAATCTTAGCGTAGATAGATCGGAAGACGTCAGAGGAGCCGACGAAGTTCAAGCCGGCAAATTCGCGGTGGGAAAGGATGGTTTGGGTAATCTCCTCGGCATCTCCGGGGATGAATTGGATAACATCAGGGGGAAGGCCAGCCTCAAGAAGAATCTTATACACAATAGTACTAGCGTAGATGTTGGATGCGGAAGGCTTCCATAGCACTACGTTACCCATTAATGCAGGGCCGGAGATGAGGTTACCACCAATAGCCGTGAAGTTGAAGGGAGAAATAGCATAGACGAAACCTTCCAGGGGTCGGTAGTCTAAGCGACTCCACATTCCGTCACTTCCACGGTCGGGTTGCCTCTCCAGGATCTCGGCGGCATAGTTGCAGTTAAGACGGAAAAAGTCAGCCAGCTCGGCTGCGGCGTCAACTTCTCCCTGCCAGATGTTCTTGCCCTGGCCGAGCATGGTTGCCGCAATAAGCTCATACCGGTATTTGGTGGCAACGAGCTCAGCTGCCTTCAAGAAGATGGCAGCTCGGTCGACGAAAGGAGTTTGCTCCCACGACTTCTTTGCCTTTAAGGCAGAGTCAATTGCCTTAGAAACTTGCTCCTTAGTAGCTAGAGGAAAGTTGGTGAAAGTCGTAGCATGCTCGCTAGGAAGCGGCTGATCTATCGACTGAGATTGCGCTTGGACCTTGCCGTTTACGAAGATCTCACTCTTCAACGGAAGTTGTGTTCGCAACCTCACTATTGCCTCCTCTAACTTTTGTCTCTCTGGAGACCCTTTTCTGTATTCAGGCTGACGATCATATTAATAATTGATTCTCTATTATTCGTCAGGTGCAAGAAACTCACGTTGGGCTCATTACGGGGAGCTGGTAACCGGAAAGGGACGGTGGCTTTGCCTCGTCTGGGAATCGCACCCCCAAGACCGCTCCGGGCCTGAAAAGCCTGTAACGGCTTCGACGCGATGGTTCTTCTCATCTTCCGGATTTCTAAATTTACAAGCCACCTATGATCTAGAGATAACTGCAGCGGGGAGAATAAAGCAGAGATTCAAAGATTTGGCTTATTGGATATTCCGTAGATGTGTCTGAAGACTTGTCACTTGAGCAGGAGTTCATGATACTACTTCAAGTAATAAAGCCATCCCCGCGAATAGGGGAGCACGCCGATTGCGGCAATCCCTCATTTTCACCGACGATACTATTACGGAGTTGTTGGTTCGTGACGTCTTGGGTCGCTTCATAGCGGCTTAACTTGGGATCTCTCCGAAGGTAGATCTCGGGTCGCTTGCCGGTTTCCCCACCACGATATCAGGGGGTTGCATTTCTCCGCGTTATAAGAGTCGGCCCACCCGATAGACACGCTATACTAATTTAGAAGAGGTCCGATTTATGCCCGGTGCAGATGCCGGTTCGGCATCTTGAATTCGTGTTTGGTGAACTATATCCATGTAAGTGAGTTCGAGATGTAGAAAAAATGTCGAGTAGTATAGAGAGAACGATTCGTCGCATTGTCTTGTGTGTTGTTTGGCAAGATCTGTAGATTCAATCATCCATTCATTTACTTCAATCCACGGATATCGAGATGGCGCAACACATTCCTCCAGGCGGCGTGTGGTGCCCTGCAGCTACCTTCTTTAACCCAGAAACAGATGAACTAGACCTGGAATCACAAGCTGCCTATTATTCGTACTTGTCGCGAACTGGGTTGGCCGGTCTAGTCATTTTAGGCACAAATGCCGAAGCATTTCTGTTGACACGCGAAGAGCGCAAAGCTTTAATAGCTACAGCTCGCAAGGCGGTTGGCCCGAACTTCCCTATTATGGCGGGATGCGGACTGCATTCTACCAAGCAGGTTCTGGAGCTGATCAGTGATGCCGCTGACGCCGGGGCCAACTCCGTGTTAGTTTTACCACCTGCATATTTCGGAAAGGCTACGACACCGGAAGTTATCGAGAGGTTTTATGGCGATGTGTCTAAGGGCAGCAAGCTCCCCATCGTTATTTACAACTTCCCGGGAGTGTGTAATGGTGTCGACTTAGGGTCGGATATTATTACCAAATTGGCGAACAAGTACCCGAATATCGTTGGAACGAAGCTGACATGCGGTTCCGTGGCTAAGATTACTCGCTTGGCTGCTGCGCTTCCTAATTTCGCGACATTCGGTGGCCAGTCAGATTTCATCATTGGAGGATTGAGTTCTGGGTCAGTTGGCTGTATTGCGGCCTTCGCAAATGTGGCTCCCAAGACAATTGTCAGGATATATGACCTTTACCGGGAAGGAAAATACCAGGAGGCTTTGGAACTGCACAAGAAGGCCGCACTAGCGGAGCAGTATATCAAGGCGGGGATTGGCGCCACAAAGTTCGCTGCCGCCATAAGGACTGCTACAGCGGCTGGAATCACTGACCCGGTCACTAAGTTACAGCCCCGAACCCCTTATATCGCACCCACAGACGCTGCTAAGGAGGCCATAAGAAACGGTACTGAGGAGGTCGCAAAGATCGAGGCCGACTTACCTCTCCGATCGCAATTGTGATTTCGATATTGAGGTTAGGTAGATAGATCCTAGCATAAATATCATCAATAGAAGAAATACATTAGACCAAAAATGTACCTGATTTTCTTGGTGACTCTGTCCTAGGTGTTTTACTTAGTGCCTAGTATCATTAACATGAGGATCCTTGCCCATCAACCGTGCAATTGTCACGGCTTCGCGAAGGCCCCGACCTAAATGACCACGCACTCCACGCTCTTCGAGCACCATTAGTCCACCGATGGTGCAGCCTTCGGGTGACGTGCCTTGGTCTCTTAAAACTCCTGGATGCACTCCGCTTTGTAGAAGGGTGGCAGTACCTAACATCGATTGTACTATCGTGGCAGTTGCCTCCTGTCTTGGCATGCCTACGGCAACCGACGCATCTATCAATGCGTCGACAATTACTGCGAAGAATGCTGGTGTAGAACCCCCCACCGCCGTAAATGCATCCATTTGGCTAGGAGCTAAGTGCACTGTCTTGCCTATGCGGTTGAACAAGGCATCGGTATAATTCAGGTACTCTGAAGGTAATTTCGGATCGGGCTTCTCGATAGACGTGATAGATTGAGAGACTGTAGCAGCAATATTTGGCAAAGTTCGTATTACCCAAATCTTTTTGCCATCGTCATTTATAGTAGATGTAGATGCCTCAGCTAGAAGAGTCTCAATTTGCTCTCTTGTCCATCCAGCCACAATACTGATTAGTAATTTCCCCGCAAGCTCATCGACGAGCCCAGGCTCTGTTAATGTTTCGCGCACATCTGCAGGGTCGACGCCAAGTAAGACAACGTCCGAGTGCTTTACTGCCTGTACATTATTTCCCCTTGAAATTTTTAGCGGGCTTTGCGAGTCAGAAAGCCGTCCGGACAACCGCTGTACAGAACGTTCACTGCGAACACAGGCAATGATACGGCCAACCTGTAAAGATGAAGCTGTTTCACTCGTTGGTCTTGTTAAGCTTTCTAGGATAGCTGTTCCAAGATTTCCTATGTAAGTGTTAGCAGATGGTCCTTGGAGGCTAAGGAGGGGGATAGCGGATCTTACCGCAGCCCAGGATACACAGAGTCGACATCTTTTACTAGGTACGTAAAGTCGCCAACGAAAGTCCAATGAAACAAGCTGAGGGGTTTGTGTATAGAATCGAAACATTCGATATATTTTCCAAGCTCCTAGAATATTTCCATTTTCGTTCTTATGACGTACTTAGGATCTTCCGAGCTCTACCCGAGTTGTTGGAGATGTACGGAAGAGCCGATAGTTCAAATACCGGATCACCTACCGATCTGAATTGTGGGGAGTCGAGGGTCCCTGGAAGTCTTTAAAATGAGGGCCATAGATAACCCCGTGGGGGTAGCAGGGATGGGTTAGATCGTTCAAAAATTGGAGTAAATGTTCTCACTCTTTTTTCCCAAAACATCGATTTTTATGGATTCATAAACTCAAACTAAAATCTTATTTCCAAACTGCTACAATTTATGCAATACATTAGGTAAACCAAGTGCTCCGTTACGTCATATGAAAATCATATTACTAAGCAGACGCTAAGTCGACAATCCAAAAGTCGATTTCAATCTTCTCCAAGCTTCCGACTTCAATGCTGAATATTCGTCTGTCGTCCGTGTGACTGCGTCACGGTTCTCCACCGCTCGCCTCAGCAAATACGCCAAGCACTCGCCCATGCTACCCCAAGTGGAGCATTTATACACATCTGGCGATGTTTGGTTTTCATCCTTTTCTGCTAGCAGCGAAAAGCTAACCTCGTCAGACATGCCGTGAAGCTGACCGAATCCAACAGGTATGGTGGGTAGACCATTCTTGATTCTCTCTTGGTGCAACCTGTTGGCACCGATTACGCTTGCTCTGTTGTGACTGGCCAGGAAGAGATTGACAGATGGGAAAGGCTTGCCGCCCTCTTTTCCAAACTCGCCGAGTTGCTTCTTCAGGGCGCCTGTCGCAATGCCGTTATACGCGTCGTCCGTATCTTGTTTCGTGTCGTGGATCAAAGATCGGTCATCAGAAAGAATGTACGCGCCGCGAACCAATTTAAGACCCAGTGTAAACCCATCTTTACTCGCGACTTCGAGATGCTCTGCGATAACAGATGGAGTTTTCTTGAGGTATGCTTGGTATGTGTTATAGACGACAGCTGAACCGTCGCGATTGAATTTTCGCATCAAATCCAGAGTGACTGCCGCGATCCCCTTTTGGAAATGCTGGGATTCAGCATCGATAATAACCTGTATCGAACGAGATTTGCAAGCAGCACAAATTTCGTTGATCGCGTCTAAGAATCGCTGAGGTGGCGGTCGACCTTCAGCGAAAGCTTGTGTTACCAAAGGACCAGCCCCGGTCAACCTGCAAGGATCATTAGCTTGTTAACTGAAGAATTATACAGCACTAGTACTCACTTCACAGCAAGAATATCGCCTTCTTCGATTAGACCGACAGTCTCAAGTGTCCCAACGCGCCATTCTTCAAGATGCGGACATAAGTCTGCGGCAGAAGAACTAGTAATGTCGCCAGAGTCAACTCCTTGAACGTCTGCTTTGTTGGTTTTATGGTCAAATACAGTTTCCCGTGCGTATGTTAAGATCACGCCCTTAAGCCCAAGATCTTTGAGTTGGCGAACACGGCGCCTAGTTTCTGGCCCAGTCTCTCCAGCGCAGAATTGATCGTAAAAAGTCTTCTTCAAAATCCCATATATAAGCGGGTTCTTCTCGACGTGAAGAAGATAACCTCTATCAGGTTTTGAGAGAAAAGATAGTATCTTCAAAGATGGTATGAGAAGCAAGCGTTTTGATGATATCCCGGCCACCAGCAGGGATCTTAACAGCATGCCATTGGGTAGAGGTGCTAAGGGGAATCGACTAGTAACTTGTGGTGTTGACGGCACGGCTGCCGAAGTTGAAGCTTTCCGCAGGGATGTTACGACGCGCCCCTTAACCATGGCTAATCGCGCGGCAGTGAAACCCGATAATATACGAATACGTTCCGATCGCTAGAATTGTTTCTTGAAGGTGTTAAGATGATTTCTCACGACGAAAATCATCAAACTAGTAATGTGTGCGAAATTTCGAGTATGAAATTGAGGTTCTTGACTCTCATCAAGTCCGGACTATCGTGTATGCCCATATAGTCCATATCAATCACACTCTCTCGTGCGGGGTGCTTGGATTCAACGCCGTTTACGGTCTCGGGACTTCAACCGATGGTGTTGTCGGGGTCCGGCCCGTCACTATTTTCCCCAATTGCCTGGACCCGTCAACTAGTCCCGTGACAAAGCGACCCTTCCATCCGCGTATGGTACAGGACCACATGATCTGGGCTGCCATCAGCCGCATCTACTTCATACGGAACGAAACAGGCCGCGACGAAATGTATGACAGCAGGTATCATATCTGCCTATCAGTCTACTTGATAGCCTTATCATTTGATAAGTTGTATTGAGCTGGGGTAAAAACGGACTTAATCCTCACCCCGGCTAGCCGAGGTCCTGGACCCCCAGCGATCACCGTCATGCTGCGATAAGAGTGGAGAACTGGCCGTCCGTAGAATCATAGCATATGTCGGGTCAACCGACTCGTGTCTCGGTGAGCGCACCTGGCCGAATTTCCTAGACAAGGGGACATTCCTGATCTGCGACAACTACGCACTCCCTCGTACCCGGTAGCCTGGTTTATCATGAACCCTGGTTACTTGGCTTGGCTCAACCTCGAGCTTTTTTTACGGGCTTGATCAAACCTTCTAAGATCTTTTTTTTTCCTTCTCATCTTCCATCTTTCACATCTGTTCTGTTCATGCTATGTGTGTTAACTTCATATTGCACTTCATGTTAAACTTCTACTACAATCTCGAGTAAAACCAACCGCCGCACCTACCCCCTCCATCTTGACACAATGGATTCTTCTCAGGAGAAGGGTGATATGGGTGACAAGTCGCTCACCAGGAATGTCACTCGGGGAGAGAGTGTCCACATGGGCAGCTTCACGGAGACTACTGCGGACAATGACCAACTGAAACGACATCTTGGAAACCGCCAGATCCAGCTGATCGCGATTGGCGGATCTATCGGCACGGCTGTCTTCGTCAGTATCTCTACTGGACTTGTCGCCGGTGGCCCGGGAAGCTTGTTCATCGCCTACAGCTTCTACTCTATGATGATGGGTCTCGTGAATAACTCCATGGCCGAAATGGCTGTTTTCCAACCGGTTACTGGTGGCTTCATTCGAATGGCGGGTAAATGGGTTGATCCGTCTCTGGGTTTTATGGCTGGCTGGAACTTCTTCTTATACGAGGCTATCTTGATTCCTTTCGAGATTTCGGCTTTGACACTGGTCCTCTCCTACTGGCGTGACGATATACCGGTGGCAGCAGTGATTGCGGTCTGTATTCTGCTATACTTGTAAGCTTACCTCCAGGATTAATGCACGGTGTAATTCGTTGACTGACCAATCTTCAGCTGCATCAACATCTTTGCGGTAGAATGGTACGGTGAAACCGAGTTCTGGCTGGCTACTGGCAA
This sequence comes from Annulohypoxylon moriforme, assembly GCA_022695765.1. Taxonomy (NCBI): domain Eukaryota; kingdom Fungi; phylum Ascomycota; class Sordariomycetes; order Xylariales; family Hypoxylaceae; genus Annulohypoxylon; species Annulohypoxylon moriforme. The sequence continues at coordinate 345,557 of MU403104.1, forward strand.
GATTCTCCTTCTAGCAATTGTCTTTTGTTTCACCTTCGTGACGATGGTTGGAGGCAACCCCAAGCACGATGCGTACGGCTTCCGATACTGGAATACCCCCGGAGCTTTCGCCGAACACATTACGACTGGTGCACTTGGTCGCTTCGAAGGATTTTTAGGTATGTTTTTGCTCTTCGGATAATTAGGTATATTTGGAAGGAAACCTGTCGCTAACGTTGAATAGCTGCTATGTGGAGTGCCGCTTTCACATTTGTTGGTCCCGAATATGTCGGTATGGTGGCAGGTGAAACGAAATTACCTCGACGATATCTGAAGAATGCTTTCAAGACCGCATACTTCAGATTTACCTTGTTTTTCGTCGGAAGTGCCTTGTGCGTCGGAATCGTTATTCCGTATAATGACCAGACTTTGTTGTCCATCCTTTCGGGATCTTCTGGTGGTGCTGGAACTGCTGCTGCCTCGCCCTGTAAGTTTCCAAGACAAGTCCAATGATATTTCCTTGATATCTATTCCCCCATTGGGGTCCATTTGAAATTAAGTATGCTAACAAAATTCGTTTAACTAGACGTCATTGCCATGGGCAACCTAGGAATCGGGGTGCTACCTCACGTTACCAATGCTCTTCTCGTGACCAGTATTTTCTCGGCAGGAAACGCCTATACGTATTGCGGCAGTCGTAGTCTTTACGGTCTCGCACTCGATGGACAAGCGCCCAAATTCTTAACCAAATGTACGAAAGCAGGTGTTCCCGTTTACTGCCTGATCGTCACGATGTGCTTCCCATGCCTGGCCTTCCTCAACGTATCCAGTGGCTCCTCCAAAGTGCTTAGCTGGTTCGTGAACCTTCTCACCGCCGCCCAGATCATCGACTATATTATTATCAGCATCACCTTTATCTTCTTCTACCGCGCCTGCAAGGTTCAGGGCCTTGATCGAAAGACTCTCCCATACTATGGTTGGTTTCAGCCATATTCCGCTTGGATCGGCCTAGTATTCATGACTACCGTCGTGTGCACTTACGGCTACAGCGTGTTCCTCCCCGGCAAATGGGATATCAAGTCATTCTTCACATACTACACTATGGTCTTACTCGACCCTATCCTTTACATCGGATGGAAGCTATGGCATCGAACCAAGTTCATCACGCCGGAAGAGACTGATCTTGTATGGGTTGCCCCGAGTATCGACGCGTACGAGGCTGCGTTTACCGAGGATGCTCCTGGTTTCTGGACGGAAATTGTACAGATATTCGGGTTTAGGAAGAAGACGGTGACGAGCGATACATCGTCTTCTGGGGCTGAGTTGTAAAGAATACTTGTTACATTTAGACATTATAGAGCACTACTGTTTGGGTAGCCCCCCTTTTACTCAGGGGGTAACCCTTCTCGCTACGTGACGACCTATTTATTCTTCAGTGCTCGTATCTATCGTTTCATGTAAACGCGATGCCTAAACCATCCACTTCAGAGGGATTGTACGGCCATACATGCGCGCAACTAAGCTAGATGAGTCGAACTGTTACTTTCATCACTACAGATAATTACGTGAATGCCTGCCTATGTACCTACCTAGTAGGTATCTAGGTAAATTTACGCGTGAATTACGTACAAACGGAAACCTGATTTTGCGAAAGTTCCTTCGCGTGAACCCGATGATTAAGGAACCCATTATAGGCGTGCTACATAATTTGTCATATCTAGGTACATATGTATGGAGTGCGGATCTCAGCCATGGTGTTAGTAATGGGGCAAGGGAACGCCGTCCCTGGTAGCGGGGAAACCCAAATAACAATTCCTGGGGAAAATGCCGTGCTTCATGTTATTAGGTAATTATACATGACGTCGCAGCTTATAGACAATCTCCAAACTATTATATAATGAATGATTTCTATCGTAACTAAGTCCGGGATAGTTGCCGGTGGGGTGTGGAGAGACTCGGGTTAGATTCCGAGTGTTAAGCGCATTACTGTATTGACGTATAATGGACGAACTACCTGGACTGCATAGTGTATACAGAGAAAGCCCATAAAGTAATATTAGCAGGCTTTCGTTGGCTAAACCCAAGTTCACAAGATTTCATCCCATCAGACCCCAGATTAGTCATCCACCATGTTTGAGAGCGCACGACCGGGTCCACCGGACCCTATGTTCACCCTCAAAAAGTTAGCTGATGGAGATACGTCACCTAACAAGGTTGATCTCGGTGTAGGTGTCTATAGGAACGAACAAGCTGGTTACCATGAGCTAGAAGCTATCAAACAGGTCTGGAACCCCCTCCTGTTGACGTATGACTTACTCATATGAGACATCACTAGGCTAAAAAGATCCTGGACGAGAGAAACCCCGGCCACGATTACGAGGTCACAATTGGGAACCCAACCTTCCTGAAACATGCCACTGAATTGATTTTCGGCCCTTCTAGCCAAGTGCTTAAAGACAAGAAGGTCGGTCATTACCAATACCCCTATTAGTCCCGGTGAAGGTTGGAGGTTGGTTGTTAATATAACCGACAGGTAGCATCCGTGCAAACCATCTCCGGAACGGGCGCCAATCACATAGGGGCGCTCTTTCTCAGCCGATCCGCCGAGTTCTCCGGCAAGACCGCTTATGTCGGGATTCCGGCCTGGGGCAACTACGACCCCATATTCCGTCTCGTCGGGCTGGAAGTCACAAAGTACAAGTACTATGATATCCAACATAGCGTTTACTTCCCTGAGATGCTTCAGTTGGTGAAGACGGCTCCGGCGAAGAGTATATTTGTTCTTCAGAGTTGCTGCCACAACCCCACAGGCGCGGATCTCACGAAGGACCAATGGGGCCAGTTAGCTGAAGCGTTCAAGACGCATGATGTGCTTCCTTTCTTCGATATCGCATATCAAGGCCTCGGAGCTGGCATTGATGAGGATGCATATGGTATTCGCCGCTTTGCTGAATTAGGGCTTGAGTTCGTGGTGGCGCAGTCGTTTGCGAAGAACTTTGGGTTATATGGTGAACGTGCCGGAGTACTGCATATCGTGGGGAAGGATGAAGAGAATGCTCGGAACATAGGCGATCAATTGCGTTGCCTAGTCCGATGGGAGTTCTCTTCGTCTCCCGCGTATGGTTCCCGATTGGTGACGATAATATTAGATGATGCTGGACTAACTAAGATATGGTATGTGCTCAAATAACCGAAGTTGGTCATATTAGAGCCGGAAGCTAATCGAAGAGAACTGAAATAGGCGCGATGAGCTGGATACTATGAAAGAAAGGTTGCTGTATAACAGACGGACACTTTACAACGCCGTGGTAAATGAACTTAAGGTGGGTCCCTCAGTACCATAAAAATAAGTGAAATGCGCTAAAGCTCTCAAGATTCCCGGAAACTGGGAAGTTATTACATCGACACAAGGCTTATTCTGGTAAGTGGACGTTCTGTATTATTCCTTACCTAAGCACATATTAATGGCCTCAGCATTTTACCCCTTACTCCTCAGCAATGCGTCTTGTTAAGGGAACGGCATCACATTCACCTGCCTGAAAGCGGTCGAATAAATGTGGCTGGATTGAATAAGTCGAACTTCGACTATGTCGCAAGGGCTCTTCAAGACGTGGTTGGGAGTCAATAAGATGATGAAGGAAGCTTCAAGGGATAGGGGCTATCTTACGTAAGGTCCTAACCCCAACCCCATGATTACCTAATGATAGTGTTAGGGTTGGGGTTGGGGTTGAGGGAACATTTTGTTTTCTCCCGCTTACCTAAGCTAGATATACCACTATATTCCATATCTACAGATCCCTTGTTCTGCCTTCAACATCAGTTCGCCCGATCTCCTTCGCGTCAATTTACATTGTCTGAGTGATTTCGCGTTTTTCCGCCACGCCTCCTATTTTTAGAGGATTCGCCGCTATCTCGGATCCGCAAGAATGGTCCCACCCAGCACGATGGCTCGCAAGGATTCAAATCGAATAACTCGCCTATCTCAAGATAAGATCCATACCCTAGCTGATCATACCGAAGGATTCCGGTTGTTCTCCGAGAGATATCCTATTCTCATGATAACGAATAGACCAATGTTATGTTATGGTTTTTCTATGAGTTTATAATGCGCGTTTTACTGATGTCGAGAATGTCCCTAAAGGCCCCGTCTTAAAGTCTTGGTAGCGTGGGGGCAGGTTAACATGTTTAGCAGATACCCTGGCACCTAAAGACCTAAACGCGACGCCAAAGCTCTAGGGCAAATATTTCAATAGGGGTTCAACGTATGGTATGGAATGTGAAGCGAGCTTTACACTCAAGATGAAAGATTAATAAAAATTCAATTCAGGGGTGATTAGAAGTATTGATGAATAATTAATAAATTTTCGCATTTTTTCATACTTTATGAATCTATCTAAATTGCCTTATTGGTATCTGCCTATTTCTCATAATCCTCTTGGTGACGCACTACGCGCCCCATATCCTCTGTAATTTGTACCTAAAAGGTGCCAGTGCAACGTGCCTCTAATCTCTAGTCATAGCGCTATAATTCATTTCAGATCACTGATGACCCCGCTAAATCATCCTCAACTATCACCCCTATTTCCCCCCTGACTCGCATGTTTTCGACATGATGCTGTAGGAAAAAATTAATCATAAATCCATCAGATGAAAGCCAAATAAGTTTTCCAAGCTGTTCTACGCAGATATATCTAGAATTCGTCGTTCGCGGCCGAGACGTAAATCGCGTCAATCGTTTACTCCTTTTTAGTGAAGCGTGTAAACGGTCTTCTCAGCACACGCACAAACTTGCCCAAAGTGCCAAAGACATATTTAAGACCGAAGCTCCAACCACGGATGCGTACCGTATAAATGAAGAAATAAATTAGCATCCAATTGGAAAAGCAGAAGGCTAAAAAGATGCCAAAATCTAATTAATTTATCAATGTTAGCAGGTACTTAATTGGTGAAAGTTGATGATGCGAAGGACTTACTTCGCCATTTATCGTCGGCATTGATGTTGAGCGTGGTTAGGTACTTGTTACCATCGACATAGGGGCAATATTGACAGTCACTGGTCGCATCCGGATTAAGTAAATAGCCTCCCGCAGTTTGCGCGAATTCGCCGGCATATAACTGGCAGGTCTGGTTCTGAGGTACATCAAATCGGGCAGTTTCCGACACATCGCAGCGTACGGGAACTCTGTCAAGAGTCGCAGCCAGCATGCCGCCAATCCAGTACGTAGCCGGGTTTGCCCAATACATCCAAGACCTCCAGAAGACGTTAAGCATTGAGTAGGACTGTACCACACCGTTGAAGAGGCCGAACATGACGAAAAAGAATGGCAATACATTAGAGATGACTGTAAAGCTGGGAGCGAACGCGCAAATCCACTGGCCCCAGCTAGTCATGAATAGGAAAACCAGAATTGTCATCAAGAAGGAGTATCCGGCAACCAAGCTATCGCTAGCAAGGCCAGTAGGCCAGCACCATAGCGCCCAGTACAGGACACCGGAGATCACGGCGGCGGGGAGCTCGGCGATGATATTAGCTGTGCAGAAAGCGACCCAGCCGTATATACGGGATGGGTATTCGCGAGCTTCCCATAGGGCCATGTTGGAATCGAACTTGGGTACTACAGCGTTGACGATAGTGGGCGGAATTGTGACGATCATGAAACTTGTAAACATGCGGTTCTGCATATCTTGGACGCTGTATCCGAGCTTCCAGAAAGTGAACCCGTTGAAGATACCAACAATTACCGCTGTGAAAAACTTTCCGTAAAGGTACGATGGGTCGCGCCAGTATTGTCGGAACATACGCTTGGTCAATTCCATCGTCTGCAACCACGTCGAGGCTGCGTATTCCATTTGCTGTTCTTTGGTGGGCTTTGGGCCATGTGATACCGTACTGCGAACTCGTTTTAGACTGTCGATTTCTTCCAGGACCTTCTCTGCCTGTTCGCTATTCCTCCATTCTTCGTTCCAATCGACCTTAGTGCCATCGGGACGCTTATGTGGTCGGGCAGCGGTCTCAAGAATAAACTCGGCGACATTCTTGCCAGGGGGGCAGGTCGCTCCGCGGTCGGCAAAGTACTTTATCACGTCTTTGCCGTTCTCTCCAATGGGGCCGAAGTAGAATGTGTTTCCGCCGGGGTTGAGTGCGAGCACCATATCAAATTGCTGAATTAGTACGGAGCTTGGCTGGTGAATTGTACATACGATAGCTTGACCAGCAGCGCAGAGTTTCTTCAGGAAAGAAATGATAGAATAGGCAGATTGTGAGTCTAGACCTGAAGTTGGCTCGTCAAGAAACAGGAGTAAGGACGGCTTGGCGGCAAGTTCAACGCCGATAGTTAGTCGTTTACGCAATTCAACACCAAGAGAGCTGATAATGGCATCTTGAAGTTCGTTGAGTTCTAGTAGGTCGATGATCTTATCCACGTACGCGATTTTTTCAGCTCTCGGAATAGACGCTTCTTGTCGTAGAAGCGCCGAGAATTCGATGGCTTCGCGAATAGTCTGGGTTTTATCGTGAAGATCCCCCTGGAGACAGAAGCCTGTGTTTCTCTGGAACTCTGGTCCGAGGGGCTTGCCATCAACGAACATCTCGCCAGAGATTACACCAATACGTTGTCTTTGCGCTAGAGTATTGAGTAAGGTCGACTTTCCAGCACCGGATGCACCCATAAGCGCAACCATAATTCCAGGTTTCGCATAACCACTAACCTTGTTCAGAAGCTTGCGCTGACCTCCAAGATAGGGTACGGTGTATTCCACATCCCGCCAGGTGAAAATCGAGTCGCTCTTCGTAAGTTGTTCCAACGCCTCGTTCTGTTCGTCAGGGGTAGCCTTTGAATCGCCGACTCTAGTCGTCGAAGATCCGCTACTGTCAGCGCCTGCGTTTTTCTCAACATCAGATGGCGTAGAGGCTTTCTGTGCTTGTTCCTTAGCCCGTTTACTTTTCTTGAAGATCAGTGCACCACCTCCTTCGGATGAGAAATCGAATATCTCTGTCGCGATGACTGTGACGATGATATATAAAACCATAAACGCAATAACAACTCCAAAGTTTCGCCATAGATTTGAACGACTGTAGCTCAAGGCAGTTTCCAAGTAATCGCTACCTGCGACCACTCGGGAGTTTGGTTTAGATCCTGCGAGAGCGCATCCTTGATATTCCGGTAACACGTTAGGCCCTTGTGGTACAAGCTGTTGGGGGGCACATTCCATTATTCGATTCGAAAGTTCATTCGTCAGGACTGCCTCGAAGCTGTAAGATAACGGGTTGACCCAGTAAAGCCAGCCAAACCAGATATAGTCGTTCAGTAGCTGTGTCTTGGGAAGAACGTAGCCAGTATAGATGACTAGTAGGTTCAAGGCAAGACTAGAGAAGCGCACAGCCGTGTTGATCTCGGGCGATAAACTGGCAAACATTCGATACATAGCCGTGACCATTATTGTCGTCGTATAAACAAATAGCATGTAAATCCAGAATTTGCTCACATCGATGTCAAGATTGGTCATGAAATACATCGCTACTCCAAATATGCATACTTGCACGAAGACTACGGGAATATCCTGAAGGACTCGGGCAATGACTACAGCGGATGGTCGGTAGAAGGCGTAGTCTCGGTGACGAGATACGACTGTTCGTCCCGAAACTGCTTTCGCGAGCTCTGATAGCTGAAGCCAACCAAGGAAGACAATAGAGAAAAATATCGCACCACCGCGTGTGAAAGCCCCCGCAGTGGTAGAAGGTTGTTTATAGTAGATGGAACCGACGATAAAACCGTTTGCGATAATGATGAAGAATTTCGTCCACAGAGTTGCTGTGTCACCAAAGAGCAACCAGAACTCCCGTTTCGTACATGCCAATACTTGACGAGTAAACGAAACGGTATAAGGAGACTCCTTGTTGACATGCCTTGATTTAGAATCCCGCACCGCACCCTCAAATCTCTTCGCGTCCGCATAATCTGTACGTTGTAGATGTTCCTCGTAACTTTGAACGTCGGCCAGCAGCTTTTGGTAGTTCGGTGAATTGCGGAAAGCCTTTTCCAATTCCTCGGCCGTCTTCGGTGCTCTATCCTCAAATCCAGGTCTAAACCTCCTTTCGTTCGGATCAGTGACGGCAGTCAAAAAGTCCGCTGTGGTCTGTCTTTCCGGACATTCAAAACCGAGGTCGATGAAGTATTGCTTGGCATCCTTAGCTGGTCCGGAAAATATTTGACGGCCTTGATCTATAACCATAACCTTATCCATATGCTCGTAAATACCCTCGCCAGCTTGGTACAACGTTACAAGAGTGGTGCGATTACTGATATCGGTCATGATACGAAGAGACTTCGAGAAGTCAAGAGCTGTAGATGCGTCCAATCCACGACTAGAGTTATCCCACGCCATGACAGTTGACTTCGATGCCAACGTCTCGGCAATAGACACTCGTTTGCGTTCACCACCAGATACTCCTCGTATATACTCGTCGCCGATCGGAGTATACTTCGTGTGGCTGATACCGAACATTTTCATCAATGCATTTGCAATGATTGGGATTTCCTCCTTCGACCCTTTTTTCGTTTTGTTCATAAGGGCAAAGGTGAATGTCTGCCAGACATTGAGCGAGGCAAAATGTATGTCATCCTCGGGATTGTAGTTGACTTCGCCTCGGTACATTTGCTTCTGCTGGTCAGCCGGAATGCCACCGTAGGATATCTCTCCTTCAACAGCTGCGAATGATTCGGTGTTGTTGCTGACGGCCTTCAGAAATGTGCTACAACCCGAACCCGGGCGACCCAACACTAGCATCATCTCGCCATCTCGTACGCATCCAGTGAAATCGTTTATCAACGTGCGCGTGGGCTGTTTTCTTCCGAATCGAAGAAGGGGAATATAACGTGAAAGGATTTTGTATAAGTCGGGCCCGAAAGTCCCTATTATCGCATCCGGGACTGTGCGCACGAAGGAAGATGTGCTTTCAACTCCCTTTACGGTAAGATTCTTATAGATAACGCCGACTCGCTTCTCAGATCCGTCTTCTGCTCGCTTTTCGAAATGACCATCACGCATGAACTTTCCCAATTCGAATTCCTCTTCCTCAGTCTCGGGCTTTTCGTCCCCGTCAAGTTCACCGGCTTCAAGTTGCTTCGTATGTCGCCTAGATAAGTTGCCAGCTGCCTCGCTACGTCGGCTTCGAACCTGCGTCAGATCAAATGGGGCCTCCTGAGTCCTTGTCTTGTGTAGCTGCGAGAGGTTATGTCTCAGCACCTCCAATTCCTCCATAGCCTCATGTTCGTCGAAGCCCCCAACATCGCGTTCACCCCAAGTACCATCTTCGTTGCCGGTCGCGTCAGGGCTATCAGGTCCGTTACGAGCTCCCGCATCTCCTTCACTTCCAGTAACAGGTGTTATGTCGTCTGGGTGAGTATCGCTACGGTGCCATTGATTCGTCGCCATGCCGGCGTCTCTGCGGCGAAGGGCATCACCACCAACGGCGGAAGCCCACATGGCCGTCGAACGTTTGTTGATAGTAGGACTTGTCAGATGAAAGTTACTAATGGCCCGGAGAGTATATGCAATGAATCCTTATATTAAGGGACGGTACTAGTAGGTTCCGTCCACGTACACCCAGAGCAATCAACTTAAGATTTGACAGGTCGTTTGCAGCAGGATGCAAAGTGTGGCAATATAAGGTTGAAGGTGAGCCAACAAACCCCTTCGAATTCTAAAATTCTACTACCAGTTCGACTGCCGATCTGAGGACACGATGAGCAATGTTGGTTGATATTTCAGGGGCGACCCAGGAAACTTTTGCTTCTCTTCGTAAAGATGGAGAGGCTGATTGCTAATCAATGGATTTTTCAGCAACAGAATGGGATAACGGTGAGTACGAAAGGAAATGTACCTACATATATGTAAGAACAAAGCAAATCGAATCTCGACCCACCATTTTGATTGTTAATCCGTCAAGGTTGTCACCTACCTAGCCTACATGTCTAGTCTGGTTATGCACTACTATGCCGGGCGGGTTCCCTAATCCATCAAAACCTCGTTACACAAGATGGAACCAGGCATTTGGGCCTTCTACCCTACCTACTATGCACGCTGGATGCGTATCGTGAGGCCGCGCTGCCTGACGATATATGCAAACGCTGATAGGTTGGTGTGGTTGGTTTTCATGACTGGGTTGACACCTTACACAACATGTCGGTGAGATGGGGGTCAGACCGCTCAACAAATACTGTCGGGAATACGGGCTAGATCCGCGCACCCTACACGCACATTAGCACCTCGAATGGAGAATATTTATTTGGATGGCGTTGGCGGCTAGGAGTACGATATCGGCGATAATTGCGTTTCCTTTTCTCCTAGTAGACAATCAATGAATCATCTTCGTGCAAAAGTCACTCTAATTTCTCCTAAGAGCCGGGACCCCATCGGTGTTAAGCATGGACTTTACGGCGCTAAGGCCGCTGCCCGTACCCACAACCATGGATGCTCCTCATTATCTACTATCTATACAGGGCTGGCTCACAATTTTCTTAAATTTTTAGGACTCGTCGGTTCAACATAAACCCATCTCAAAGTTCCCTAAGCCCTGGATCCCTATCGCGGACCCTGCATGTAGATCTTCCTTGGGTTTCATTGGATTACCGACGAATCTACCAGCCAATAGAAATCTATTTTAAGGGTATCAGAATTGCGAGCTCTCTGACAGACCCAGCTATATCTTGGGAGCTTCCCCGCAGGCCCAGGGGACATATCATGACAGCTATCATGTGATTATATACTCTGCAGAAAGGGATGATGCTCCTCAACAGTTTACGGACAATAATTACTAGCATCCTACTCATAGTAATTGGATTCCCAGTACCTATATATTTCAAACAAAACTCCGTCTCCATGAGTTGCGTAGGTAGATACCTACCTATCTTGCCTTCGTAGAATTTCGAATCGCCGTGGCAAAGATATCACTGTGCGGTCATTTCAACAGGGATGTCGAAAGTTTTAGTTTAAACTGATATATAGGGCAGTAAGAAGGAGATTACTGCCAGGAGCTGAAAGGCTTGGCCAATTTACCCTCCAGGGATTGTACTTAGTACTAATGATGGATTGATAACTCTAAACACGGCTAAAATAGCCGATGGATGACAATCATGGTGATGGGGACTACTAATTCAACATTTCTCCATATTTAAGATCAATTTCTTTCATCCCCCCCTTCCTTCGCCGTATGATTCTTCGATGCTTACAAATCATCAATGCCAATATTCGCGCAGTGTGGGATGACCGATCACATTCAATACACTTAGTAAGGTGCTTGGGGAGATAGCATGAGAAGAAAACCCAAATCATTCTGTATCAGTCCACAATCTGATATTTATCATTATCTAGATATTTCTACGCCTCCGTCCCCTCATATTACTTAGGCGTACAAGCCAACAAGTTACAACCTTTCTTAGATATACTGACATTCAAAAGGCTTGTTAAGGTACTGTTTCGTGCTTCATTTACGCAGGTGCACAGTACGTGTATCCGGAATATAATTGAACACCAAAAGTCTAAAGAAACGTTATACGTACCTACTAATGAATCACGACATTGCGTTATTTCTCATTGGGCTAATATTTCCAATTGGATGTCTTGTGTGACTTCGGGATTACTTTAAATTGATCACATTATGCGACACCAGCCTGCAAATAGCCTACCCTAGTATATGGCTGATATTTCTATATGTCTGGAAAACACGTAATGATCAAATTAACCTTTTAACAGGCTATATTAAGAATGAAATACAAGAACAACATGATATTCATCATCCAAGATTGCACCTTATCTTTACCCTTACACTCTTACAAGGAAGTTAACCTCGTCAACAAACTTGAGCAATTTATCTGACAATATCATGATATTATACCTCCTTCGGCATCACTTTGAGATGGCATATCAGCTCTGAAACTTCCTCGTATAACTTAGCTCCTGTAATGCAATCCCTTCTGAACATGATGTTATTAACCCTTGGACTCAATCCTATATTCGTCATGGATTCTCTCGAAAAGTCCGAAGTGGCCGTACCATTCATACCATCGTCCCCCCACGAGGCCTTCCATATCAGGTTGACGTCGAAAATTGTAAGACATCTCAACATTTCATGTAACGATGAAGATTGTATGCTCGGGGAATATGTCTTAGATCGCATTAGCATTGCTGAAACACGTCAGCTTACTCTTTAACTCGAGTAGTAGATATCCATGCAGCTACGAAGAGGGCCCTGACTTCAGAGTCTCTCCGACCGCTATAGAAATCTCGATCATGACACCGATTCTATAAACAACTGTAAGTTATTCTCTTCACGGATATATAGGAAATTCTTGGTCACTATATCCGGGTAGGTGTAACACCTCATTCATCTAGGTCTATCCCTGTTCTTCTCCACACTCCCATCCACCAATCAAGTCTGCGTAACTCGCCGCATTGGGAAGTTCCTCGGATAAGTACCTACCAGGTAGTCGGTCGCAGTTTCTTTATTGGAATGATACATAGTACTTATGAAGTAGTAACATGTAATCTCTTCTCATAGCTTTTTCGTAATCCTAACTACTGATAGTGACATGAAATGGACATTATTGCTAAGGGTCGAGAGGTATTAATTATACATCAGTGTCAGCTGCATTTCGTACCGTTATCCATTCGTACCATGAGATTTCTTAGTAATTTTCGAAGCATATCGAGGTACGTGAGTGTGAGTGGTAGTAACTTAACTACCTAGGTACATACATGAATAATTGAAGTACATATCTTCTATATCACGAATAATAACATGGTGATTCATACATAGTGCTCAATCAACATCTCATTCTTCTCCCGATGCATCCTGGAGATCCAGGTAAAAACCGCCACCACAATCTTAACAATATCTAGAACGAAGAATAATCCAATAAACTCTAATGGGAAAATGGTCGCATTTTCAGAGTCTCGTCATCCTCAGGATGGTTTAGAGGAGGAAAGTCGATAAACCGCGGCTCGATGTACCAAGCAGGATCACCACCCCATTCAATTTCAGCCTCACCTTTCATGTGGGTGATACTAAATCCATTGCCCAGCCATCTCATCTTATTTTCTCCAGCACCCTCAATACTTTCAAAATCGTAATCTTCCCACCTTGGCGCTCTTAACGCTTCGAGCGCATGAAGTGTGCTTCCTGGCCATAAACCCGTGATACGTTCACCTGAGCCGCCCTCGCTCTTGTACCAGCTGTGACAAGGGTCGGTATAAACAGTGTCCTTGAAATATTCATGGCAATACTCGCTCCAGTCGTTGATACGTTCAGGCTTGATGCTAATGGTGGCGTAATCCTCCTTTTGCAGCTTGCGAATACATTTCACGATGTAGTCGCCCTCGTTCTCTAGTATCACTGTAAGAGACCCTGATCCAATGGCGGAGTTAGGACCTAACATGATAAAAAAGTTGGGAAATGAGTCCACGGCGATGGAAAGGTATGCCGTGGGGAATGGCGTGAAACGTTTCTGTAAGGTTAGACCACCACGTCCGTAAATGGGGAAAGGCGGCGCGGATGAGGTATTGAATCCAGTAGCACAGACGAGGGCATCAACCGCAACCTCCCGGCCAGATTTGAGAGTCACACCCGTAGATGTTATAGACTCTACGGGGTCAGTGATAAAATCCACATTGTCCTCAACTAGCGCCTCGAGATAACCCGGTCCCGGTGAAGGACGCCGACAGCCAATACTGAAAGTTGGAATGAGGAATTTTGCGATTTCTGGCTTTTTCGCCAATCGCTCTTCCATTGCGACCCTGGAGGCACTGGTGACCACACGCTGTAAATCTGAATCCCTTATAGAAATTTCGTGTATAGTTCCGCCGTCTAATTCAATGATTTTCCGAAACTTGTGGTAGACCTCTGGGTTCTTGGCGAATTCTTCGCGTTGTTCAGGCGAAACTTGGTAACAAATTTTTGTCAATACTCTATTATAGACTTAACTGTTCAAATTTTTATTACTTACAATCGAGTATATTTGGATCAAGCCCAAGTTTCCTCATCACATCTATAGTAATTGTTAACGTCAAAAACTCAGAGGTTTCGTAAAGGGGCACACATACTCTCTCCAAATGGACTTGTGATCCACGCCCTACTCCTAACGAAACACGACAGTTGTGCGCCTTCGACCTTCTGTAGGCGAGGAACAATCTGTATACCACTAGACCCATTACCGAGAATCCCAATTCTCTTTTTCTTGAAGTCGTAACTATTCACATATGAGCGAGTGAAACGATAATTCCGGGATAGGCAGTGACACACTCTTCGTTCCATCTTGCTGAGTGCATTACTTCACCCTTAAAGTTCTTGAAGCCCGGTATATTCGGCCAAGCAGGATCGCTTAGATTTCCTCTAGCCGCGACTAGTACATCGGCGTCATCTTCAAAGGTCTCATTCGTATCCAGCCGTAGGACGGTCAATATCCTATTCTATGTCAGGAGGTATATATGAATATTTCTGTCATAGTTATCTGACCATTTCTTCCTACTGTCATCCCAACGACATGACTCTACTTTATGTGACAACTTCACGTATCTGAGAACTCCATATTTCTCAGCTGTACCGTGGAGATAGGCACAGATCTCGCTTGCAGGGGCATAGAAAGCCGACCAATTAGTATTCGGATTGAAAGTGTATTGGTATGAATGTGATGGTACGTCGCATGCGCAGCCTGGCATGCGTCAATTAGATGAAATGTGAGAGGATAGGTCTACAAATATAAATATTCCTTACCGGGGTATCTATTCACCCACCACGTGCCACCCACGGATTCTTCCTTCTCGTAGATGCGGAAGTCAACGTTTCGTATGCGCTGTGGTATACGGATACCCAGGTAGATCCCCGAGTAGCCAGCCCCAATCACCCGGACCTTGATCGGGCGGTGGCCATCTATAGGCGCGTCCTTGAGCTGCAAAGGTATTGAAAAGTCTGTTGAACCCATCTTGTTAAAACTACATTCACAAGTACAAGAAATGGAGGAAATAATTGAAGGAACTGAATCTTATAATTAATCTATATCTTACATTATACTGTTGTGCTACACACCTTGTCGGCGCGAATCCTGCGGCGTTCTTTCCCCGCACCCTTACTAAACCTGGATTTGGATATGAGGGCCGGCACTTGCAACTATCGTCCGGTCTCGAACAGAGGAATTATAATCCGCAACGGAGCATTATACGTGGGGTTATAAATGAGCTAGTACATATGCGGTGCCCAGCAACCAGATAATCGGTTAATCTTTTCAGAATGGGAGTTATGGTATCTATTGGATTGCCGGGGATATCGTAAGATGTTTATAAACTAAGACATCGCGTACTTGACTCCTCACAACTCCTCTTGTGGGAACTCCTCATACTGTTAGAAAAAAAGTGTTAAGTTAATTCCAATAGTCGATTCTGAGTCAATTCTATACATTACACTGTGAAGGAAAATAGTGGAACAATCTTACGAACACTACATCTACAATTTTGGAGATTTGGAAAATTTCGGAACCTTTATAGGTCTTATCCTGCGAACTGCACGCCTTAAAGCCTGGTGGGGTTTTATACCATAATCTCAATTCATGACACAACATCAAAGTTCGTGAGCCATGACAAGAACTGCGTAAGCACATCTGTCAACTCAGATATAGCTAGAAATGCCAAAGAGAGACCCTAGAGGACAGCATAGTTGATTGTTCATAATCCACCGAGATACCTCGGATGTGTCCAATGGGGTCATAGCCGATTCTCACTGGAGACCTGAAAAAGAGCACTTTGCCCCGCATCGGCAGTACGTTTATTTCATGGTCAGAGGTTACTAAGAACGTTCTAAGGTTGTCGGGTACTTCATCGATCCGAACATACTATATATCAAATAGCTGGGTAGGCAAAGATATTTTCAAGCAAGATAAAGTAGGTTATATCAACTTTAAAGCTAGATAATAAATATCTGTATATATAGGTAGGTAAGTAAGTACTCAACTTCCCTGTTCCCAATACTTATACATGCCTACAGGTACCTATACTTGGTATGCAACCGTTTAACGTTGAATTAAGCTTTACCACTAACTGCCCAGATTTACATCCATACCTGATTAGCCAGAGGCCTTGCATCTAGTTGAGCGTTCCAAACGAACTGTCATCTTGGTAATTAATAATAAACCTACTGACATAACTTGAAACGTATCTCGGCACTAGGCACTGTGGTTCTTTACTGCGTTATAGATCGTAGCCTAATTCCTCAGTGACAACTCTCAGAAAGGCTAACTGAGCGTTACTTATTTCTTTGAGGAACATGTTCATTGTGGTGGAAGGATAATTGAACGTTCCAGTTATAAAACTTAAATTATGTTAATTGTATTAACATGAAGTTAATAAGTATTGTAGGAAGGTTAGGTTTCGGAGGATGGTTGCCAAACCGGGTTTTAGAATAATTTCTAAGGAACTTTCCGAGTGCCCTCAACTCCGCGTTAAGATAAAGGGCAATTGAGAAACAACTCAGAAATATTATGTATTTTATGACATGCTTGGACGGTCGCGGCCTAGTATGACCATCTCTTAAGATATGCGACCATGCTTGTTAAGATAAACTTTCAAAGAACGATTAAGTTGAAGGTTATAATTCTTGACTGTGTAGGTGTTTAGGTAATAACTCAAGATATGAAAGGAACAAGTTGCAAGTACTGTTTATTCCGATAGTATATTATTGGTATTAGACATTTCTTGGGTCGTTCAAGACCAGCTGAATGAGAATGGCATACTTATTGATTCTGATTGGCTTTAATTGATGCGGTATTTTCAGCGTGAGGCTGCTTATTTGGTCTTTTGGACAGATCCGGACCCTGTTCCATGAGCTATATTATCACGGATGTTACCAGCTGGCTTGACTTGGCTACTTCCGAACCTGGAATGTATAAAAGTGCTTGCCTAATAATGCAAATGAACCGATGGATTAATTTGAAGTCAAAGGGATAATGTCCGTATTAGGGGCATGAATAAGTTAATTAGCCGTTTTCCCTAGTCCGAGTCCGTGGGGTCGGCGGGACACCAAGCGACCGGAAACCGCTCGAAAATGGTATGGGCCAATGGCGTCTCGAGATGGTGGACCGTGTTCTGTAATACAATTCCAGTGGTATGGTCCTTTGTTGATGCCGTAAGACGGAACTGGTCGGACAAAGACAAGCGATCGCTGCAGGGAGCGCAAGGGGATCGTCAGCGCATGTGTTGTATTTAATATTTCTGATTCAGTCATTCGATATACACGTGTACAAGTATTCTTCTGAACTTCCGTAAAGTGGACGAGGGTGGACGGGAATGGACAGGAGTGGATGACATCAGCGCTGCGTGTCTGAGGCGAAACTCGGGGATCTCTGGGCGCATCATTAAAAGACGTAAGTTGGATCTTACTATACCTTCTAGGTAGGTATTGTACTTATCTTCGGACGGGAGACACTCGAGCCCCTTGAACCCCTCGAACCCCTCTCAGCAATATGATGACAAGATTTGGATGACGTGCATAATGTTATCTTGAAGAGCGCCGAACTTGGGAGACGAATTGCCTTATCAAAAGAGACTTGCGGTATGTAGACGGCGCAGGACGGCGATACGTGCGTATATATCGTAGTCTATAAATAGTAAGTTCAAAGTTCTTGCATTATCATGAACCTGGATAGTAAGAGAGTAGTATCTGTAGTATCTGATACTACTAGTTATTTGACTACCACGGTATTAAAATAAACGAGATTGAAAATTTGAGAAGTGATATCAGTTTAAATAAGTTGCTGGGGTCATCCATTCGATTGATTTGATAACGGCCACATACGGAACCCTGATTTTCGCTTGCACTTACCTAGCCGTTTATGTAAAGGGAACATTGAAACTTGAAATGACGACGGGGGCAACGTCGATTCAATATTCGAACTTCTGCTGCCCGGAAGGACGTACCAGTAAGGGGTACATATACTTGGGGAATACTGAACTTTCCCCCACTCCACCTGCCCGTCTTTTTGCGTCCGTCCTCGCGGACTACCTGTACTCGGTTTAGCGTAAGGCTATCTCAGGTACCTAGAGCCATAGATGGAGGATAGATGGGAAGTAGCGCATACAGTAGCGCCTACCGGACCATCGTTGAGGTGTCAATCGTCCAAGTTGCCAGTCCTAAGGTTTGGCCGGTTTTGGCACTTGCGATTTTAGCAAGGTACCAGTAAGTTTTAGAGGCGTCAGACCTTCTGGGCAGCCTGGGCAACAAGTAGTGAATCGATACTGCCGCCTGTTTACCATCTGACCATCTGACCTACCTTGTCAAAGTACCACTGTATCGCTGTACCTAATGTAAATCGAAATTAGAATCGGATCACCCCCAAAAAATCATTCAAACAAACCAATCCAGGCCAGTTCAATCCCACGATCCTCTCGTACGTACCCGACCTTATACAATCTTCTCTCGACAACATCTCCAACACTTCGCAACGCCTAATCATCATATCCATTCACTCGCTATCTTGCTATCTTTCGCAAACGAGCAATACCTCATTTTTTCTCTAATCGTCCAATCCTGTATTGTTTTTCCTTACTCCTGCTGTACAACAACAACGCCCTTATCATGATCAATATATCAACCGTCCTCTAGCTAGAAACTAATATTTAATTTCCAAGGTCACCCCACACATCCTGATATCACATCGCCTTTCATCGCCTGTCATCGTCTTTTTCCTACATCCCGTGACAAGGCTTATTGTTCTGGGCAGTGATCACAGTCAAACAAAGCATTCGAGCTGCTTTTGCTACCTTCGCTGTTTTTGCTATTCAGACTGTTCAAACACAGCTACATTACGTACCTGGTTTTACGTACTGTTAGCTCATGCTCCCCGCCGCACTGGCATAGATTGTCGTAGTAGAATGCGATATGCATCACCTTTAAAACAAAAAGCAAGCATCTAATTCGACCACGAGGCGACGCGCATAGTACCCTGGTTGCAGCCAAGTTCTTCCGTACTGCGCTCTACCCTCACCCGCGACCCCAAACTAATGCAGTCTGAGGTCAACGTTACAATTCACATTAAACAACTTTCCGGAGAGTGGTATACTGGTACTTGTGCCGCCGCCGCCGCCAAGTTCAAGTTGAATCTGCCTACTGACCTAAGGTACGCTGCCTATTTTGCTGCGCCTTACCATTTCACTTCACTTCTCGAGAGTCATTCATCTTTTATGGCTCTAAAGAAGCTAGTCGCATAGTCACACAGCACAAGCCACAGCATAAGTCGTGTTATCCTGTACTTGCCGCGTACACCCCTCGCAATACTTCGCCATCCTCGTCTGATCAGCTTGAAACAGTCGCCGGAGCCCCATCTCTCGAAGTATTAAGGTGTCTGTCAAACTGCAGAGCGCTGAGACCCGGATACCGCGCCGAATAAAGAATCAATTAATATTCCAATCACTACACAGTACTTTCTTCAATAGTGGAGTCTGGACCGACCGACTGCCGCCGCCAGTTGAGAAGTCCCCGCTAAGATACTGTACGTATTATTTCCAATTTCGCTACTGATCTCTGCCCTTCACTCGGTATCCCGTACTTCCCTGCAGAGGAAAAAAAAAGGTTACCACCCTTGACACAAACGCTTTCCCAATCCTTGTTAGTTTGATTCCCTCCGACATACATATCGCTCTCGGGTCGAGTCATTCTAGCAACAGATCCCGTCTCACCGTTTCACACCGTCTCAACGTGTCGAACTAACCGCTGTCAACCGCCCTGCCAGTCAATTCAGCAATCAAATATGACCAGTGGGCAGCCCCAGCCTTCCCAACCCCAGTCTCAGTCTCAGTTCATGCCAGAAGGCATTCTCGCAGACCACGACAGTCTTACCGCGTCGCAAACACAATCTATCCCTATCCACGGATTACACCCTCAAGGAAGGACGCATACCTTCCTAACCGCCGCCGACGCATTAAACCGACACAATGCACAAGAGAACCGCATAGCACAGTTCTACGACGGCCTGTCCAACGATTCGAATATCATATGCGAAGAACCTGCGAGCTCGATATTATCTGTCCCAGCTGTCCCTCAAGATCAGATTCAATTCCAGTCGCATACTATAGCCCCCTCTCCGCCCTTGCCACAGCACGCGCCGGAAGATTCTTCATTTCCCGACGTGTCGTCCTACTCACCCTCGCCGCTGAGTAGGAGTACCGACCCTCTATATATCGCAACCGATGTTGCACCTGCAACCCCGGCGCGATCCGATAGCCTCAATAGCAACCCTAGCAGTTTTCCGACTTATCGCTCAAGCCTGAATTTGCAGCGCAAAACTTCATCTCCGAGCCTGAAGCCCGTTTCGAGAACACCCAGCTTCAAACAGCATTATTCGAGAAGCATCGGGTCCGCAGCAAGCTCCACCTATCCGAGTCCCGTTATCTCTGCTATGGGCGATGTTACGCCACTGCCATCACCATTGTTAGGCAGCGATTCACCTGGTCCCTGGAAACGCTTTGGTTCTCGTCGACCATCGCAAGCGCGGGATCTTCTACCACCAGTCATGCCAGACTCGGTACTTATTACTTCTAGCGGAGAATCTGTGGCATCTGCGCTGGCGCACCAATCTAAGAGAAAGGTCTACGCCGGACTGAATGTCAGTCACGCCGCGGAAATCAGCAGCGGTAAAGTTGAACATACTCGCAACCGAAGTATCAGCGAATATATACCGGATCCTAAGGGGATTCCTAAACGACTGAATACTGTTTCGGGGAAAGTTAAAGGAACTGATGTGGATGGTACCTCTGATCCTCATTTGCGCCGAGAACCACATTTATCAGAAGCGAGAGGACTTTTGCCGGCTGGCAAACCACCGACCCCTCCACCCAGCGAGTCGTCCCAGAGCAGCGACAACTCCAGCGCCAAGCGATCTCGTCACGAATATTTCGAGGCTCGTGGTCGACATGACAGAACACTCAGAAGGTGGCGTGCTATTAAGGAGCTAGGTCAAGGAACATTCAGCCGGGTAATGTTGGCGACGAGTCAAATTGCCCCAGACGAAGATGATACCAACGAAGCAGCACAGAACGGCACAAACGGCCAGCTATCGCCAACCAAGATTGCTCAACTAGATCGCAAAACCTTGGTGGCTATCAAGGTATGCGAACATGGACCCCGCGGTGGAGCCTCTGAAGATCGTATCGAGATGAGCCTCAAACGAGAGCTGGATATTATGCAGACGATAAACCACCCATCCTTAGTCCACTTGAAGGCTTTCAGCATTGAGCAGACGAGAGCGTTATTGGTTTTAAGTTATTGCCCAGGTGGTGACCTCTTCGACGTTGCAACCACCTACCGAGATGCTTTGACGCCACTGCTCCTGAGAAGGATATTTGCCGAGATAGTAGGCGCAGTTATATATCTTCACGAACGTCGGATCGTTCATCGAGATATCAAGCTCGAGAGTAAGTACCCCTACTCCATCCCCTGCTTTTTTTTCCTTTGTAGAAGTCACATAGCGAGTAATGTATTTCAATTTACTAACTCTCAATTATAGATGTATTGGTCAACATTCCGCCAGCTGAGCTTACAAAACCCAACCAGGATTGGGCCGTGTATCCATATTCTGTGATTACAGTTACCGACCTGGGCTTGTCACGACGAGTAGCCGATGACGAAAAGCTGGAAACCCGCTGTGGATCTGACGATTATGCCGCTCCGGAGGTCATATTAGGACAGCCGTATGATGGCCGCGCCATCGACGCTTGGTCACTTGGCGTCTTGCTCTACGCTCTCCTCGAATCGCGACTTCCTTTTGACCCCCCTCCCGGTGCGAGCGATGTGCAGCGGATGCGAAGTAGGACCAGTCACAGGATCGCACGCGTTGAATGGAGGTGGATCAAGTACGAAGGCGACGACGGTGATCACGACGCGAACGAGGCGAAATTCGAGAGCGAAGGTCTGAAGGGTGCGATGGAGATTACCGAGGGGTTGCTGAAGCGGGCTAGGAGTCGTTGGCCCATGGAGAAGGTGGCGGAGCATGAATGGGTTCGCGGTGGAATTAAAACGGAAGGAGGTCTGAAGTTCAGAGAGGAGGAAGAAGGAGAGGAAGTTTTATGACACTCGCGAGATGAATGCTAGTCTCGCCCACGATTAGGCATGTGTATTAAAGAATACACATATGTTGACATATTCTTCCACTCGATTTTCTAAGGGTCCCAAGGTCTAAATCCGGCTCAACGCGGGGGAAGAGTAACCCCGCCGAAACATCGCCGAACTTCTAAAGACAGACCACGCAAACAAAACTGTATTATGGGGACGATTCTAGACTATGATTTTATGGTGTTCCACGGCTTCTTCATACACGCGCTTAAGGGTAGACGGGCCTGGCTGCATGGGAACGTTTTTTTACCTGTGGCCTTTCTTCTTTTTTTTTTCGAAGGGCCGGCGAACCGTTAGCAATGGAGTTTTAAAGGGGGAAGCGGTTCTGCCTGACTTTTTTGTGTATTACGGAGACGGGGGTTACAGAGAGAGAAGAGAGGGCGTATCGAGAAAAGAAAAAACACGTGCTCACTTTACCTATTTCTACGCACGGGTGATGATGATAATGACGACTTGATATGGTGCAATTTGCAATTTGGTACTGTCTAAATAGGCTGGTGTTATATGTGTTCTAGGTTAGGTACGTAGATGTTGATGAGATATCACGTTACACCATCGTCCGGCTAAATCGTAGATGTCTACCCTTACCCATAACCCCCGAAGGAACGGGTCGTTTATGGGACGGGATGCTACGAGGTATAGTCGCTTAATTGCAGGATAGGATCAACTAGGCATTGGCGAGTGCTTCACATACGGCGTGGATGTCGGGTGTTCTATAGGCTCAGATCTGGACTGTTTACTCTCTTTTGGGTACTTAGCCTTAAATAGTACCTATAAAGACAATTTAGCTTCAGTATATCAGTTCCACTAAGAACTGTAAGACTAGATTAAATCGCTGAGATCTAACCATGAAAAATCCCCGCTGTTCAAGTGTTAAGCAATAGTTGGAAGTAATGACCAACTCAAATATTAATGTAGAACAGGGGAGTCACGGCGAGACGCTATTGTAGGAGAGGAGCGAAGCTTCTTGGAATCATATAGCACGTGTATACCACAATATCACAATATTTACATTGATTAGATGGATTCAGACGAAAAATAATTCCATTTAGAAAAATCAATGCCAGCCTGTTTTTCGGGTATCTTTCCCAACGCCATTCATATGAACCTTTCTTACGAAGCGCCTACGCTATGAGACTGGTGGATTTATTGGTGACAGGAGTACCACGTCTCTTCTCTTGCCCGGTCTCCTACTTCTCCCCTTACTCTTTCCTCTTCGTCTAGATGTGCCCCCCTAGAAACTCGTAATTTGCATCCGTCGTCTTATAAACTTAAGTACCACCGGAGATCGCACCTTCTCGATGTTCTGGGAGAACATTGAAAGTGTAGAACCTCCAAGCCACGCCTCCAGCTCCTCTATCACTTACAAGATCCTCTACCCTCAATACTCCCACCCTTTGTCTTAAAACCCGCTAATCCCCGCCCCGTTATTCTGACTCCGACCAAACAACTCCGTCACGCTAAGCTGCCGACCAGCCTCCTGCATCGACTGCGCCATCTCAGCCTCCTCCTCGCTATTCGCGGGCGACGCGTCGCTCGCATCGGGGCCGGCGTTCTCGCGCGCCAATGCGCGGGACTGCTGCCACATCTCGTGGACCAGGGCATCCGTGATCTCGCGGTCCTGGTCGCTCTCAAAATAAATGAACATGCCCAGGGCCTTGGTCCGGATAGCCTCGCCATTTTCCATAGGCAGGACGGCAGGTTCCTTGTCTAGTTTGAAAATCAGGGTTTCGTTGGAGAGCTCGACGCGCTCGACGTCCGAGAGGTCGACGACGAGGTTCGCGAGACCCTTGCGGTTGAGGATGAATACGCAGCCGTTTGAGAGGGTGGCTTGGGCTTGCGTTTGCGGGATCGAGGTGGGGGAGGGCGGTTCTTGTGCGCAGATGAAGAGCGTGCCTTCCATGTTCGCTTTGTCCCATTTGGTGCCGAAGCTGTAGACGACGGCGTTGGCGGCGATGGAGAGGATGTGGGATATGCTGGGGCGGTAGCGGCGTAGGACGGCCATGTTGAGCTCGGTGTTGGTGCGCGTTGCGAGGTTGATAGAGGTGCGGGTCGTGGTGTCGGGCATGTAGGTGGCCATGTCTGAGTCGTAGTCTGAGCCGGTGGTCGTGCCGCCCTGTTCTGAGTACTCGGCTCGTAGCTGGTGAGATCGGTTGCGCGCGTGGCCTTGGGAGCGCGATGATGGGATGTTATGTTGGTAGTGATGCTGTTGCTGATATTGAGGCTGCGGGTGGTTGTGGGTGTGGCTATGGGTGTGGGCGTGGGCGTGGGCGTGGGAATGAGGAGATCGAGATTGAGATTGGGAGTAGGAAGACTGGCTCTGATGGCCGCGGTACTTTGCGGGGCGTTGTCGGGGCGTTGTCTGAGACATCGTGAATTGTGACGGGCTCAGGAGGCGTCGCGAACTATTGAAATATTGTCGGATGGGTGTTGAAGATGGAGAGGGTTGGAATTAAAATAGTGGGCTGTTTCGTTTGTCTCTGGTGTTGGGTTTTGTAAAAATAGCGACGATGGAGAATTGGGAGCTTGCTTTGCGCCAACCAATTAGATACTGGAAAGTAAGGTAGAAATACCCCGCCCCCGCCTGCTGTAGATCGACCTCGGAATGCCGACTTGAAGAGCTATCAAATACCTAACTATGCTCTTACACGTCCGTGAGGTGCGGGATGAATATAATAAGTTGAAGAAGAATAAAAGGTTTATACCTTATGACTGGAATCAGGTCGTTTAAGAGTTACAGCTCCAACGTTATGACGGTACGCAAATTCAAATTATACAGGGGGTGTTTGGCGAATACCTGCAGGTGCCAACACGCCTAAAGCTACTGTGAACCACCGTGGGGCAATCGTCAACGTACTTTCCTTTCATCCATATTCTACTAGGTAGTTCTAGATCCGTGTCGGCGGATCACAGTATCATGAATTTTGACATTCATCAAATGTTTCCACATCGATTATCCCAGGAGCATTTATAAATTCGAATCTGAATCGTCCCAGACCCAGACCCTACCTATACAAGTCCATGGTTCGCAAGGAGAGTGGTAGAGGCCGTTCTATCTCCTAGTGAAGTGAATATACGAAACGATGTCATATAAAGCTACTACCTAGAGGTAGGTATAGCCTTCGACAATGCTATAACGATCATCAAGAGCTTGGTTGAGGTGAAGCAAAGAACACCCATATATATGAGTGAGGGCTAGGATTACCATTCATCCCTACTGGGTAATCAACTCGGTGGGTACGGTTTTGACGATTTCGATGCACCATATCAAGGCATATTCGAAAATCTCAATCCCCTTTCAGGGACTTCTCACCTGGGAAGTTCGTCATAGGCGGGGCAAGAGGCTACTTATCACCTAGAGACATACTCGGTGGCTGCCCTAGTGCTCAAGGCATGCCGGTCGGCAAGAGTAGCGCCTACTGGTATCTAGCCCTGGGGACAATATCAACTACCCGAGCACTAAACCGCCTACAGTAAAATTTGCTACAGAGGCACGTATAGCGACACGTCTGAACAAGAATTGTTAAATGGACTATCAAGTTGAACTGGTAGATATTCCCACGGCGCCTAAAAAGTTCGCTGGCATAATAGATTCGCCTATCTTCCATTGGGTAATTCCCTTCGCACACCCTGGCAGAGGTTTCTCGAATCCATACAATCAAAATTTAAAAATTAAGGTGCTTCCGCGGATTGGAGGGCGAGCAGAACAGATGTCTTGCTAATGGCTTTCTGACAAAAAAGCCCCTAGGCTTGAAATCGAGGAGCCCTTTCTTTACATTCGTACAACACTAGACTGCATTTCTCGGCACCTATTAACAATGGCTTTCAAGGCTCTTTGTTGGTGGCAGAGTAACAACATATTGCGCGACCTTAAAGGTTTGGTAGCCTGGGCACAAGCTGTCAAATTCTTGACTGAGATTCAACTTTCAGGATTTGGACTTGGAAATCGTATTTGAACGATCCCGATTCAATTAAATTAGCGGTTTAGTACCATTTCACTGCCCACCATCTT
Organism: Annulohypoxylon moriforme; assembly: GCA_022695765.1. Taxonomy (NCBI): domain Eukaryota; kingdom Fungi; phylum Ascomycota; class Sordariomycetes; order Xylariales; family Hypoxylaceae; genus Annulohypoxylon; species Annulohypoxylon moriforme. The sequence goes on from MU403104.1 coordinate 371,698, forward strand.
GGCGGGCTTTTAGGCTCCGTCCGGGGCAAGATCCCTGGGCATTTACCCACCTGCCTTAGTGTCTAGGCAGTCCCGAGTCCCGAGTCCCGTTTCCAGCTGCCAGTTTCCAAGTTTATCTAATCGATTGCATACCAGTGACCCAACCTTTAATGGTCCAATGATCCAATGACCCAATGACCTAACTTGCTTCATCACTTTTCCCCAGCTTAAAAGCTTACAACTGTCGTTTAAATATACGTGTAATTCTTGAAAGCCCTGACTTCTTTTCTTAGGGTGTATTTGTATATTGCAGAAGGCGTTCATTGCTTCCATTCGTCACTCACATGTTTCTAGCATCTGGAGCTAAGCACTGCCCCTCTATAGCGTCACTAGTCACAATGCTTGACTCCCAACTCAGCGCACGCGATCACGAGCTGACATAGGTCTCAATTCGGCCACAATTCCTTCCTAAAGCCACTTTCAATACTTGTTGACTTTCTTTTCCTCGAAACTGTTTGCCGATTTCGACGATATTCCCTCGGCAATCATGTCAACCTCAAACCGCGAACGCGAACCTTCCGTTACCTCGGAACCCGAAGAAGTTGAGGAGCCAGAGTCGAATCCTCACTCCCTTTCCCGCGCTGTACTCGCTAGAAAGTCCGAATACGTTCGACCGCATCGCATACGAATCAAGGTTGGAACTTGGAACGTCGCTGGTTGTCCGGGTACCGACAAAGATCTAGCAAGTTGGTTTGTTGAAGGGAAGGGTGTTGAGCCGCAATTGGATGCCAAACTAGCGCGATTGAGCGTATCCGAGAGTATCGAGACTATCGAAATAAACAAAGATCACAATGGCACATCCAAATCTGGTGCAGCGCCCAAGACAGACTCGGGGGGAAGAGAGCCGGGCGGCTCGGGCAGCTCCCCAGGTGAAAGGGATGAATCCGATGTGCGACTTTTAAGCGGCGACAAGATAGGACTCTATGTCCTTGGACTTCAGGAAGTTGTTGACTTAAATATTGTCAGCCAAACCTTCTATTCTGATCCGAACGCGATCGCGAAATGGCAAGATGCTCTCGAAGCCGCTCTACCGAAAGGCTACAGTCTTGTAGCTAGCGAGCAACTTGTCGGTCTGCTTTTACTTATCTACGCGTCCCCCGAAGTAGCTGAAACCACATCAAACGAGTCAACCGTTAGTGTCGGGACTGGTATATATGGCCTGTTGGGCTACTGGGGTAATAAGGGCGGAATCACATCTCGAATTCTCTTAGGCGAAACTACTCGACTCGTTTTCACCAATTCCCACCTTGCATCAGGCCATGATCAGACTAGCCTGGATCGACGGTGTTGGGATTACAACAGGATTATTTCCCAAACTAAGTTTAGCCCCGTTAATTTAGGCGGCGTAGTTGAAGATGAAGGAGAGAAAATAGGGGATGAAGATTTCGCTTTTTGGCTTGGTGATCTGAACTTTCGCCTCGATGGTTTACCCGGAGAAGATATTCGACGTTTACTAACACTACATACCCGCGGGGAGTACGACCTTAACAAGAAAAATACTGGAGAAACATTCAGTGATGACGGTGTCATCGTGCTACGTAACAACGACGACGATGATGATGGCACGAACACTCCCGGTATGATATCACGTGAAGCGTCTTTCGATAAAGCTTCTAGCGAGGAAGATAGCGAACTTCCGGATCCCGATGAATTTTTGTCTGATCCAAATGACGACCCGGCATCCCTGCAAGCAACTCTTAATTCCCTGCTTCCACATGACCAACTCCTACGTATGATCAAACAACGGAAAGCATTCCACGAAGGTTGGCACGAGGGCCCTATAACATTTTTACCAACGTACAAGTATGATGTTGGTACTGTAGGGCTCTTCGACTCATCGGAGAAGCAGCGGGCTCCAAGCTGGTGTGATCGCATTTTATATCGAACTCGTACGGACGTCAATCAGTATGAAAAAAAGTGTAACGATGAGATCGAGGCTAAGAAAAGGGATGAAGACATGAAAAAGATGGGCATTGATAAGGCTGCGGAGGATGAAAATGTCTTGTTTGATTATGATCCCGCCACCGACTCGAACGCTGACAACGGAGATACCTTTTACGATTACGATGAGTACGATGAAGGCGAAACTCTAGAGCAGGTTATCACGAAGGAAGGTTTCGTTGATAAAATTCATTTGGATACTTACACCAGCCACCAGCGAGTTATGTCGTCAGATCATAAACCTATCGTGGCTCTGTTTACATTAGATTATGATGCTGTCGTCCCTGAATTGAAAGCCAAAGTTCACGCTGAAGTCGCAAGGGAACTCGACCGAGCCGAAAATGAAGGGCGGCCAGGCCTTACTGTCATCGTTGATGCGAAGGACTCAATTAACAAAAATAATAAGCATTTCGCGGATGGAAGTGAAGGTGTCGATTTCGGAGAGCTCGGATTCTTACGCAGAGAGAACCGGTATCTAACTATTGCCAATACCGGGCGCGTTCCAGCGACGTTTTGTTTCATTGAAAACCCTGTCCCACAAAACGATGCAGTGGAACCTCCCCATTGGTTACATTTCAAATTCGTCCGCTCTCAAGTTGACGATGACGAAGAATCACAAGATCCTTTGGACGATGAAATAACACTGGAGCCAGGAGAAACCGTAAACGCCGTTATAGAAGCTCATGTCCAGGACTTAGCTCATGTTCAATCATTGAACGCGGAAACCGCACAATTAGAAGATGTATTGATATTACGTGTCACCGACGGGAGGGATCACTTCATCCCAATCAAAGGGACATGGATACCTTCCTGCTTTGGGCGCTCGCTAGAAGAACTCATACGAGTCCCTCGCGGTGGCGGGGTTCGGGGATTAATAGAAAAGCGGCAAAAAGGGGGGTCTATACCCTATACCCTAGAAATACATAAGTCATCACCAAACGAACTATTTCAGCTCACCGAGGCAATAGCGATCCTCGCTGAGCGAGCTATTGCCGACGCAAACATGTTGGAAGAAGTTAAAATACCACGCGATAAACCGGGGTGGCCTTTCGACAAAGATTCATGGCAAACTATTAACGACGACGACCACGAAAGCTTACGAGCATCGATGATCGCGGCCTTGGAGGTGGACGATCCCGTTCTTGAGTCTATCGGGATCGATATACCGGTAATAAAACGTCTCGAAATCGTCAGCGAGGTGCTCCTCCTATTCCTACGCAGCATGCCCGACGGGATCATCACGACACCGCTGTGGGCTAAAATCGAGCAATCCCTGCCTAACATAGGAAGCGGCAAGACCCCGACCGAGGCCGAAGAAGCTAGATCTACCATCCTCGACATATTAGCGACGGCGCCGTACTATAACATCTCCTTCGTGTTCCTCATGTCCATGCTCACGCGCGTCGCCAACGAGCTCGTCTCCCTTAGCAAGGAAGCGCTAGAGGCCCTGAATAACCGCAGAACGAGCCCCCCCGGCGCTCTGGCCAAACGCAGCCTTAGCTTTCGCCGAAGCGCTAGTAGCGCGGTGGCGGCGGACCAGGCGGCGATATTGAGGAGGCTGGCGTGGGAGAGGAGGACGGCGGAGATTTTTGGGGTGGCGATTTGTAGGGCGCCGACGACGACGAAGGAGAAGGAGAGGAAGGCGCTTGAGGATAAGATGAGGGGCGTTGTGGAGGTGTTTTTGAGGCAGGATAGGACGTGATGGGGTGGGTGGGAGGTGGTGGGTGTTTATAAGTACATGCCAGGTAGATGATGAAGGGGAGGGGAGAGGGTGATGATGTATTGAATTTTTGGGGGGGTACGTGTAATGACTTTGGCGGGGTAGAGGGTAGGGGAATAGGGGTAAGGGGTATATAGAGTGGAAATATTTAAACCATTTACTTGCCTGCTGCGAATGTATTGGAATGTGTAGGTATGTAAGTAGCGACTTAAATACTTTTTTTAACTGCTATGCTACGGGATGGACTGCAATTTGATGTCTAATATATGGGATTACTGGTTGCTATCTCGATAGCTGACGATTCCTATCAAGCCTAATCATACTGCGAAAGCTGGCTAATAGCGACTGCATGAACTTGCTGCACACATCTTAGCGCCGCGCCGATGGCCCCGTGAATCCACCCGTGCGTGTAGCTGGTGTGTTCTCCGGCAAAGAAGACTCGGTAGTGATCCGGCTCATCGGAACATGCCCAGTCCGGCGTCCGCGTCGTTTCAAGGAACCGGCTCCTCTGGCCTGGTCCGAAAATGCAAAACGCACTACCACCAGCTAGCTCATCAGAAGGGAATACTTGCGATGTCCCCGTCTCCAAATACTGGAGCGAGTTCCCTGTGGGGAAGACGTGGTCCAGGTTCTCGGCTGCTATACGCACCCGTCGTTCGGGAGACATAGACCCTAGGATCGTGGCATCTTGTTGGAACGTGTAGGCCGCTAAGACAACACCTCGATGGGTGTCTTTGAACTCCGCGTTGTTTTTTGTCGTGGGAAATATGGCGTATCGGATTGGCAGGTCGCTGATTAGGCCGCCGCCAGTTTCTTGCTTGTGATGGGAGAAGACTTTTTCCCACCAACGCTTCTGATACTGCAGGAGCACTTTAGTGACCTCCACGTAGCGGACATCGCGGATGGCTTGCTCTAGAGCTGGGGTGAAGGGCCGGGATTTAGTGATCGCGCGCTGAGCTGTGTAGGGGATAGTGAAGATGACGTAGTCCGAGGTGACGCTTAAAGTCTTGCCTGCATCGGTCTCATAATCGACCCGAACTTGACGTGGCGCATCGCCAGTAGCGACGATTTCGGCAATGTGAGTCACGCGAGCACCATAAGTGATGTTATGGTTGAGGGACTCTTTCCGATCAGGGGATATGAACGCTTTGGGGAGTTGGTCCATCCCGTGTTGAAACTGTTCCAACTCGGGTTTTTCGCAGTTTGTGTTCCTTAAGAGAAAGGCGCCTTTCCAGGCCTCGATGAAACCGTTCTCGAAAATAACGTGCGCATTTGCAAGGTCGTAGAGCCTGATAGCATCCACGCTCCAGTCGGCGACCTCTTCTAGGTACGAACGGAGAGTGTACTTGTCATACTTTTCAGTAACTTTCTGGTATGCACGTTGAATCTTGTCAGGGTCTGTCTCATCCGATTTATCACAATACTCCTTGAAGAGATCTACCACAGGCGTTACGGCTTCATGGAAGAGTCTGTCACATGTCTTGCCTTTCTCCGTCTCTTTCAGATTTGGAAAAAGCTTGAGCAGTTTATTGTCACGCTGTATTAGCATATGGTTGAAGACCTCGTACGTCAGGGTGGTACCTCCGTGATAGCTGGAGAGGTAGATAAATTTGTTCTCCATCTCGAGGGGGAAGAGTGAGTCGATGTTAAACTTCTCGATGTAGGCACGCGGAAGGAAGTGATTCGGGGGAATGCGCATCGCGCCACCTTCAGCATGAAGGCCCGGGGCGAGGAGAGGGTCTCGGAAAGTGATCACACGACCACCCACTCGAGATGAAGCCTCGAGGATGCGGACGTTGAACTTCGCTCTCTTAAGCTCGTAGCCTGCCACGAGACCTGATATACCCGCACCAACAATGGTGACCTTCAGCATGCATTAATAGGTACGTCCGAGCAGGTTACTCGTATGAATCCATGATCAACTTACAGTGGTACCTGAAGGTACATGTTGTAACCCAGGACCATCAATAAGTTTCTTGAACTCATCTTTCTCTTGGTCACCCTCCGCAACAACGTCGGAGTTAGTGGATCTATGTCCAATCGCCCACAGTGCTTCGTCACTCATGCCCTGTATTTTCTCCAAGTACTTCCCCTCCCCAGCGAATTCGAGGAGAAACTTCAAGAGAGGGCTAGTCACGGGGGAGGCAACATCTCTGCGAGTATGTTCGTGAACGTGTGTCTTCGATGATTCCATCGTTGCAAATTCGTGAGTAGAACGGAATGAATAGAATATGTTGCTTATAGAATCGAAGGTCTTGGATGAAGATCAGACAAGGACGTTGATATATATGCCAGCTCCGTGTTACAGACGTCCCTAAAGGAACAAGGAGAGCTCAAGGCCCAGGCTAGGTTTGGGCTCGAGTCCCATTTCTCTCGTTCAAAGAAAGCTGAGAATCCCCCACATGAGGCTCAAGGTGGAGTTTGATATGCGGCGACACGCCCATCGTCACGCCGCTCCACCGCCCAAATTACCTAGTCATGACGTACGTAGCTGACCGAGAGTGTCACCGACTAGATACCTGGTGGACATGTCCAATTAAAATATCTATTTGCAAGTTCAACTGAACGCCAGCCAAATACAAGTGTAACCGGGGGATACGGACGGAGTTTAAATACTCTGGAATATATTAACGGCGCTAATAATGCCGTTATGTATGTCTCAAACCTCTTAGCTAGAACTAGCTATGTAGGTATCTACTTCAGCTGCCATTTACGCCACTTGGGCAGCCCTGCCGGCAAAACGAAAAAAGGAACAAATTTGCCTTAACTGCTTGCCGTCCTAGCCATGTCCCCAGACCATTATCGGTTGTCTGTCGGCCATTCGTTTGTCAGCCATTCGCTGGAGTTCTGCACCTAGTGTTGCGCCACCGCCGCCATCACGCCTTGATCCTTGTTTTAGAAAAGGGGTGTCGAAATAATGTATCTCTAAACCTTTCCCCGGTACGAAGGCTAATCGGTGTGGGTATGAACCACGTGAATCGTAGTTTAAGGACGGATATGATCGTGATCTCATCCTACATCTTTCCCGGGGACCGGGTAACTAGGGGCGTAGGGCTAGGAGGACAGCGCCTCCATCCGAATACGTGATGTCTCTCGTTTACTATTCTTTAAGAAATTATAAATGTTTGATTATGATTTCTATTCTACCTATTATATACCTATATATATCATCAATTAAATCTAGACTTGTTTAATCGTTGATTGGTTCCCATTAGGTTGATCTGAATATATGTATATTGGATAGCTACTAGGTACCTCCAGGGCTACCTATCTATGTACCGAACATGTCGGGGCCCCCTAGTACCCCTGGAGGCACTGAGGCAGGCACTGCGATAAGAAATTACTAGGAGGTACGATAAGAGATATCCCTGTATCCTTAGGTACTAGGTGGGTACCTACCTACCCGACCCATGTACTTTTTGACCTTCGTAAACTTTAGGGTAACAATTGGGGCCCTATCTAACAACCCCCGAACTCCTACTTATCACTAAAGATCAAGCTCGGTATAGGATTTATCCCCCTCACTTTCACATACGTGATAGGCACGAGAGCGTTTGAATTCGGGTATGAATATGGAAAAGTACTCGCAGCAACAAGCTCAATTGAGCCTACCCCATAAACAAAGGCCTCTCTGGAGACGTGGATTTGTCTGCTTGATTATCTTTTTCAATAGTGTATGGATCTTACAAACATGGTTGCACGAAAATGCCGACTCTAAGACGGATTTCTCCTTGGTACAGCAATGCGCCATCAAAAACCTTCATAAGGATACCTCATTTCTTGACGGCGCATCGCCCATTAGTGCAGATGAATTCTTGGAGAGAAGAGATCGCCTCGCACGAGCTTTAGTCGCATCCGAAGCCGACGCCTTTGTTGTCGAGCCGGGTTACACATTTCAGTATGGTTACCTATAGTTACCTCAACATCTCGGCAATTAAAATGCTTATTCTAACTTCAATACCATCAGGTACTATGGAAACACGTCGCAAGTTGATTGGGAACCGTGGGAGCCGGAAGAAAGGCCGTTCTTGATGCTTATCTTACCGGTGATTTCCGAGTCCGGGGCTATCTCCGCCAAGACAGCTTTCCTTGCTCCGCATTTTGAAGAAGGACGGGTGCGCATGCTTAATATTCCTTCTCAGGAATCTGAGTTGGATATCGTGATTTGGGAAGAGCATTGGGATCCTTACGCTACGTTGATTCAGTCTCGGCTCTTTGCCGATTTCGCGGCGAAGGATGGGAAAAAGCCGAGGCTTGTGATAGATGAAGAAATGCGGGATTTCATTGCTCGCGGTCTAGCGAATACTGGGTTTGAGACTCTAGGACTGACCCCGGAAGTGGAGCTGGTGAGACAGCTTAAAAGTCCGGCGGAGGTAGAACTCATTCGCGCCGTGAATACCGGGACCGTTGCGGCTGTACGAGCTATGCGCCCTTGTCTTGTGGCTGGCTTAACCGAAGACGATGTACGGGATATCCTCGATGCCTCACTCTTATCTGTTGGATTTGGCCTTTTCTTTAATATTGTTCTTTTCGAAGAGGATGGAGCTCTTCCTCACGGCGGCTTCGTAGTTGGTCAAAAGAAGCTGACTCATGAGACCATGGTCGTAATCGATGTCGGGTAAGTGAAACTGTGGAAAATCTAGATGGTTTATCTAACTGGTTATAGTGCCCACTACTTAAGATACTCTTCCGATATCTGTCGCAGTTTCTTCATCAACCCTGTGGTCAACGAAAAGCGATCACCTTTTACTATGTGGACGGCCTTCGTTGAAACAATAGGTCTGCGCGCTAAGCACGTCGAAGTATTTACTCACGACACTGAACTACATGCTGAAAAGTTAAAAGTATGGGATATTGTGCTCGAAGCTCAAATCGCTGCTGCTGCGGAATTCAAAGCTAATAACACTGCCGCGAACGTTGATCTTGCTGCCCGCAAGGTCATAGAAGATGCCGGATACGGATACGGTTTCACGCATCGCCTCGGTCATGGGATTGGGATCAAAGGTATGTTCTCATTATACATTTTATCCTCTATTTTATTATTATAAAGGTGACCATTCTGACTAAACCATATCTTAGCGCACGAGTCCCCCTATCTGAATAAGTGGAACACGAAGGTTACTCTTCAGCCAGGCATGACTTTCACGAATGAACCTGGTATATATCTCGAAGGCAAATTCGGCGTTCGTCATGAAGATATTTACCTCGTTAAGGAAGACGGCGATGCCGAGTTGTTGACTGGCCGAAGGGCAGTAGGGCCTTACGATCCCTAGATACCGATACGTAGATGATAATTAATCATGTTCAAGCCTCAAATTAGGTCTCATAACTAAATGATCTGGTTTTCAATCTATCCACCGCGCAGGGAATCGTGTCTTGTAAAGGATAGGCATGATGATTTAACCATGGTCCACTTAGTCTAGTTGGAAGTCGAAGTTTGAGACATCTAATCCTTAGTTCCTGCCCTCAAGAATTTTTCGATCCATATATAGTGAAGAAACAGTACGATAAAAGTACTCCTAGGAAAAGTCAGCCGTCGAAGTATTATCATATCAAGCACGAAGAATAGCACCTCGCTTACCAAGAATGAACGTAGCTAGAGGGGCAGTTATTAGTTGCCAGAAAAGGATGATTATCCTAGCCTCTGACCGTTTTGCGATGACGACCCCAGCATCATCATTCCTTGATCTCAAGGATGCTTCCTGTTCTATTTCGACTTGCTTCTCCGCTAGAACGTCTGTATATGCCGGTGGTTCGGAAATTTGTGGGCTAGGGAGGGTTTTATCAAGTTGATCTGGGGCTTGAAAGTTATTGAGACGTTGAACGTTCATGTTTCTATCAATGAGAGTAAGGATAGTCTCAACGTTTGGTGGGTTTATGTCCTCAATGAATTCCCGCAAAGTAGCTTGACCGTCTCTTGAAGATACTAATTTGAAGGTTTGTGATCCCTTGTTCGCAGAGGCGTGAATCAATAGAGCGTGTGATTCAAGCGTTGAAGTTCCTACAGCCGCCGGTGGTATAATCTTTACAGCTTCTTTCATAGTTCCTTTGTTGTATTCATCTTCCACTTCTTGGATGACGAGCGAGAAATCGGGGTTTGCGCCACACTCCAGAAATACTTCAACTGCACTAAGTATTTGCTGATGTACCGAATCGTAAATAAATATCGCATCAAGAAGAGCGCCCCATGGACTGCTGCCATCGCGATCGAGAACCGCTTGGTTAGGGGAGCATCCATGATTGAATATCCAGCGAAAGATTGATAGGTATCTTTTAAAATTGGACGGGGTAGCGTGTCGCGTCAACCCCCACACAGTGACTAAGGCAAGGCTGCCATTTCTGATGTCCTGGTCGATGGTAGAGGCGCAAGGGTCCTCCCACGTCGTAAAGAATGTGTCAAGGCCATAAGTAGCGGCGGTATGGGCAACAGAGAACATTGAATCGATACATACAATGTAGTCCGGATAGCCTGCAAAAAAGTTCAAGCTATTTTTGTCTATTGGAGAGAGATATCGAGGTCTTGCTTTGTCTAAATTTTGAAGAGTAGCGATCGATATTTGTCGTGCAGTTTCCTCGCCGGCCTCTGAAAGTAAATTAATGATATCTAGTAGTTCATGATAGTAACACCTATCATCGCAGTCTGGTTTCTTCAGCTTTAGAGCGGCTAATTCAGCAGCGTAAGTTTTGCAAATGGCGTGGACGGCGTCAAAATTCTTGGTTCTAGTAGCTCTTTCTTCTGAAATCTGTTTTTCTTCCAAATATTCCTGGATGGACCGATGAATAAGTGAAATTCTTTGTGACAGATGTGTGTCTTTGAATCCAGGTAGTCCATCCTCAGGGCGAAGAATCAAGGGATCATCGTCGCCTTCGATAACTTCTAGAAGACCTTTACAGCGTTTATACAAACGCTTTCGGGCTCTCTTCAGTCGTTTTCCAATCGCCTCATCATCCCAATCTAGGAACTTCTTATCCAGAAAGTCAATACTCGAGGCGAAAAGAGGGTTAACGTTGCAGTCATCCAAGAGAGAGTATCGTAGCAAAGATAGCCGCATGCCTCGTTCATTCTTCAGAAGCTTGAGCGCAATAGTAAACGTTTGAGCTGATTCATCTCGATCTGATTCATGGATAGAATTGAATAATTCGTCAAACAGGTCCCTGACCTCAGGTGGAAGGAAGTCTATTTTCCGTTCAAGGCCCTGAAAATTATCTTCATCGTCGCAAGCGTCATCCAATAATTTCACCACCAAGGCAACCCATAGGAAAACACCGTTAGACTTTTGCACGACCTCAGAGACAAGCTTATTCACGCCGTCTTCTGGTTTTTCCATCTCGAGGAAGTTCGGATTGGACTCAAGCTTTTCCTTCACAAACCTGTATATATCGTCGGAAGTCAGGTCTTGCAACCTTAAGCCTTGTACCTCGGAGAAGTAGTCGAAGAAAACAGCATGTTCACGGCTGGACACACAGATCTTGATTCGTTCCGGTGCTTTTGTAGTCCAACTCGATAGTAACCTAATGAGGTCCTTGTAACCTTCGTCGCGAGTTTCCTGAAACTCGTCAAGGCCGTCGATTACGAAGAAGAAGCATCGGCTTTCGAGAACATCACGGCCGTTTATAAGTCGATCAAAAGCATCATGTATATCATCATAAGAAAGGTAAACGTTCGATAAGGATGGATGCGTAGTGGGGTGCATTTCAGCCCATTCCCGGGGGAAGATACGAGGAACGAGTTCAGGGCAACTTTCAAGAACATCGTAAAGAAGTGTCCGTAACAATCCGGTAATCGAATGTTCTGAACTATATTCGCCAGGTCGCCAGAAAAAATATTTGCCCAGAATGACTCTCCGACCAGCTGCCCAGCAATTCAACAAATCTTTTGTCTTCTCATGTTTATATATAAATTTCATGAGTGTCGACTTTCCCGACCCAGGCTTACCGGCGATGTGGAAAATCCCGTTTCCAGATCTTAGCCATTTTGTGAAGAGTAGTTTTCCCTGTAGAGCCTTTGGACTTCTGTTTGGGTCATCTTGAAAGATCCAGTTGAAGGTTTCCGAGTGCGCCTTTCCGACGGCCTCATACCTCTGATGTAACTTTGAAAAAGAAAGAAGCTCGAGAAACGGTTTGGTCTGAATTAATATTATGGAATCGTTGGATAATTTTACGAGGCTAGCAATTTTATTCGCAGCTTCTTCTCCGATATCAGTCAAGGTGATTCCTTTCTCTAGTTCGGTAATATGTTGACGGAGAGCTGCTATTTCGCCTTCCACTATACGGAGACTAGACGTAGCGACGTTGTCAACCTTCCTCAGAATTTGAACCGTGTTTGAACTGTGGTTTATGGTGTTATTATCATTGACAGGAAAAGACATTGGACGAAACTAGCCTTATTATCTGAGACAGTTCCATGTGGAACAGTCTTTGACATTCGTCCAACTCCTTTTTTAGCTCTTCTTTTTTACGATTATTCAGAAGGCCCTGGAAAGCAGCAATGGCACTTTGCCGAAGCGAACGCGGATCTTTGGTTCTCGAGCGATTGAGGATCTTAATCAGTCTATCCGAGAGACTAATACACCTCGATGCAACGCTCTTCATCCCTCGCTCGGCATCACCAAGACCAAGGGCGCTATGTTCAAGGGTTGGCGTTGTTGATATCATCGATTCGGAAAGCTTTCCTAGCTTCTCGATGAAGAATCCAAGTTGCTCATCCTCTCTGGCCATGCCAGACGCAGTATTGTAGATTGTATATGTATTTACGACGAGGCGGTAGCCCATCTGGACGAAAGTAGCCACAGTACCTGCCATAGCAAATGCCGAGAGGGGATCCATGGTGAATGATTATTTCTATTAGATACCGACTAGGCAGATACTTATCGATGCCCGGGGGATGGACTGGGCGCGATGAGAATGAAGGAGGGGAGAAATTTGAGGTGAGATTTAATAAGATCACAGCCTACTTGAGAGGTACCTACCTACCTACCTAGGTAGGCATATTTCCACTGCACAATCGGCCCCCAATCTCCATGTCTCTCAAATTCATACCTGTGAACTTCCGGGTAGAATGAGAATAAGCTACCTAGTATATAATAAGCTGGTTGATTGAATTACCTAGATGTGAATTTAGGTATTTTTATGGATGTCATCGGATATTATTCTTCAGTTTCGCAAACTCAGATTAGACTCCAAAGAATGGCCCTGGACATCTTCAATGCTCGTAAATTCTCTTAACCGCCTGCATGCCGTCCGAGCTTTTCTGCATATAGGCATCATGTCTAAGACAGATACCGCTATATCAGTATTAAATACCCGTGTGGCGGCACGATAAGCGTTGGAGACCTTCTGTATTCTACCTAGCTTCGTGGGTTGATCGCATATCGCCAAGGATCGTCACTCATCTCGACCTCTCGGGTAAGCATAGTGGGAGTGCCGTGCAGTAGATATTGCAACGCTACATCTTGGTCCTGCCTAAAACAATAATAATAACAATGGAAGCTAGCGATTGCACAATGCCAAGGAGCTCTCTGATCGCCATGTCTTATATACGCGCATCTCCCTAGATCTACCTAGGCAGCCTTGCTGAGTTTTCTGTTATCTGAATCATCCCTAAGGCATATTCGGCTCGACCAGCTCTCTCGCAGTCGTCATGGTTCGATACGGTATTGTTACAGGCTTGCTAGGCCTCTTCTCTGCGGCCCGGGCAATTCAGAAGCACCCGTTGCCCATTAGCGAGCTTAAAAAACAGGTATGATCCCTGTTCCAGCACGCCATAGATTCAACAGCTAACGAAAAACAATTATGACAGATTCAAAGCAGAGACGCGCTTGGTATCAATGCAAGACAAGCCGACCTCCAAGCTCTCTACCCCGAATACAACCTCTCGACTCCTATCGACCATTTTCATAACGATTCCACGTACGAACCGCATTCCGATGGCACGTTTAATCTACGATACTGGTTTGATGCACAATATTACAAGCCCGGAGGTCCCGTAATCGTGTTGGCGGGCGGAGAGACGAGCGGCTCCGACCGGTTACCGTTCCTACAGAAAGGCATCGTTTACCAGCTTGCGAAAGCGACGAACGGCTTGGGCGTCATCCTCGAACACAGATACTATGGAAAGAGTATTCCCGTACCGGATTTCAGCACCGAGAACCTCCGTTTCTTGACCACCGACCAAGCTCTCGCCGATACCGCTTACTTCGCCAAGAATGTCAAGTTCGAGGGCTTGGAAGACGTAGACTTAAGCCCGGAGACGACACCATGGATTGCCTACGGTGGCAGTTATGCGGGCGCATTCGTCGCGTTTCTACGAGTCTTATACCCGGACGTGTATTTTGGTGCTATTTCGTCATCCGGTGTACCCGAAGCAATCTGGGATTATTGGCAATACTTCGAGGCTGCCGCTACTTACGGACCGCCTGCTTGTGTTGACACTACTCGGAAGCTCACACACATCGTCGACAACATCCTCATTGGCCAGGCGGGCACAGACTACGTCGGGCAGCTCAAAGCAGCGTTTGGCCTGCCTAACGTCACGTACGACAATGATTTCGCTAGCGCGATCAACAGTGGCATTTACGGCCTACAGAGTCTTAATTGGGATCCCACTCAGAGTAGCGATAGCTTTTTCGTCTATTGCAGCAACGTTTCTTCCGATTCTGTCCTGTTCCCTGGCACGGAGGAACGACGGGCCTCGGTCGAGGAACTGATCAAAGTCGGTGGCTATGAGGATGAGCTTGATACCCTTGCGAACCGATTCCTGAATTACATCGGCTATGTCAACCAGACCTCTGTTGCCAGCTGTTCCGGATCGCAAGACGCATGCTTCTCCACTCACGACGCAGCTTTCTATGCGAACGATGACATAACCCAGACTTGGCGACTATGGCAATATCAAGTCTGCACTCAGTAAGTTCCTGCTGATTTATCTAATGATTATGATTCAAGTGCTCATCACCGGCGTAGATGGGGATATCTCCAAACTGGAAGCGGTGTGCCGGAGGACCAACTACCCCTTATCTCTCGCACAATCGACGTTGACTACTCGGCTCTTATCTGCCGAGATGCCTTCAACCTAACGAAACCGGCAGATGTAGAATACATCAATAGGCTTGGTGGCTTTAACATCAGCTATCCTAGACTTGCCTTCATCGATGGTGAATGGGACCCGTGGCGCGCTGCGGGCGTTCATGCGATTGGACTTCCCGAAAGGACCAGCACTACGGAAGAACCTTATATTCTCATCGCTGTAAGTTCGCTACCTTCGAGGCACGCTTACCCCTTTCTTTCATACTAACCCATATTATAGAAAGCGGTCCACCACTGGGATGAGAACGGACTTTTCCCTAACGAGACGACAGCGGACCTCCCGCCAGCGCCTGTCGCAGATGCTCAGAAGCAGATCGCGACGTTCGTGCAGGAATGGGTGCAAGAACTCACGGGTAAATACTAGGAGCAGCTGCCTGTGCTTGCAGTTGTTTTTAATGAGATACTGACGGGAGTAGTAGATGACGCAACGGAGTCTGATGAGCTATGACATGCCTGACTATTCGGACATAATAGTAATATGAAGCTTTTAACGTCGTATTTCCTATTTGCCTCACGATATCGCCGAGCTCCTACGAATTTGTCCTCGAGGCCCGTATCCCACCCGTAGAATGTTCACTTAAGGGATATAAGTCCTAGGACACCAAATCCTCCAACTTTGCTAATACGATTCGATATGCGTACCACCTACCTAACACCCAAATGCTTCTTCGTCTAATAACTACAAGTCGAAGCAACGTTACCATCTATTCCTATTCGTTCATCGAAAGAATGCCATCCACTGAGCTCTGATCTACGAAAGCCATCCCTTCAACATGTAATAAATCTGCCAGGTCATACTCTCATGCTGTGCAATCATTATAATTTTCCAGATATCGACTCATCCCCCGAGCAAAGGTGCTAGGTAAATTACTTCGTCGAGGTGGGGAGCGGGAGCATTGGTGTTTGTCCAACAGTGTTCCTTCAGCCTTGGCGAGTAGGATTCGTCATGATCACAAATTGTTCCTGATTAGAAATATAATTGAATTCATCACAACTCCCCCCTGCGCTATTTATCGTAATCGCTAATGAACCAAGTAAGGGGTAATTCAAACACTATACGCGTAATTATCGATCCAGTTCGCCAACGTCAAATTTTACCCTATTGACGTGACGTGAAGAATCTCGCGGTGAGTTTGAGATTATTTTGCTTACACAACCGAAACTACACACTGCCTTAATCCACGTTTCTAGAATGCGGATCCGTAGACACGTCAACCGGGCAGTGCCGAAGGACTAACGCCCAGCATCGGTGAAGTTAGGTACTCATCCCGATGCCGAACCTCGAAGATTCCAACCACATTCGTTCAAATCACAATCACGATTCAACGACGCCTTTACTTCCGACTAATGCGATTTTTATTCCCATAAACATTAAAAGTTAAGGGAGAAAATATGTTCAAGTCGGGCAAAGCTAGGCGCTTTAACCCTTATCCTAGTAAAGACATATCGAAGCAAAGCAAGTATATACAGAAAAATAATCGGCGATATCACGTCTGATATAACGTGCGTAACCCAATATCAGGGGATATCATTAGCGACAGTCGCGAATCCAACCAATGAACTCCCCAGACTTCGGAACTCCCCAACCAACCCATTCCCACCAGCGCACATGCATCCCTAGCCAGACGCCAATTTTCCGAACGAACGCGTAACCACTTCGCTGTCGAATATTATCGAAAGATAAAAAAAATTAACAAAAAGAGCGCTGTCAGGTATTATCGTCCTACGCGGCCGAGATGACCCTCCCGTAAGGCACGCCCCCACGCTCGTACACGGCGATCACGTCGTTAGCGTCGCGCTGGAAGGCGCCGGGCCAGTACGAGCTCTCGGTCGAGAGCTCGAGCGTCTGCGTGGTCCAGGTGACCTGGCCGTTGCGCAGCTCGGTGGAGAAGATCATCTTGACGTCCGCGTTGGCCGGCCACGCGATCTCGCTCACGGCCCTGTCCTCGTCCGTCATGAACACCACCGCCAGGTTATTCCCGATCGTGCCTATCTGGGGCGCCCCGGCGTTGTGGTCCGCGGGTCGGAAGATCGTGTTGCGTGAGCCCCAGGTGTTCCCGTCGTCGTAGGAGGTCACGGTTCCGAGGTACACGTGTGTGTTGTCGTTGATTTCGAAGACCATGACGAGTGCTGTTTGTCCGGTTGCTGCGTCGGTTGTGGATACGATTCCTTGCATTCCGTCGCGCAGTTGCTGGCTTCCGTGCAGCTGTAAGTTCGTGGGCGAAGTCCAGGATGCGCCGCCATTTGTAGAGGTCACGCGGAAGGTTTCCTGGTTCGTGGCGCTTAGCTCGCCGGAGTAGGTCAGCTGGAGGGTGCCGTCGTTGGCGACGCGCATGAACGGCTCCCAGAGGCCGTTGTACCCGTTCGCGGCGTTCTCGGCTGCCTGCGAGAGGAAGGTCCAGGTCTTGCCGCCGTCGGTGCTGCTGCACACCGTGATGCGGTAGTACGTCGCCGCGCCGCTGGAGTCGAGGTCATGGTTCCGGAACGCGGCTAGCACGGTGCCCGAGGAGAGCTGTAGTAGGAAGCCGTTATCCAGGTCGCCAGTGCTTTGCGCCACGGTGCCGATCTGGCTGAATGTCACACCATTGTCGTCGCTCCTGGAGATAGTCAGGGTTCGAGTGCTCCCGCTGAAGACGGTTGATATCGAGAGGATTCCACCATCGGAGAGCCTGGTTAGACGCGGGTATGTTCCCGCGCTGTTCACCTTGTTCTCTGAAGAACCGAGGGTGAAGCTAGCGCCGATCTCAGAGAATGTCGTCGTCGTGTCCCGAGTGCTCAAGCCATCTCTCTCAGCGGGAATCGGGCTCGTTGAGACCAAAGAGATGATGCTCAGATAGCTGAGCAGCATGTATATGAAGGACATATTGGATGACCGATGAGACATTGCAAGTAAGTCGCGTAGATACCCCTTACTTAAGGAGTAAGTTCCGTTCTAGTTTCCTTCGAGAGAATTCTTGGGCAACAAGAAAAACACAAGAAACACTGGAATTCGGTGGCCCCTTATATATGGCATCTAATGAGAACACAGCCCTTAATAGGAACATTGTATATACCTAGTGATTGTATACACCTACTAGTTAGTAAGCCCCCAACGCAGTCTCTTGCGCATCGCCATTAAGATTAAAGACGCAGTGCCTCGTGGTTCACGACAGCACATGTCAATGCGGTACCCATACCTTTGGTAAGGGGCACCGTCGGATTTCTCGACCCAGAGCATGACTGACGTGCAGAGCCTCGTGGGGAGTCACGCCAGCTCTTGAGGTATCGTATAATCCGTTGCCACGAATACCTGCGAAATTCCTCATTGGCTATCCCGTGCAGCAAGGGACGCCAAGCAGCTAGTTGTGCCTCAGCGCAACGAATCTAAGAAACAACGGGGGAGGATGGGCTAGTTAGGCTGCCACCTGGTGACCGGCCAACAACCAGGTCCTAGGTATGTAATGAGCGGTGACCAAGTGCTCTACAGGTCACGTCACATTAAACACCTTTGCCAAACTTGGTTCTCCTAGATCAGATCTTGATATTGGCTGGAACATGTCTCTCAGGCATATTTTTTTTTTTCCTTTTGGTCTGATGATTTTCATTAAGAGCTTCCTAGGTCGGACAAGACGCCGTTCTGGAACTTTTAGTCCTGCTAGATTTGTATTGTTACCTATCTGAAATTCTACCAATGAAGGAGATGGGATGCAAAGGGATCCGAGACATCGGGCGAAATAGTGACCCGCAGAATAGAGATCGCGTCGAATAGGGTTAGCTTAGGTAATAATCTACGCTGATCTACGCCGTTGGAATGCTCGGGTATCTAATTGCTATTCCCACAGAATACCTTAAGCCCTGTAGGCTGACGGTACGAAATGTTTGTGGCGCTGGCATTGCTGACGTTAGACGGGAAGCAGAACGTGGGATCGAGTCTCTGTAACACAGCATAGAGTAGCGGGGGCGTAAGAGAGAAGAGAAGTAAAAGGGGGGCCGTAAGTGGCTTGCGGGAAATTGTGGAACTGCTATAACGTTGGGTAATAATTTAACCACTTGAAATTCGTCACAATTCTTATTTTAGCCCTTCAGGGGGGGCGAAGTGAGTACCGATGCATGCGCGGTGCTTCGGATTTGGGTCCAGTTGGGTCCCACTGCGAACTTCGTTCGGAGGGGCTCAAGGGGAACTAGGGGAACAAGAACGAACGAAGATCTACCCTCTCAATCTCACATATGTCCCATTCTGTGCACGCGACCCGGCAACCTGGGTCTTCTCCCGGCACTTACGACATACGCGGAGTTCGGGGCAAATAACGATAATCGGGCAAAATAAACAAGCAACACAACGACGACAGAAAGCCATCTGCGATGGGACGCGGCCCGTTACCTAGCAGAACAATAGTTTAAATATCATCCGACTTCATAAGCCTTGGCTTTTTGGGGACCTTGTACCGCATCTACATTGTGCGACGCTCGCAAGAGAATTTTATGCCGGCAAGGCCGGGTCTCATTTGCATTTGTTTGGCCCTTGCTGGTCCCCGAGCAAGTGCAGAGTGTCGACGGCAAGCTTCATAAGAACCCATGATCTAGAACCCCGCATCTGAGCTATACTTGGTATACAAGTGGGCAGGCTGTATTCTGTCGTGCTTTTCATGACTCGGCTAGAACTTGCCTTTTGGAAGTTGGGCTTGAAGATGACATGCATCATGTATTTGCGGCGAAGTATTCCTTCTGGGGGCCTTGATGCCGTCCTGCTATAGGTCATGAGGAAGGTCCTGCAAAGTCGCGTGGCATCCCCACGTTGGGGTAGGTCTCCCGCAAAGTCCCGACAAGGCTAGTCAGCTTATTAGGAGGCATTTAGATGCGAATAGATGCTTATAGTTTCTTATAGTTGCTTGTTTCTGTTACCCCAAATTTCTTCAGGTCGGCGTTTCAAATTTCTATTAGCTGTTCGGCGGATACCTCGGCTCTTCGTCATGTCTCGCAAAAAATCTATAGACGGCTATTGGCGGCGCCCTTGCTGAGGAATGTTACCCCTTTGCTTATTATATTGAAAATACTCGAAGTATCGAAAGTCCTACGGGTCATGGGAGCTAGGTCATAGGCTATGTTGATTCCGACTATAAGGTTCATTAGTAATAGTTGATATTTGCAACCTTCACATAGGTAGGTATTCAACCTTGCTAGACATTGGACGGCCACATGTCGATATAATCTTGGTTTCTGTATATGCCAAGCTAAGTATTGTTGAGAATGATTGTTTGGATCCATATATCCCAGGTTGCTGTTGCGCTCGGCATTTCGGCTTCTATAGAACCTGAGGCTATAATAGTCATGCTATAACGCCGTGCTTACTGACCAATGAGGAACAGAAAGAACTTGGAAGTTTTATATTATTATACTCCCACTTGAAGTCTGACATTCGAAGAAGTGTCGCGGGAATTCAAGAAGGGAATAGGGGCGGGGTTTAGAAGATCTTAACGTTACCTCCTTTTTTTACATGCCATCCTAAACCATACCTACCTACCTAGTTCCTACCTAGATTAAGAGATAGGCGAGGAATTCCGTACCATCTGAGTGGGTATTCGATATTAATCCAAATTTATCAAGCTTTAAATTAATATGGGAGATAGATAAGTACCTAGTAGGTAAGCAATTTACATGTTACCTGGTAGGTAGGTACTGGTATGCGAGATAAACAAAAGTTTCCGCTATGCGTTCTTCGAAACAGTCTTGTTCAATATAGCCTATTATAAAAAGGCCAAAGAAAGCTTAATTCATCTACATAATACTAGGGTATAGGAATGAAATATTGCCTATAGCTGTAACTCGAACCACTATTCAAATATCATTTGAGGAGGATATTCTACTCTAAGATCATTCTATTTCTTGCCAATACCCAATTCCTGGATAAAGATATCCGCTGCCTTCTCGCCAATAGTCATGGCTGTATTAGCCAGATTTGCGCCAATGTTCGCGGCTGGAATACTCATATCTGCGATCTTTAGCCCCTGAACGCCATAAACATTTAGCGCCGGGTCTACGACACCAAGTTTCTCGCGCGGCGCCATCTTGCAAGTTCCGATTGGATGCCAAGTGGAATCCAAATGCCCGCGTATCCATTCCTCGATGATCTTGTCATCCTCCGCCGTATACTCAAACTTTCCCGTAGCAGTCTTAACAGCTTTTGAGTTGGCTGGGAACACGGGATGCATTCCGGGCATCTCATCGCCCATTACGTTCATGCGATGCACGATTTCCCGATGCTTCTTATACATCCAGATATGAGTCTTGAGATCGAAAGCCTTGGGATCTGAAAGGGCACCAGGGTCGAAGTCTGGGACATCGTCGATTTTAGGACCTTTGATATGGAGATGACCACGTGAAAAGGGGTACAGGATGAAAGTTACAATGGTACAGTATTGTTTGGGAGGGACACTAGTTGGATCGGCGGGGAACCTGATTTTGGTTAGTTCGCTGGTACCGTCACATCTTAAAGAAGGTTGTCATCTTACCCTGGAACCGGAGACATCATCATAAGTGGTTTATCAGGGAAATCCTTAAATTCCCTATCCCAAGCCTGTTGATATTCAGGACCAAGACTTGCAACATCAGCATCTGTTGGCCGAAGTTTAGCTTGGCAATCAACTGAATTCCAACCCAGAACCTTTGTGTTGTCTTTGACTAGTTCCTCGTGATTAAGGCGACAGGAGAGTATCCCTTCTAAAGTCTCCTCGGGCTTAAGGTTGGACTCGTACGTGTACATCATCGAGAAATGGTCCTCATAGTCGTGCCCAACTCCTGGGACATTGGCTACGAGTGGTACTTCGGCATGCTTTAATACTTGTGGATCTCCTACACCGGACCTTTCCAATACCAAAGGAGTCCCGAGGGGTCCAGCAGAGAGAATAACCATTTTTCGTGCCTTGACTGTTCGAGTATTGTCTTCGGATGAAGCTTCGGTGGATTGGAAGATGGGATTAGGCCTATAAATTACACCAGTTGCCCTCTGGCCCTCAAATATGACCCGCTCGACCTGAGATTCGACAAGGACGTGTAGGTTAAGATGTTTACCATCCCGAAGCCTAGGGTGTAGATACTTATGTGCTGTGTCTTGCCGCCGGCCTTTAGAGTTAACGTAGCGCAAAGCTCTCATTACGCCATTAACATGATCAAGGGTGTTGATATCTTCAATCTCGGGCCACCCTACTTCGCCAAGAGCATTGATAAAGTCATTTTCAAGCCTTGGGCTCCTAAAACTAGTACCCGATATCTCTATAGGGCCGTAATACCCATGTCGATCTTTCGGACCAGGGCCGTGGTATGTCTCGAGCTTTAAAGAAGTCAGCTCGGCCCAGACATCCTGCTGAACATTGCCGTGGAGATACCTTTTTCATATAGGGCAACAAATCATCAGCCGACCATCCCGGAGTCCCCCAAGAATTATAGTCAGATCTTTGCGGACGGCTATACAGTGCCATATTTATAGATGACCCTCCTCCAAGAATATGGCCTGTCGGAACAGTGGCTTGGCGACCAGCGAGATGATCGGACTTCGATCCCGTGAAAAATGTTGTATGCTTGTTGCCCGGAGTTAAATGACCAAACCAGAAGCCCGGGTGCACGACCACTGGCAACTCATAGTTATTCTGACCACTCTCGACAACTAAGATGGAGAGTTTCGGGTCGGCATCCGAGAGTCTACTAGCAATTATGCAGCTAGTACACCCCCCTTCAGAAGATGGTCAGTTCAAATTTTGCTTTTGATTCAAGATCGACCGGAACAGATTTCTTACCCCCAACAAGAATAACGTCCACCTCCTGGATATTATCTGGAAGCTTTGTAAATAGTCCCATTGTTCACAAATATACAGGAATGAAAGGGAATCTTAGGGACTGCAGATATCGTCTTAGGAAATGTGTAGGTAAGAAAGAAGAGTAAGACGCGCACCTTTCAAATTCCTACGTTGGACTATAATCATAAGATCCGCCATCCCGCCAAATCAACGCCACACTGTGTAACAAGTCACCTGTAATTATAGGGGACTTAGGGGCTTTAAAGCGCTGTAAATTTAGGGGACCCGCTTTTTCCAACAATGGCTTAACAACGGTTCGGCAAAGGCTCAACAACGGCTCGACGACGGCTTCAATAAGGTCCTATAACTGAACTTACAAAGCAGTTTATATAATAAAACTTAACCTTAATTAAAGATCTTTTCGAGTAGAATTAATTGATATGAGTTTTATAATATTTACTATTTTTTAAGTATAGTTATAGGATTTTGTTTAAGCCGTTGTCGAGCCGTTGTTGAGCCTTTGCCGAGCCGTTGTTAAGAAAAGTGGATCTTGCTTCTGAAGGAGTGCGCTAAGTCCCTTATATTACAGGGGACTTAGCGGTTGAAATACGGTGTAAAAACAGTGTATAAGCCACTATACACAGTGCAAAAATGATTTGGCGGGATGGCGGATCTTCAGACTATCGCCCTCCGTCATGTCTCACCAACTTACCTACTAGTTATTAGGAGTCCCACTTTATAATAGCGAAGTATCCGACAACTGAGTCTGCGTCGCCACGGCACAGCACGGCACGGCTAGTGGGGATTCTCCTGTACAGTGCTTATGGACATGACGACATAGACCTCTTTCTGGGTATCCCCAGATCCCCAGTAGTAAATTCGAGAATATCGTAATGTTGAATAACTACTACGTCTCAAAGAATCTCATAATTATGTTCTTACCTATCTAGGTACACACCCCATCAACATCCAAGCCATAGGACTAGAATTACCTAGGTAGGTAGTAGATATCTACTGTATCTTATGGCTTAGGTACCTAGTACTTACTCAAGTAAAGCCGTATTGTTAGCCTATAATAGAGTTTGTCAAGATACAATTCCTTTATTCAAACTCCTGGATCTTCTTTATTCCATGCATGTTTCGTCTCATCCATCGTGTTATTGGCAAAGGAGGAGTATACTTAAGTAAATGGATTGCTAATCTTTCCATTGGCTCCATATCACCATCACGCCACGCTTTACTCCAACTCCTGAAAGCGCTATTTTACGAGGTAACAATCTTTCAAAAATATCTCGGCCTATATCTATTCCTCATCAAGCTCTGCACAACATTTATCAAAATGGCTTCTAACCACGAAACTTCGGTTCAACATGACGTGGATTCTGAGGAAGATATGATCCATTATAAAGGTCGCATGGGGATGATGGAGATGGGCCTCGAAGATGTCGACAAGTACAATAAAGGTGGCTTTCATCCGATACACCTTGACGATGTTCTCGACGATCGATTCCACGTGGCTCAGAAACTTGGCCATGGGGGCTTTGGAACAGTCTGGTTATGTCGCGATCTCAAGCTGAACAAATGGAGAGCGGTTAAGGTAATAGCTGCAAAACGATCCACAGGGTCTAGTGAGGAGAAGGTATTCGATTATCTGCGAAAGAATTGCACTTTAGAGGAGCTGGAAGAGAACCATATTATGGTTCCCTTGGAGGAATTTTGGATAGATGGACCTAATGGTCGCCATCGTTGTCTTGTGATGCCGGTATTGGGTTGGCCAGTTTCGGATTGGAGAATTGAACATCAAAACCACAAGGAGGAAACTAATGAAATCACAAGAAATGTATGCCGCGAGATAATTAAGGCCCTAAATTTTCTCCATGGACATGGAATATGCCATGGCGACTTCAGGCCAGGAAATATTCTTATGAAGATTGAGGGCTTCGATGATCTTGATAACAAGCAGCTTGAAGAATTGATGGGCGGAGAGGAGCTTTGGAATGTTGAGACGGTGTCAGGCCAGCCTCTATCACCTAGAGCTCCCAAGTACCTTGTTGAGTCCGCGCGGTACGGTTGGTCTAAGACGCTATCCACTGGTTCTATTGCAGTTGTTGATTTCGGTGAGTCGTTTTTCGATAAGGACCCCCCCAGAACAACAGGTATTCCAGATTTATGGGCCGCCCCTGAAGTGCTATTTGAGGGCTCTCGGCCCATAGGACTTCCCAGCGATGTCTGGTCTTTGGCATGTACGCTTTGCGAAGTTCGGACAGAGATTTCTTTATTCTCATCCTGGCTCGGAGGCTTTAACCAAAGAATCAATCGAATCGAACATTATTTAGGGCCATTACCCTGGTATTATTGGAAAGCCTATAGAAAGATGTTGGCCGACATGCGTAGAAAAAGGTCTCATGGAGACCAACGAGAGCAAGAGGGATCACAGCATGAACTTGGAGAAGATACCGAGAAAACGGAATCCGAATCTGGCCAGTCCGATGAAGAGACCGAGTATCCTAATATGTTCTTCGAAGACTTACTTTCAGAGCAATCGGCACATGACCACGAAACAAACCAGAGTTTCAAGTACCGGTTTCCCGAAAAGGAGATGGTTGAGTTAGGTGATCTCTTATATCAGATGCTAAAATACGAACCAGGTGAACGGATTAAAACTAGCTCGATAATTTCACACCCTTGGGTAAGGCCAGAACCAACGCCTCTCATTTGGACCGACTCCATGTATAAGAGTATACGCGATATTTTACTAATTGTTGTACCAATTGCGATATTGTACGGCATGATATATTGGCTTACGAACCAATTAACCAATATCAGGTGGGTTACTGAATGGGAGTCTACCTCCAAGTTAGAAGAACTGAGCCAGCCATTGAGAGGGCTAGCATTTCATATGTATCCATATCTCAAGGACATCAAATTTCGGTCTTGTCTATCGCCTTGGAAGATTTGGGGAGCAGTACGTAAATCGACACGTTGTATAGGGAGTCGGTTGTGTTGGATATCAGGCATGGATTCCTTTTAGGGTTATCACCAGTGAGTAATACATTTCATCTTTAACATCCTTAAGTACCTACCTATTAATAGATATGTTAAACCAATATTCACCCAAAGCATCCAGTACGTATCCAGATGGGAATCTTAATAAATACTTGCCTCCTTGCTACTTAGGTGCCTGCTAGGTACCTATGTACCTACCTAGGTAAGGGCGTAGGTGGTTCCATTGCATTCATATAGTATAACTAGGTAGATACCTAGGTACCTACCTACGTATACTAAGCCCACCAAGCAGGCAAATTTCTATGTTGAAGGATATCTAGTAACATCGGGTCTGGGATTCGTTACCTCCACAAATTTCTTACGCATATTGTTCCAAAACGATTGATTATGTTAGGTAACATTCATGATGAACACTTTATTGTGTTGGCTCAATCCTCTAGTGCATACACTCTCGCGATGTACTAATGCTTATATAGAGCATGACAAGATTCCCGTATCAAAAACATTCAAGGCAAGTACTACAACAAATCATCCAAGATGTCGTTTGCTTATTCTAATGGTCCTCGTTCCACTAAGACAGGTAAGTCCAGAGAGAGTATCGCTTGGACAAAAGGTATGGAACTTGGCCCCGGTGCGCCACATGATGAACCATTTATGAAGAGGATTAGAGCCTCAAAAAGGTCACGCGGTGCAGGAACTATAGAGGATCCGAAGGTAGTTTGGCTTAAACCAGGTTCTGAAGAGACAAAGGAAGAAAAGCTTCGCGCCATAGAGAATGTTGTCAGGAACGAGACAAGAGGATGCGGATTGAGTAATGCTTGGATTGCGTCAGACGCTCACGGGTTTAGTACCACTGCCTGGAAGAACGGGCAACGTATCATGGATCATGATGATAACCATGTTACCTTGCGGATGGGAAAGTCGGCGGATATATGTAACTTACATGGCCATCTATACCTGACTTCCGAAGATAATGACTTGTACAAGAAAGTAACTGGATCGATGGCAGATGATGAACGAGGTGTTAGAGGGGGTAAGAACCCCCAACTGTGGGTCTGGGGCAGATATCCTCCACAATCGCAACGCTGGCCTAGATCTCAAGTTGAATATCCACAGGCGCCATTTGATGTCATACCAGGCTCTATACTAGAGGAACAGATTGAAGCTTACGAGAAAGATCAGGAATTACAAAGGCAAAGAAGCACTCATTACTATCCAAGAGGTAGATATTAAGGTAAGTGACATTGTCACCTAGGCTTCTTCTTTATACAGGTACCTATGCGGATAACCATCTATCCAGGTACCTCCTCCTGGGTAAGTAGTATCAAGGTAAGCAGCTTCCTCCTAGTTTTTATCAAATTTCGTATTCTTGTTACTAGCAGGTACATACGAGGTAAGTAAAGAGAGCTTAATATTTAGTATATATGACCTTGGAATCATATAAATCAATTGTATTATAATATATTATTTTCGGAAACGATTTTAGTATACATGAGTTATGTTTTATATACCTACCTAGTAGGTACCTATGTTAAACTCGGGGTTAAACTGCCCGAATTATTCACTATTTTTACGCCGAGAAACATTAATGACTGCTTGGTAAAATATCGTTCTTCATTTTTTATATTAAGTAGATAAACACCTACTTATTTGAATTTGTTATGAACTGGAGAATATGTACCTCCTACATAAAACCACTCTACGACTTAAGGTTTATATACACGTTGGTGAGAGTGTCGTCACCTTGACTTCAGGGAGTAATATGGGGTCAACATCCGGGGAATTGGGTCCGCCAAGGAGTTGAAGGCGGGGTAAATGAATATACCTTACAGTTACCCCCTTTCAACCTTCAGCCTCCGTTAAACCCCTATTATGTTAGTCGCTTTGAGTTAACTCTAAGAAAATAATAATATACCGATTTGGACTTAGTATTTAAGTATCGATTATAGGGGATGCTTGGAATAGATAATATTCCAAGATTTATCAAAAAAGAGACCTACAGTTCTTTCAATTCTATTCAGGTAAGCTAGCATAGGATTCTACACCTAAACTCCCTATGTTACGCCCTATCAGATCCTCTAGATTACTAACCAAATCAGGACCTCGTTAGCGAGTCAGTAGTACCTATCATGGTGCACTACTCCGCAAAACATATCGGCATCGAATTTGGGGGAGATATCCACATGAATTTCCCCGCCAAGATCGGCAGTTTGGATAGAGATAGTAGAGTTGAAGGAGTATCGGCTGTCCATGTTCCTATTTCTACAAGGGCATCCCCTTAGCTGATTGATTTACATTCTTCATATTGAAGGTTTTCTACTCTAGGCCTATGACCGATTAGTTACCTAGTAGGTACCGGCCTGGATAGCTTGGTCGACAAGATGATTGCCGAATTTCTTGCTAGTATAGGCTTTGCCGTAGCACTCTCATATTTCAGTTTAATATTTCCGAGGGTAAGCATATTGCAGAAATTCCGGGGGAATTCTCTAGGTACCTACCCACTAACAATCGGAATAGTTACGGCAAGAGTGGAAACTATATGCGCATCGCTCGGAACTCCCTCCGGGCCCTAAGGTCATAAAATCTGGGCTTCGAAAACCATGGTTATGGTTTCGGGAGTTGAACAAAGAATATGGAGATGTAGTATACCTTCAGATGGGGCCGACTCCAACTATCATATTGGGTTCTGCTCAAGCGGCATGGGATCTGCTTGAGAAAAGAGGCGCCAAGTATTCGTCTAGGCCGCGTTTTATTATGGGGGGCGAGCTCCTATCAGGGGGTATGCGAGGACTCATGTCGCCATATGGGTCTTTTTGGAGGCGTTGGCGAAAACTGCTGCATAGCGGGTTTATGCAACGGCAAAGCGAAACTTATAGGCCGATCCAGAGTTTAGAGTCTAAGGTCCTCATGAATGATTTGCTTAAGAACCCCGAGAGATTCCGAAAACATCTTGAACGTTATGCGGCTTCGGTTATCGTCACTGTTACGTACGGGCGAAGAGTCGAGGATGTGGACACTGATATTGTGGTGCAGCGCAATGGCGAGTCGATGGATCGCCTAACTCAAGTCAAGTAAGGAAGCCCTATGGTTTGGTGGCATATTCTAACTGTTTCGTAGTATCCCTGGGAAGTACGCAGTCGAGCGTTACCCAGCGCTTAAATATGTACCTAGCATTTTTGCGCCATGGAAAGCTCAGGTGCTGAAACAGCGGCAAAAAGACATCCAATTATATACTGAACTCATGGACGAGGTAAAGGAGAGATTGGCGAAAGGAACTTTGCCCACCTGCTTTGCCAAGCACCTCTTAGAGGAACAGGATAGTCTTGGGATGCCGGATCTCGAGCTCGCTTATGCTGCTGGGTCCCCCTTTGGCGCTGGAGTAGAGACAGTAAGTCCCTGAATGCACCTGGAATGTTAGGCGATATAGTGCTAAATTGCCGTGTAGTCAGCGGGGACACTCGCTAGTTTCCTTTTAGCATGCGTCAAATTCGGTCCTCAGTTTATACCCAAGGCGCAAAGGGAACTAGATAGGGTAATAGGGGGTGGTAGACTTCCCACGTTCGAAGATATGCCCCAATTGCCTTACGTTAAGGCAGTAGCCGCAGAAACTCTGCGCTGGAGACCTGTAGCTGTGCTGGGCGGTACCCCGCATGCGAGCACCGCTGATGATGTGTATAAGGGGATGTTTATTCCTAAAGGAAGCACTATTATCGCACCTCTATGGAGTAGTAAGTGCGAGAAATTTCCCGTCTTTCATCACATCAATAATAATATTAACCTTACGGTTAGTTCACCTGAACGAATCGGATTTCCCAAATCCAGACAAATTTCAGCCAGAGCGCTTCATAGAGGGGCGCGAATATCCCGGCACATTTGGTCATAGCGCGTTCGGTTGGGGACGACGAATTTGCCCTGGAATGCATCTCGGAACCGCGTCTGTCGAACTCAACATCGCTCGTATACTATGGGCTTTCGAAGTCGGACCTGCAAAAGATGCGGATGGAAAAGATATCGATGTCGACATGTAAGTATTATCTACCGAGATCGGCATGCTAAGTACCCCTAGCACTAATGGTATTCAGATTCGCTTTCTCGGATGGGTTTAACTCGAGCCCGTTGCCATTTCCCTGCTCAATAAAGCCACGGTCTGCAAAACATGCGAAGGTGGTTGAACAAGAGTTTCAGGATGCCTTAATCTCGTTGAAAACGTATACTGCCGTTGCCAACAAAGTCTCTTAAATAAGGCGAGTTCGAAAGCTGAAGGACAAAAAATATGTAACTCACAGGTAAAAGGTTGTTTCGATCACGCCTTTATGGACCCTATATTAGGGATGTAGATACAAGGATAATTGTTAAGAACGCGGAGGGAGACATAGCGTCTAATCGTTACCACTTTAGATTCAATAAAGCGCCCGGGTACTCCAGACGTCCCAATACGACTAGGCTCGTAGACGATGTACATTGTTTAGTTAGTTAGATAGTGTACGTCCTATGGACGTAAACAAAATCATCATCAATAAAGCGCCCTGTACTGCACTAGAAATTGAGACAATGCGTAAACGCCAACAACAACGCCAACTCGGGAATACACAAGAGAGAAGCCTGGTACGTCTGCTCTTATATCCGCTTTGGAATCATGATAAACACATAAAATCTCCCCCATCATGTTGGCTTGGGCATTGTTATCATCTCCTTATGACGGCCCTGGATTTCACTAATATCCAAGTCAAGCTAAGGCATTTCGAGATGAGACGCACTGAACATGCCTAAAAAGGCAGGCATGTGCGGGTGGGCGTGTTAAAACTGGGGCGATGGAGACAAAGAGGGGAATTTAAAAAAAGAAAAGAGGATTAGATCCTGACTGCTGGGATTTTAGAGAAATGCTGGAAAAGCTGGTGAAAGGCTCATGGAGAGTAGCCCGCTGGCCCGTAAGGATTTCCTACCAGTGCTCTATTTCAAGACTTAAGGTATGTTACGGGCCGTTTTGTTGAATCATATTTGAATTTAGAAATATACCTACCTAGGTATAGCACCTACCGAATCCGTATCTCAACGGTACTAAGTGTCCCTACCTACTAGTAGCCAGAGGTTGCTAGGTACCTAGGTGCCTAATAGCTGGAGGCTATGTTCTAGTACGTGATCGGTAGCATAGGGCTGCCCCTGGATCGCATCATCTACCTAAATGCGAACAAAACCTAATATAGACGCAACCCAATCATACGAATATGACTAGGTACCTACCTACCTAGGTATGTTTCAACCACTCCAGCAATTTCATATATGAAGGGTCAGGTCTCTGATCGTTAGTCTCTTGAGGTGAGTTGTCCTATCATGTAGTACACATAAATGCGACTGAAGCGCTGATCAGGGTCTATTGGGGACCAGCGTACATACATAAATCGATGCTGAACCCTGGTAGAGTTGGCTGCACTCCTCGGTCCACCCGACACTAGTATCGCGTCACATCACGCATCGACGGGTTTTCTAACCAAAATGAAGTCAGATTAGTTGTTCTTATGTCCATCGATGCGTAGCATAAGCAGGATACAAGACTCATAGAAATGGTTTCCTTCTACTATATTGCACTTTCTTATGTTTTTTCTGTTTCTTACCTATTATTTAAAGATTATTGATAACATCTTTCAGAGCTTGAGCAGTTGTTAAGGTCCGAGGTATTGGAATTCACTGGTAACATGTGCTAATCTTCAAGGAAACAAACCGCGAGGAAGCGGGAGGGCCGCCGCTTGCCAAGATCGTCCCAAAAGAATAGGGCACCATTGAACCCTTGGAGTGACAAGGACTATCCCATGTTATGTAGCATTCGGTTGTCCATCTATGCTCAATTGAAAGTCCTGCTTCGCCATATCAGGACGGAACGGTAACTAGTGCTGACAAGGCATTTAGATATTCAGCAAATCAAATTCTAATGGAAGTTTTCTAGAAATTCTATAGCCTACCGATCTTACCTAATATAAGAGATCAGCAGTCCCCACCACGGCAACCCATGGGTCCAAGAATCTCAGCTTCAATTTCATCACCCCTGAAGCACTCACGCAGATGTTTTGCTTTTCTTTCTTTTTCTTGTCATCTGGGTCACTCGATACTATATTGGATCGTCTACTTTTCCTTCCCACTTCTTGGATCTTCAAGTGAAATTCTGCAATCTTGGGAATACTGCATGGCACCATCACGCCGACACGGTCAAGGGCCAAGACAGCAGTGAATCATATCCACCACCCCCGCGACACAAGGCTCGGCATTGATTGAGGCATAACTCAAGGCTCCTAGGGTGAAAGCCCAAAACTCACTATGCTCTTCCCCACGATACTAGTCGTCGCCTGTGCTTCACAGGGCATAGCACGGAGCACACCTCGTCAAATATGGGCGCGGGGTACAGCCGAAAGTAAGAATTTCATTTTATTCATGATAATTGCGTTTTCGCCTCTCAAGCTTTACGCCAGTCTCGAGACCTTTCACCACCATCTCATTTCCGGATTAATTCATATAACTTCAGGATTACCATCACATATTGAACTAGCATTAACCTAAATTTATCACAGATGTAATACTGACAGATTGCTCCAACCCATCGAATTCGAGTGATAAATCATCGGAAGTCACGTATTACACTGGCAGTCCAGACTCCACACCGGATGACATATCAACCGTGACTACGGGACAGTATTGGGACTGGGCAAATAAGACAACGACAGGATATTTCAGCGATACAGGTACCAAGTTCGTCTCCGTACTCAACCCCAAAGGCCAGGCGGGAGATTACGCGGGAACGGGAGACAACGGGTATGGAAATTTCACGTGTTGGCAGACGAACTCGATACTTGTCTATACCCATAACAACAGAGACTGCTACGTGCAATATGACTGCAATCATTCAGGTATGTGTACTTTTTCACCTCGAAATCTCTCATATGACTCGCCTCTACTTTTCATTATAAATATGGTAAGACAAGGTGGGCCGAAACACTATTCATTGGTGGGATTGATACGGGGACTATGATTATATGGCGCCATTACTTCGGGAATATCGCTAATCTCACTACCAATAGGGTCTCCTGCTTCAATAACAGCAGCTTCATCAAGTGCAACAGCCGAATCCGCGTCATCAGCGTCAGCATCGGCGGCCTCTTCAAGCAACTCACACCTATCCGTCGGCGCGATAGTAGGTCTCAGCATCGGAGTAGCAGCCGGCGCCGTAATACTCGCCGGCCTAGCTGCTTTCTTCTTATGGCGTCATTACCAAACGAAGAAAGCGAATGCTGCAGCAGCCGCCAGCGCTTTAGAGAAAGGACCAGAAACTGCGCCGCCGCCAGTACCGCCAAAGGGCCCTTCGCCCGTGAACGCGATATGGCAAGGGCCTGGAGTGAGGGAGATGGAAACGCCGACTGTTTATCACGAACTACATAACCAAGATCAACCGACCGAGATCTATGGCGAGGCGATTAGAGGGGAATTGGATGGAGCCCCTAGACCGTTGGAACTTCATAACCACGATTTACCTCCTCGATATGATTACGAAACTGCGCCGCCGCAGCCGACGCCGGTAAACCCGGGAGCTTACGGCGCTTTCAAAGGACCTATCTGATGACACTGGACACTGGTTCAAGGACAAAATTCTTTTCTGCAGAGTAGTACCTCTGTTCAGTCGTATTATAAACTCGTCGTGGGTGATCGAGGCCGCAATGGCACACGAGCTTGATACGAAAGTCTCGAGACTCGCCAAGCTCAGCTACGGATTGAAGCTCATTGAAAGCCAAGGATTAATAGGATTGAAAAATTCAAAAGACAAATAGAGAATATACTTCTATCAAACAGATCCTGGGCCGGCGCGTCCTGGATCTCCAGACTGATGGTTTGGTTGGTTTCATCGAAGGATAATTCTAATAAGGCATCTCAAGGATGTAAAAGCGAGCAAAACGCTAGGTCAATGGTTGACGGGAAAGCACCTGGCCAAAATTGAAAGTCCTGTGTAGAAGCATGAGGAGGAATTTCCACGGGTTCAAACGAGTCAGTGGTGACGTGCCACGGCTACAGGCTTAGGATTACGGGGTATGGGTTTGACGATAGGTAGGACATCTCATGATCTCCATCCGTTACCAAGGCGGAACGACCTCTATAGTACTTTAAGTTTACTCTGTCAATAGTATTGTTGCGGTCGCGTGATCTCCTTTGCGTGCGAGTACCTAGGCATAGGTCGCTAATGATATGTTCAAGGCTAGTCACCTAGGTAATCATAACATATATCCGGTATTGGCCAAAGCTTGGTTAATGATTGGAAGAAGTGGACTAACCTCCAGCTCCTTTCTCACGTAGCAAGACATATGTAATAGAAGAAGGTCTAATATTTTTAACAATCTACAAGTAGATTAAACCCAATGGCCGGGTTGGTGCGGTGGTGCTTACAATCGATGAAATTGCTATTGCTCTGACTTCCTGGTGAGCTCCGCCTGAGGGTTCGATTCCCTCGGTGGCCCTATCAACTCTTTTTTCCCCTTCCTTTTTTTCTTATCTCCCTTTCCGGCCTTTCGCCCTCATTTTCGAGGATATTCCAACCTCTAACGTGATAATATGTGTACCCATTAACTATGAGTAGTAGCAAAGGTCATTTAAGATAGCATTTGGTCAGCGCGGGATACCACTGAGTTGAGCAGAGACGAGCCCACGCTACAAAGTCTCCAGCTGCGCTGCCAATCTTACCTGCAGCGACAAGAGACAATGTAGTCCAAAAGACTACGCCTTTATAAGAGACTAGCGCTCATATTGTGATCTTGTCAACCTACTAAGATCTAACAGCACGACTTGTCTAGGGATTCCGAGCAGCTTTGAGAATACCTAAGAATATCGTTGAGGTAGACTTAAGATATCGACTATTATAGTAAGGAGGTCTAAATGCAGGCTTCATAGATAGGTACCTAGGTATACATCCATTATATACCTGGTAGGTCTTAGTTCTGTGGTCGTAACTAATAGTTATTTCTTCACTCCAGCTGGATGTAGCTTGTCTTACTCACAATAGCATATATACTATGGCATTAACTTTGAATATGGACTAAGCAGGTAATCAAGAAAGGTAAGAAAACTATATAGTTAGGTAATTACAATAGAAAAATGAGTTTGACTGCCAGTTTGTGGTTATGGTGATAGATTTATGAATAGTGACAGTGACGTCAGTGGACACACAGTCTATTACTGTGTAAGACGAAAGCGGTGAGTTTAGACCCGCCCCCACCTGCCATTCCTTAGAGTTTTCATAGGGCAAAGGGAAGGCTTACAGTTGCCTAGTTGCCTCAGGCAACAAGAAATTGGCCCACAACGATTATTATCGCAAAGATTTTACTTGTGAAAGGACGAAAATTTCGAGACCCCACCGACAAAGCCCCACCATCTGACGAAAGCCACGACCCAGAAAAATTATGGAACCCAAGGAACTTTTATCGCCCCCCGCGCAGTTTCCTCCCACCGTCATCAATCCCCTACCATTCAACAATCTAAAAAAAAGTTCGCGGAGGATAATTGAACTTTTTTTTTCCTTTTCTTGTTTCCACAATAACATCGAGGTGTGAGAAAACAATAGTATTTCTCACACTCTTCTCGATTACTCTCCACTCATTCTTCGAGATTTACGGTCACATTCACTTGTGATCGCTATTTAAAAATCGACAACTCGCGGTCGCTATCAACAGAACGTAGCCTTAAGCGGGGTAGATTTTCTTCAGTTTTCCTCCTATTCGATCATTTCGATCATCCATCATCCATTATCCACCATCTACTATCTCCTTTTCTTACTCGGTCGGTAATAGACAAAATAAGAGGTAAAAGGCATCAAGATGGTTTCTGCATCCAAAGAAAAGCGTCTCGCCAAGAAGGCCGCCGAGGGCAAGGGCGAGAAGAAGACCCTCGTCTCTCGTTCCAAGGCTGGATCTAAGGCCGCATCTAAGAACGCGAGCGCTGCCGGTTCTGTCGCCGGCGATGACACCCCTCCCGATCTCGACGATGTTCCCGCAACTGATGACAAGAAGATGGAAAAGGCTAAAGCCATGTCGAACCAGATGGATAAGGATGGATTATCTGACCGCATCACCACTGGTGTCCTGTCATCCGTCCCCACCAGTAGGGACGTCAAGATCATCAGTGCCAGCTTAACCTTCCACGGTCGTGTCCTTCTAAACGAAACCGACCTCGAACTCTCATTCGGACGTCGATACGGATTGCTCGGCGAGAACGGTTGCGGAAAGAGTACCCTGCTCAAGGCTATCGCTGCGCGAGAGTATCCAATCCCGGATCACGTCGATATCTACCTCCTAAATGAGGGTGCCCCACCCTCTGATCTTGGTGCTCTGGAGTGGGTTCTCAAGGAGGCTGAGAAAGAGATGGACCGTCTAGACAGACTAGCAGAACAGCTCCTTGAGGACGAGGGCCCTGACAGCCCTGTATTAATGGATGTCTATGAGGTATATACACATATACACCCGTCATTCTACCTTATTTATTTATACTAACAAATTCAAACAGCACATGGACAAGATGGATCCGTCCACTTTCGCTACTCGAGCCTCCCTTATTCTAACTGGTCTCGGCTTCAATAAGATCACTATCAACAAGAAGACCAAGGATATGTCTGGTGGTTGGCGTATGCGTGTTGCTCTTGCTAAGGCACTATTCGTTAAGCCAACCCTGCTACTTCTTGACGACCCAACTGCTCACTTGGATCTCGAGGCCTGCGTGTGGCTCGAAGAATACATGAAGAAGTGGGAGCGGACACTCATCTTGGTTTCTCACTCGCAGGATTTCCTCAACGGCGTGTGTACCAACATGATCGACATGCGAAAGCAGCAGCTCATGTACTATGGTGGTAACTTCGATTCTTACAACAAGACTCGCAAGGAACAGGAAATTAACCAGATGACTGCCTACAAGAAGCAACAAGAAGAAATCAAGCACATAAAGGAGTTCATTGCCAGTGCTGGTACCTACGCCAACTTGGTGCGACAGGCCAAGTCCCGACAGAAGATTCTCGACAAGATGATTGCAGATGGTCTCATCGAGGAGGTCAAGGAGGAGAGAGAATTCAAATTTCGATTTACTGATGTTGACAAGCTCCCCCCTCCGGTTTTGTCGTTCGACGACGTCACCTTCTCGTACTCGGGTGAGGCTAAGGATGACCTGTACCGCCACATCGATCTCGGATTCGATATGGACTCTCGAACGGCCCTAGTCGGCCCCAACGGTGTCGGAAAGAGTACTCTATTACGTCTAATGACCGGAAAACTTTCCCCGACTTCCGGCTCTGTTCGCCGCCACACGCATCTCAAGCTTGGCATGTACTCCCAGCACAGTGCTGAGCAGCTCGATCTGACCAAGAGCGCTCTTGATTTCGTCCGCGACAAGTACCGTGAGAAGTCTCAGGACTACCAGTACTGGCGACAGTGCCTTGGTAGATACGGAGTCTCTGGTCCCGTACAGACCGCCATTATGGGCACTCTATCCGAAGGCCAAAAGAGCCGAATTGTGTTTGCCCTACTCGCCATCGATTCACCCAACATGCTTCTTCTTGACGAGCCCACGAACGGTTTGGATATCCCCACCATTGACGCCTTGGCGGATGCCATCGACAACTTCACCGGTGGTGTAATTGTTGTTTCCCACGACTTCAGGTAAGAATTATCTCGGATTAGTGTTTTTATAAGTTGATACTAACATGGTCATAGATTACTTGACAAGATTGCGAAGCAGATTCTCGTATGCGAAAACCGAACGATCAAGCCTTGGGAAGGCACGATAGGAGAGTACAAGAACTATCTCCGAAAGAAGATGTTGGCTGCCGGTGCAGTCTAAGATACCCTTCACCTGTTATAATCGGTTTAGAGGGTCATGCGAACATGATGGTTCGCAGCAGTACTATATAATAGTACGACTTCAGGAATCCACACTTGCATGGTCGCGGCTCGGAGGTTCTATAGAATGGACATCGAGGCAGGAGCCGTAACCCTTGGATTTGAAAAGCTTATGATTTTTAAGCCTCGCTTTGCACACCACGGAAGCTAGCATCGGTTTATGCTAGGGTTTCGTGGACTGGAATAGACTTGTTAGATGAACTGAAAAATGATTATGAACGGAATACAACTTTGCTTTCCTGATACTTATGCTTCTAGTGTTACCCGCGCCCCCTGGTCCCCCAATTACCTTCTCACTAGATATCTTTCCTATCTAAGTGGACCGTCACCAGCAGAATTCCTTCTTGACCCCTAATCAAATCATATCCTGAGGCTCTATGTGGATCGTCTTAAACTAGGTAGACTTTCATCCCATCCTTCTTCCTATTACCAACCTCAAGCTCTTAGTGTGTAAACACCTACCCACATACCCACACCAAACACGCAAACTTTTTCTTCTGTCTCATTCAGCGAAGTTCCGCAGCCTCATAACGCGAAATTAGCTACTGTGTCTTTCATCTAATCCCCAGAAACGAATGGCGGACTTTGGGCAAGGCCGCTTGGCCCAATGGTTAAGGCGTCTGACTACGATCGGGTGCGATATTAAGTGATCAGGAGATTCTGGGTTCGACTCCCAGGGTGGCCTCTCTTTTTCGCGGGTGTACTGGTTGAATAGTTTATTTATCTAGGTACTTGGTTGATGTCGCTTGTCTACCTACCTAGGTAGGTAGTCAATTTTTTGGTAGGGTGGATGGGAGGAAAGGCGCTATGGGATAGGTAGTATTCAGGGATAGTAGGTGTAAAATTGAAGTTTTCTGTTTACCAATTATTACATACCTAGAGGTTTACCAGCATGAGAAGTTGGTGTATATAAGGCAGTGAGCGGTTTATGACCTGGTCCCCAAGCTACCATCAAGGGGAAAGCCGACCAGCTAAGGGATACACAACCAAATGCCTATCACAGCCCAAGGGCCAAAAGTCAAGTAAGACCTGTATCATCACTTACATAGCAATTTCCTACCATTGGATCGATAAAGGAAGAAACAAGTCACATTCCACGGCATTTAATAGCCCATAAGCACGGATCCAACACTACACGCCCAACCAACAGCACAAGGCATACACACACATAAAGTTTCAGCACTTTTAATCATTACTAACAACCAGATCGGACCAAGCTCCAACGCCACAGCGGGCATACATGCATTGATCGATCGGCTTTGACTCCATGAGGTTCCATGCCCCTCTATCGTAATCCTACAACGATAACAAACGGGGGGTTCTCCAGTCCACGAGAAAATTTTTTAAGTGTTGTTGCGAAAGCAAATTCCGGCATTTTG
Organism: Annulohypoxylon moriforme; assembly: GCA_022695765.1. Lineage (NCBI taxonomy): Eukaryota > Fungi > Ascomycota > Sordariomycetes > Xylariales > Hypoxylaceae > Annulohypoxylon > Annulohypoxylon moriforme. The sequence continues at coordinate 410,549 of MU403104.1, forward strand.
CAAAGTCTAGCCGCCTAATGCGACAAGTTTTGGTTCAACTCCCTCCCCTTACACACTACACCACCTAAATCCTCCCCTCTCTCAATGTTATCTCTCCCCCCTTTCGCAAATAATAGAAAACGACGATTAACTAAAGCTCTATGATGATTGTGTTTGTCCCGCCAAGAGCCCGTCTCTGCACATATGTAATCGATACCAAAACGCCGTGATCCTCTGGTTTTGTACAAGGTCTTTTCACTTCTGTTGCGAGAAGTACTATTGAGACCTGATAATATTTAGGTGACAAGTAACCTTTCGTAGTAGGTTAAATGTCGATCTCTCCATCGGCGATGGCGAGTCGCTGCTTCGTGGTCTTGGCTTTCTTACTGCCACTCTTACGCTTCTTAGCAGCCTTCGCGTCTCCAGCCTCAACGGGAGTAGCAGTACCAGAGGGTTTGTTGCCATCATCGAAGTGGCCCTCACCTATAGCAATAAAGTTAGCATTTTTATTCTGGTATTCGCTGTAGAATTCGTATAGTAACTTACCCTCGTGATACATTTCATCCAAACTGACTGCCTCCCGCTTTCTCTTATTGCCACCTCGCTTCTTGGATTGCTTGTCGAGCTCGCCGCTCTCGAGAAGTTCCTTCTCGCGTCGCTCGATGAGTTCGGCTTGCTCGTCATCAGCGAGCCACATGGCAATATCGCGGTTGCGATTTTCGGGCGGACGACGGCCGCTGAAGTCGACACCACGTGCACCACCTCCTTGAATAACAACTCGTTGTACTTCTTCCTTCTGCATCGCACGCTTGCGGATACGTTCCTCGATAGTACCACGGGTGATAAGACGGTAGACCGTAACTTGTTTCGTCTGACCAAGACGATGCGCACGATCCATGGCTTGCGAATCGATCGTAGGGTTCCAATCGCTGTCGTAGAAGATGACTGTATCAGCAGACGTGAGATTGATACCGAGACCACCGGCACGAGTAGAAAGTAAGAAGACGAAGATGTCAGGTCGGGTCTGGAAATCGTGAACAGTGTCACGACGATCCTCAAGTTTCGTAGAACCATCAAGTCGACAATACTTGTAGTTACGGTAGGTAAGGTACTCCTCCATGAGATCTATCATCCTTGTCATCTGGAAGTACAGTAGTACACGGTGACCTTCCTCTTTCAGCTTGAATAGTAGCTGGTCGAGTTTAGCGAGTTTACCGCTGTCAGTGACAAAACGACGCATGCTCGGAACGGTGATGTTCGTAAATCGTCGCTTCTCGCCGTCCGGTTGAGGAAGCATTGCTGGTGGCGGGTAGCGCTCTACCGGAACATTCTGTAGTACGAGAGCTTTCTCTTCCGGAGCATTAGGTCCGTATAATGTCTTTCGCATTCGGATGTTGAACAGCGTGTCTTCACGCTCGGCGAACGGGGCTCTGGTACCTTCGCATGAAACCTCAACGGGAGGAGCAGTAGCACCAGGCAGAGCCGCTTGTTCAAGTCGGCCAAGACCAGACTCTCGCCATGTTGATCGAGAAATGTTCATTAGATTGCCGAGTACGCCATCGTTCGTTATTTCGGCTAAAGGCTTACGATCTGAACGCGGCGCGATCTGGAATAACGCGTGAGCAGGAGTGTAGTTCTCCTCACCGGGTTCATCATATATCACATTCATTCGGCCGAGTCGGTTTGGTTTCTTCACAAGGTCTACAGCTCGTGAGAAAGCATCCTGGTGACTAGCCTTGTAGACTTCTTCGGGGCTAGTATCGGCGAATCGAAGGAAGGAGAATGCATCGGCGCTAGACGAGCTCTCACGCACGTTCTCCGGTGTCCAGATATTCATCATATGGTTTAGGTACTTATTTCTGAAACCGGCCTTCTCATTGTCTTTGCCAGCCTTGTACAATCGACCACCTTCCGTCCAAACCAGGCGTGGCAATTGGTAATCGACGAGATTTCGGGTCGAGTATCCAACGGAGACATTGTTTCCCTCGCGGACAAAGGAAGCGGTTTCAGCGAAGTAACCGGCGAAGAAGGGACTCGTTGTGTCTGCACGTTCGAATAGATCAGGATGATTGCACACCTTTCGGAATTGCATGACAAGGTTCATGAGTGTGCCTGAATCCTGGTCATCTCCAAGAGTCGCCTTCTCAATCAGATCCATGATACTGATCTGGTTTCGGAGGTTCCTGTAATAAGCGCGTTGTCTGTAAGTAAGCTCGCAGAATACATCCTGTTCAATCTTGTCACCAAGCTCCTTCTGCACATGCTTCTTCACACGACGCAACATGAACGGCTTGAGAATCAAATGCAACCGCCTAAGTTGATCCTCGTTAAGAGTCGTATTGCTCTGGGCGTGGGACTCGATATCCTTCGAGAACCATTCGCTGAATTCGTCGTGCGAGTCGAAAAGCGAAGGCATGATGAAATGAAGAAGAGCCCAAAGTTCTTGCATGTTGTTCTGGATAGGGGTACCAGTAAGAAGCAGTCTGTTACGGCAGTGGAAGCCAAGCAGACACTTCCAACGCGAACTTTGCGAGCTCTTGATAGCTTGCGCTTCATCAAGGATCATGTACTGCCATCGCATCTTCGCGAAATAAGCAACATCGGAAACAACAAGCTGGTAGGAAGTGACTAAGACGTGGAAAGGTGCGTCCTTTCGGTAAGTGTTATGTTTGCGATCCCAGAACTTACGCAGCACCTTTCGGTCACCAGCGGTACCCCAGTATGGGAGTACTTTGAATTCGGGGACGAACTTCGCAATTTCCTGTTGCCAGTTGTGTAGAGTAGAAGCCGGAGCAACTACCAAGTAAGGACCCCAGATATCATGTACTTCAGCAAGGTAGGCCATGACAGAGATAGACTGGACTGTCTTTCCGAGACCCATTTCGTCGGCTAGAATACCGTTGATGCCCTGTTCGTAAAGGTTGGCAAGCCAGTTTAGACCCTTCAATTGATATTCCTTGAGCTGGCAGTTCAGTAACTTCGGTTGCTCGACTGTAACATCACCAAGGCCGGTCGGGTTCTGGAAGTTCATCTCGCCATCTTCGTCCATATCATTGTCGGTCTTGTTGAAGCTTCGTGCTTTTTGTTGGGCTTCGGCAATAGCGTTCTGAGCATTCGCCATCGCAGCTTGTCTCAGAGTTTCCTCGTCTTCGGCATCAAAGTTCAGTTGGCTGAAGTCGGTGACCTTGCCAGCAGGTGCATCCGATGGCTCATTGATATCGACATCATTTGGCTTAGACACGGCGTTGGCATCCGGTGCGATATCCGGGTTGTCAGTGCTACGCTCCACCTCGTCCGTCTTAATCTTCTTGCCAATGAAGTGAGAGTACAGTTCAGTCTGCGAAATCAAGAAGTTGAGCTTCCTCTTCTGGCGTGCAGCTTCGCGGTCAGCTTCCTCCTTACGAGCATTTTCAAGCTCTTGTCGCTCTGCTGCCTTGCGTAGATCACGCTCTTCACGTTCGTTACGCTTCCAGAATCCCATCATATCGCGCATACAGCGCTTAGCACGGGCTTGAAGATCCTTCGTACCCTTGTTAGTACGAAGTTGCCATCGCTTCGCTTCCTTCGAAGCCAGGATAGCAGTCTTCTTGAGGTTGGAAGCCTTCGTGGCATAGGAATCGCTAGCCAACTTGTACGTCTTCGGGACATCTTTTCGGGCGAGGTCACGCCAGATCTGGTCATAAATCTGGTTGTAGCCCTTGGACTGGAACTTGAGTTCAAGAGGATTAAGAGGCGGCTCTTCGACAGACTTCTCCTTCTCCTTGGGTTCCTTCGTAGGAGTGTCCTTGGCTTCCTTATCCTTCTCTTTAGGCTCCTTGGTCGTAGACTTGCTCAACTTGATGCGAATCTTAGTCTCTTCCTTGGTTGGCAATTCCTCACCAGCATCCAAGGCGGCCTGGGCGGCGATAGCGGAGTCCTTCTCAGCTTGCTTCTGTTCCTTGGACTTCTTTGGACGGTTACCGCTACGATTCTTGCCCTTAGACTTAGAGCCAGCTTCCAGGTCGTTAGCTTGGAAGGTCGACATAGTACCACCTTCTAGGTTTAGTTCAAGAGGCGCCAGGTTTCGAGCTGGGCCCTTAATACCCTTTTGCAAGATCAGTTTCGTCTGCTGTGCCTTCTTGTTCGCGCGTTCCGCATCTCGCAGGTACTTCGCTCGTTCGGCATCGTCTTCGGCAGCAAGGGCTTTGGCCAGGGCAGCTTCTTTCTGCTCGATGGTAACTTGCATAGACTTTTCTCTGCGACGCTTGCGTTGCATGTCCTTCTTGCGTTCCTTCTCGGCAAATATTTCGCGTTCTCGAACTTCCTGTAGAGCCTCGTCATAATGTTCTTGATCGTATCGACGTTTGCCATAGGAAGCATGTTCTCGTAACTTGCTCGACAGACTGGCAGCCAAGTCTCCTCGTCGGACAACTTGGTCCTCTGCCTCCTGATCTTCTAGTTGCAATCTACGCTTCTTCATACGTCCATAGTAGAATTCTTCCTCGACCTCTAGCTCCGATAGATCGACGTTATCCATCTCGGCATCTAGCTGGTCCATAACGGCCTGAATTTTCTTTTCCTTATCAGCAGAAAAATTCTTAGGCTTGATCTGGCCATTAGCCTGTCTCTTGGGTGCCCTCGTAGGAGTGTCCTTAGCATGGTTCGCGGAAGATCGACGCGACTCTTTCTTAGAGGTCGCCGCCGATTCCTTGAGGATCGACTCGCGTCCCTTACTCTTACGAGCGGGCTTTTCCTTAGGCTCGGTCATGATTGGTGCCCTCGGTTTCGGAAGGGGTTCGGCGCTGGATAGAATGTTGGAGAAGGACATTAATTCCGCTGCACGGCTCGGGGTCTGGCAGAGAAGATGGAGTTAGTGATCAATATTATCATGATAATCATAATCATCATCGCCATCACCATCACCATCACCATCACCATCGATAAATAATCAATGGGTGGACTCGGAGTTAGGAAATAGCCAATGATGTAAAAAGCATAAGCATATTGTTCAACACGTACATTTGATGACGACGTCGGTTCTGGATTTAATATTGAAGGTAGAGAAGGTGCTGGTGTAGGAGTGTGGCGGTTGGTAGATGAAATGGGATCCAGTGCAGCACGGTGACGCGAGGGGGGAGATCCCAAATTAAGGGCTTTGTTAGAAGGGCTGGTCGGTCGGCCGTCGTTTTTAGGGTGAGAGTGCGAATGCGGGCTTCGTGGATATTTTGAATTTACTGGAGAAGGTGATCCGTAACCATTATAATATTGGTTGGACTCCGACTTGGGCTGAGGGAAATCATACGGGTCAGATCGCTGATGGAAATACAATGGTTAGTCGAGTAAGGAAGAAATTTGGTGATGAGGATGGGGATGAGGGAAAATGGTAAATAGGGAAGGTTGAAAAAAGTGACGGTTTATTTTTTCAAGATTGTAAAAATTAGTAGTAATCACAATCATTAAAAAAAAACAGATTAAAAAAATTGATGATGGTCCTTGTTCATAGGTGAACACCGACCAAAGAAGAGAGATCAATGTTCCCGCACTGCCACTAAGCAAACTTGGGGACTTGGGGCATTGGGTTTTACTTGAATATTTTTGGTGGAATGTGTTGAAAATGTAAAGTGTAAAGTTTTGAAGGTCGCCAACAAATATGAAATTATTGGTGGTTTTTTTTTACTCTTTTCTTTTGAAGGTTATCACCACTGATGATTTCCCCTCAAGCGCCATTCCACGTAAGATGTTTAAAACTACCTACTAGTAGCAGTAGTAGTACTAGGTAGGCATTCAATCGTCTGTGGTGGATATGGCTCTAGCTTCGCGTTTTTTGGCGTTTTGACCTTTTGCTCATGTGGAGGTTTGCGATGCGATAAATAGGTATGCGACGTGCGATAGACGAGTCTTGATCGTGACAATATTCGAAATTGAATAATTTTTAAAAGCTTACCTGCTTAGACCAGTTGTCGGATCCTCTTCTCTCCTTGGTCGTATCAGTAAGCGGATCATAGAAACTCCCCGATGTCTTCTCTCTGCTGTGTTGATGGTAATCGGGTGGCGAGAGATGACCCGATGTCTTAGGCGGTTGTAGAGGCGATGCACTAGCACCATTCGCCGGCGACATCGCGGATGACGAGGCCATGATCGAACTCAAGGCTCCTGGCGGAGGAGCCAGAGGTGGTAGGGACGATGAGGGATTCGCCAGCAGCGTGGATGGTGACGAGGACGAGGATAATTGATGATGCGACGCGTTACTAAAAGGGTGCGCGAGAGAAGTGGTAGTAATAGGTGGCGGTCGCGTCGCGGGTATCGTTGTGGGCGATGCAGGTGTCGTGATGGATGATACGGAGAAGTTGTGTTTTGGCGTTGGTGCCGGTGATGGAGAATGGGAATGGAGGAATAAGGGAGAATTAGTGGTTGTGGTGAGTTTGGTGGTTTTGGTTGTGGCGGCGGGCTGACGAAAATCTAACGATTGCGTCGTGGCCGTAGCCGTGACTGTCGGAGATGTGCTATTCCTAGTAGTCCTAGTATTATTTCTGTTGCTTGCGCCAATGCTTGCACCGTCTGCACCGTCTGCACCGTTACCACCAGATTTCCCATTATGGGTGTGGCCGTGAACGGCGTGATTTGCGCTTGCGCGGGCTCCAAAGGCTCCAGAGGCTCCAGAGGCTCCAGCTTCAGTTCCAGCTACTGCATGGGTAATAATACTTGAATTGGAATTAGTATTGGCGTCAAGGTTCGGACGGTCCAAGTGGTTCAGGTTCGTTTTGCCGCTGCCGTTGGCGTAGGCGTTGGAATTGGAACTGGACATGGAAGTGGAATTGGAGAAACGTGGTCCCAGTGTATCCGAAAATGACATCCCTATCCCTATCCCCATCCCCATATTATTGATTCTTGACTCTGATCCTGATCTTGACCCTGACCCTGACTCTCTAGATCCAGACGATTGCGATGTAGGAGCCACACCATCGTCACCTCGATTATCGTCCGCACGGTGAAGGACTGTCGCGTGAAAACCGTTGGACGCCATATTGTCGTTTCTTTTTCTTTTTCTTTTTTTCCACTCTTCACTTTTGCTTTTTTATTCTTTCCCCTTCGACCCTCAACTCAACTCAACTCTCAACTTACTAACACGATTCCTTCTACAAGGAATCAAGGGGTGTGGCTGTTCTCAATCTTGTCTTATGTTCCTAACTCATCGTAACTAACAAGTGCGACGCTGACAGGGATGATAGAAGCTGTCGACTTCTTAGGTTGCGATATACTAGGATAAGAAGGGAGTTTGATCAACAGAGGAATAAAGTGAAATATGAGCTGTTGCCTGACTAGTGACCGTCAAAGATATGGTTTTTTCTTTAGTGACAACCCCGAACTAAGGAAGAATCGCGTGTGCTTCCGTAATTAGCACATACGCAGAAACCCGGGGGAGGTCGTGACGTGAACGGCCGACAATTTAGGTAAAGTCTAAGGTAAGGTCCACGGTAAAGGTAGGTAAGGTAAGTTAATAAGTGTAGATGATAGGTTGATAGGTATTTGTCTACGGTTTTCCTTTGTCGCAAAGGGTATGCGCATCGGCGTGAAGATTGCTTTGAGTAGATGGGAGCTTCAACAAGGATAGATCCACGATTAGGAACGAACTCTGGGGCGGTTTAGGCCGATTGGGGCGAAACTCTAGTCTAAATCATGGTTGGCGATACATGCGATACATGCGAGGACAGAGATCGTGATGGTTGGCGGATATAGGACTAGGTTACTTAAAATGCGACGATACAGGCCGATGCGCGAAAACTATACCCGATGTGATGCTAGAAAACCCCGAACGAATATGGGAAGGAAATAGAAAAAAAAGTGAAGAAAAAAAGAGGAAGGGGGAAGGAAAACGGGTGTGAATAAACAACGACAAAAAGTGAAAGGAGCAGTAGGTCGGAAAATAGAAGAAGAGAGAGTGTGGGAAGAGGACGGAGAGTTGGAAGTCTGGAAGTCTGGACGACTGGAAAGGTGCAGGTGGACTTGAGGTGAGGGTTGGCCGATTGTGATGATGACTTCTTTAACGGTATTGTATCGTAAGTATCGTATGTACCTACATATTGGATTTGTACCCCGGTCCCAGCACTGGAGGTATACCGTGGACCTGTGAGCGTACATACATACATTTCTTCATTTCTTACAGTTTAAGGCTAGGTATTTGTCCAATGAGATTTCACCATACTAGTTGTGGACATCGCACCTCCCTTTCCAATGGCTATGGCATCGCATTGAAAATGGGGACAGGTGATTAGCCCGTTTTCGTTACTTCCAATACCGCAAGACTGCAAGAACCAAGCAGCCCAAGAACTTTGGAAAGCAACATTGAACTGGAGCATTGGGAACCTGCAAGGCAAGTGCAAGCTTCAAAGCTGGAGATTGGAGATGGGACCTGCCGACCTGCAACCAGGTAGACCCATTCTTGCCCGTGTGGTGCCTTCCAATATCCGCCATCTTGTCATGTCCTCTTGTCCTCCTGATGTTGTCACTAGCTGTCACTGCCACTGCCACTTCTTACTTTCTACTTCCAGTTTCTTTCCACTTCCGCCCCCCTTCGCGCTCTCACGACGGGAAAGAGAAAGCAGGTGTAGTGGATCTGGGCTACCGCCAAGAGAAGTTATTCCGTGACAAGTGACGATCGATTAAGACGGGGCACCTGAGTAGACCGGGGACGACAAACCAGGCCTAGACCCATTTTGAACCAAGCCAACTCTACCCACTCATAGAGCTCCCATACAAAATCCGAAGGAGAGAAAAAAAAATCCTCCACATAATGTCGAGCTCAAGAGATCCTTGTCTTCCCGCTCATCCAATTATAAACCCCTGTTCAGTTTCGTCTCCGCACTACCCACTAGCCGTATTGTAACTCTGAGAATGTTCCCGAAAAGGTAAGTGTGGCCAAGGCTGAAAGGCACGATGCACTCTGTGAGAAGGCAAAAAAAAGAAATAACAATAATGTATGTAATACGCAAGTTGGTTCATTAAAAGGGTAATAAACAGAGATAAAGAAATCAAAGTGGGGCAAAAAGGTGGGATGAATGAGAATTGTAAGAGCTGTAGAACAATAAGAAAGCTGAGCCGGTGTCTTACTTTTTTTCGTATCCCCGAGTAGAAAATGCGAGGAGGTGTGGGTTCTGAATGGATATTTTGAGTCGCAGAACAGATCATCAGCTTCAAAAATGAGAAAATCGATAAGGCGACGGACAATGAGCCACGAATTTCCGGAGCAGCCGCAATTTACATTTGCAGTTAGCAGCTGCCGGGTACTCAGGTACATCAGTACATCGATACGTGCATGGCAAGCATGGTAACGCGATAAGAGCCCTAACCATATTTGGTTAGGTGCGGGTCAAATGCCAGGGGCTTTTCTGGGCGATTTGGACTCCAACGAAGATTTCCAATCCCTTCCAATCCCAACAACAACCCAAGACACGAAACAAGCTGATGCGAAATCCTCTTCGAACGTGAGCATTTATTTAGGAAAACATTTGGGTCACGGTTTCATCCACTACTGCACCTCCGTGAAATAATTATGCCAAACATAATGGATCAAGTCAGTTAAATCTGGCTAGCACTTACACATTTCCCGAGGTCTCTACAGATGTTTAGCGAACTCGGACTATTTTCATAACTTGCATCCAATTCACGGGATCTTTCGGTTAGTATGTTGATGTTGGGTTGGGTTGGCGTCTTCAGCCGAATTGAAATCGAAAAACGCCTGTAGGTATGCGGTGTCTCCCTCCAACCCATTTAGTAGGTGAAGGATGAGAATCATTCTTCTTATGTAACAACCTGCCTATCCCGTTCGAGGAAATACTATCTGAGAGTGGCGAACAAACAAGCCATCATCATCGCCCATCGCCTATCGGACTCTTCGAACGGCTATCATAGCCGGAGAAAAAAAACACGCAGCTCAAATAGCTTACCACGCCAGCCACGCCTAATCAAAATTTAGGCAGCCCCTTCGCATTTACGTCTACGTGCAGAAGCACATACCCGTAGAACTAATTAAATGGCCAATAGATTTCGTAACACGAACATTCTCTCGAGATTCATCTCTACCCTAGGTATCAAATTCCTTTTCCACCACCATCGCGGCTTGGACGCGCCGTGTATCTCCGCAGGGCAAGAAAAAATAGGAAAAGAAAATAGTTCAAATAAATGGAATGAATGAGTGACAAGAAGCGAAGTATACATCCGACCCCTTCCCTTTTGTACGACTCCCCTTTTGTTCTCCCTTCGCGCATTAGTCTACGCGTCTCATCCTCTTCCTAGGGAGATAAATAGGACAGCTAGACCATTCTCCAGCTCCGGCGCAAGCGCTGCACGCTCTTACCCTCCCCTTCACCCTCTCCCTCAGCCTCCCGACGATCCATCTTATGACCACCACCCCACCACGTCCAGTCAGCGCTGTGGTCGTCGTCATACTTGCCTCTAAAATGCTCAGCGGGCTTCGCGGTGGGGTATCCGTCGCCAGACGTAGGCTGCGGGTAAGTAACCAACGTAGTCGGGACAGAGTACGTAGACGAGGGCGCTGTCACCGCGTCGACCGACGAAGCGGCGCTGGTCGGAGCAGCTGCGATGGATGGCTCAAGCGTGTAGCAAAGGGACGAGCCACCGTAGCCTCCGGCTATACACGTCGTTGACGCTGGCGATGACGAGGACAGCGGGGATGGGGAAGGCTTAGATGACGTAGACCCAGTCACGGCGTCACTGCCACCCGTACTATAAGTAGAACTTGAGACCGAAGTCAACGTCGGAGGTGGAAGTGTTAAGGTGCTGGTGCTGCCGTGCGTGAAAGTGGTGGGGTATGTCTTGGAGGACGAGCTACTACCGGTTCCGCTTGGGTAGGTCGAGGTGCTGGAGCCCGGAGGCGGCAGCGTCGGGTACCCGCTCGCCGAAGACGACGTGCCGCTGCCGGTCGCGGCCTCCGAGCCGCCGGTGGAGTGGACGAGTGGTCCGCTGACGGTTACGATGGACGTGCTGGTCCAGTGGTCCGACCAGGTGATGGGAGTTAGGCTAGGCTGGTAGGAACTGGTTGTGACAGTGCTGCTGCTGCTGCTAGCGCTAGTGCCGGTGCTGTAGGACGAAGTCGAAGTTGATGACGGTGTGGGTGGGCTATCGCAACCATAGTTGTAGCCGCCTGGTGGGTGAGAGCAACTTGTAGAAGCGGACGTGCTTGACGATGTTTCCGTAGACGACGTGCTGGAACTGGCAGTCCAGATTGTAGTGACCGTAGAGGAAGTCGTGCCAGAAGATGATCCCGGATAGTTTTGTGAATGCGTGCTTGAGGTACTTGTGCTCTCCGAGCTGGATGGTGAGTAGGATCCGCTGCTAGGTGTGCTAGATGTGACATAAGAAGAACCGGTGCCAGTCGCCGGAGAAGTCCCGGAGCTGCCAAGAGTGGAAGGAACAGAGGCCGTTACCGTGGAGGTTAAGGTAGAGGCACCTGGCGTCGAGGACGAGACTGATCCGTAGCTAGAGCTCACGGTACTGTATTGAAGGGTCTCAGAGGTTGGCCAAGAACTTGATACGTCTACAGTAACGGTGGTGCTCCATTTTGGAAGAGTCACCGTTCCGGTACTGCTGTGCGGACTGCTAGATGTGGAAATGGTTGTCTCAGTGCTGAGGGTTGTAGTCGCGTAGGAATATGTTTTCCAGGTGAAGGAGAAGGGTACACTAGACTCGGTCAATGAGCTTGAGGAAACCGAGTAGGTATTCGACAACGTCCGAGTGCTAGCAGTAGAGTTTGGATAAATAGCCGACGAGCTAGTTCTTGACGAAACAGTCAGAGAATAAGTCTGGTTCGAGGTAGTTGTGCTATATGCCTCCGAACCGGAACTAGCATATGTTAAACTACTTGGCGTGCTCTTCGGAGGGGATACAGTGATGGTGGAAGTGCTAGTATACGAATGTGTTGACAAGGAACTAGGTTGGGATGGGTAGATAGAAGTTGAAGAGTATCCAGCAGATGAACCGGTTCCAGTTGAAGACTCATCAGTACTAGTAGGTAGACATATTAGTATATGTAATAGGTTTCTATATGAATTTATCACTTACCATGTGCTGCTAGAGATTCCTAACGGAGTGTCCACAGTCGAGCTTGTAGCTATCCCCGTGCTAGATGAAGGAGCGTATGTTGTTGTAGGGTTAGTTGAAGAGTGTATCAAGGTCGAAGAGCTATAGGGAACACTTGATATAGTCAAAGTCTCGCTAATAGTGAGAGTGGAACTTGACGTTAGAATCACAATAGTATCGGTTTCACTCGAGGATGTGAGTGAAGAGTGAGTTGAAGCAGACGATCCAAAACCAGGCGTAGACGATGTTCCAAGTGTCAAGGTTGAATATCCAAGACTCGTCGTCGATTGTCCAGTAGAACAACCAGCATAGACCGTCACGGTAGATGCGCAATGATCACCGCAAGCTGTTACTGTAGTTGTCACTGTTTGTGTTTCGGGTTGCTGGGTGAGGCCGTTAACAACAGCAGAGCTGGTCTTGTTAGTATGTAACAATTGTATAAAACGTAGAGTGCCATACCTTAGGCCGATAAAGGCCAAGCTAGTAGAGGGACGCATTATGAGCGTCTAGAGGCGCTAGATGTGTTAGAGGAGCAAAGCGAACGTGTAAGCCTCTATTTGGGCAAAGGTTGTCGAGGAGAGGAGTTTGAGAGTGAATGGAGAACGTTCACGTTTCCGCTCTTTATAGTCTATGCTTTTACGTCAAACTATGGAGGAACTCTCGACGTATTATGAGAGCATTACATTTACCATCGCAAGGAAGGATGTGTGGGTCTATGTCGGTATACAGCCGGGCGACTTTAGAATTATGCGGCGTCCCGACGGAACCGGGAGCTTTGTTGATATGAATGTCTAATCTTGTAGACGACAGTCAGTTATGTAGAGCATGCCGGTAGCTGTTAGCTGCAGTAACCCCAAGTTCAACGATATAGGTAGAGCCATCATGATTCTAAGACAGAATCTTCCAAACACCAAGGTTGTGATGTTGCTTTCATTCAACTATTGGTCGATTCTCAACAACTTATGTCTCATACGCACGTTTCCTGATGACAGAGACAAGGTTATTCGTTGTCCTTCCAGCTCGGAATTGGAATCCCCCTGCTGTGTAGGTACAACACGGCTCAGTTAGTTGTCGATATAACGGTTGATTACTTCTAACCTTGAAGCTACCCATGGAGATATACGGAATGTTGCAATTAATAATAGCAAACGAAGAATCCGGCTCCGATTGGTTAGCATCAAGGTAGTTTGCTTGGAAATGTCTAGATCCATAGATTTAAACTGTCCAATCCCATCAGCAAACGACCTCGCTTCCATTACCAAGGACCGAATCTTGTCCAACACAACATAAAGTGATATGCCAGCCCCTATCATATACTGCATTTGTCGATGCGGGAGTTATAGCCGAGTAGAAAGCAAAATTCTGCTGCGTTACAAAGCTTATGTGGAGTTACAATACGCGAAGTGTAGTATAAGTATAATAAATATCTATCTAGCAGCTGTAGATGTAATCTTGATCTGTTTGTTTGGGTGGATGCTATTGTTATTGGTACATATGTTGATGCCCTTCCATGAGTCATACTGAAAACATCTGCCTGGGTATCCGAATTTAAATGGATAGCTACTTTGGTCGTAATTTTAAGTGCCTTGCAGCTGCTGAGACGCAGGTTCCCGATGCCGTCCGACGGTGTACGGAATCGTGGCACGTATTTGCGCTATCAAGTCGTTTGAGTGGAGACATCTGCTATGAAGTACTTATACTGGAACGGATTGGACAGTGGTGAACTAAATTTATGTATTTCGATCGAAGCTTCTATAAAAAGATATCGAACAGAAACGAATCTATCTGTAACTGTTCGAGAAGCCATGGTTAAGAACAATTCAAAGTCACGCGAGAAACGGACGTCGTTTTCCGTAGATTTACCCTTCAGACATAGAATCTTCCGATCCGCGAATTACTTGTCTCGAATCCCGGAGCCTGAATATCTATTCGTATATGGTTGGACGGATAGACTAAATCACGGGTATAGTTGCGGGTCGACGTCTAATGGGCCGAGACCGTGGGACCGGGTCCTGCGTTGGTTGCAATGATGTATTTTGGTTTGGTTACAGCTAATTAAAGACCAGGATCGATCCGGGCAGCGATCAATTCGCCTCAAATTGTCTCTTACACCTATCTGGGTATCTAGGTGTGGTTGATAACAGAAGAAGTTTTTTTAGGGGTGAGACATCAGATGACGCTTCGGTAATGAGGAAGTTTGGATTATGGTGCTCCAGATAAAACCCAGTACGACTCCAATGCAAATTCTAGTATTACGCATCATTTCGTACGCTTTAGAAATCATTTTTACTCGGGCGCTCGAGTAGTTGCTCTGTACGATTGTGCCTTGTGGTAAGTTTGTCCAGCCGCAGTGCCTCGTGCTTGGAGCGTGGTGGCTACGAGGCGTCATGCCATGTGGTTTGGATGTTGATAAACCTCGGTGTGGAATCAATGTCATCATCTATGAGCCGCCTGGGCACGGCCATCTACCTAATGGCGTATGCGCTGCCGCGGATACGTGCTTGTTGGGGCACATGTTGAGATATTACGATGTCTGGAAGGCGGGAACCGACACTTCACCATTGCGGGGTGTCATTTATTGCAGACAATCACTGTGACGGTAGATTACGTTGGGTTATGGAAGGGAAGGCGCATTTCGTGATGTCAAGACCGCCCGTAGACCTCGCAGTGTGGCCATGCGATTAGCTAGCAGGATGCAGTTTTACGTTACCCCGTCACCAACAAAATTTTCTGTGACCATACCAGCCTAGATATTTCCAGGCCTCTAAACTTCCAATTGAAGTCAAACGAACGATTCTCCAAGCTAACTGATGCATCGGGCAGCATCTATTCTATTGCATCCGATCAAACTAATGTAACCTACTCTTCAACCTTCTCATACGATCTTGACGATGGTGGCACGCGAACTGTCGAGTCTTTCGTTGACTGATCTCGGATGGCTGGGCGTAAACTTCGTGGATTCGGGGCAACTCGGAAGCTACCGTTTACACAGGCTCTGCGGTGCAATAACATGCCAGATACCTAGACTCGGGTTATGAGATGGAGTCGTTCAAGTGGGTTCAGGATCGTGATTGATACTATTGATCGGATAGTTAATGCAAATATTCAATGAACAGGTTGTTGAGAATGACTATTCATTAAGGACAGGAATTTGGGTTCAAGGGGTTGAATAGAGGAAGAGAAGGGCTGTTGCCTTTATCCCTCTTGAATTTACCTTGCTAAGGGGGTTCGCCTGATGGCTGCATGCCGCGTGCGCTGTGCAACCACGACTATCTCAGATTCTGGATCTTAGGAGAGGCTACCTATTGGCCGGTAAAGGTTACCGGTAGGGATACGGAGATCAAGCGAAATGCTTGTGAGTAGCTTCGATATCCGGATTGAAGCACTGCTGTCTATCCTATGAAACCGGACTTCAGGTCAATTGAAGGCATTTCAGTCCGTAATAGTGCGCAGAGGATACCGCGGCCACGTCCTCGGATATGGGCACGTCCAATTTCCACCATTCCCCATTGATATTGGGCTGGCTTTCAATTGCAATCCATTGACCGCCGGGATTCTTGAGGCTCGTTGCAATAGTTCGTCTTTTTTACTGCGCGAGACAGACCGATACACTCGTGTCCGAAGGAAATCTTTTCGGTGGCGTGCAGTAGTGCGGTCCGGCATAAGACAAGCCATTCTCAAGGGCGCTCAACGCCTGCCGATCATCATAGCTAGCCATTCCTCTATAGGGCCAAGAATGACAACTATTGACGTTTGAATGCACGATGCAGTCTCAGGGCAGAAAAGAAAAGTGCTTGGAAGTCAGTCAACAAGCAGCCCGAATTTTGTTATATAAGTCCGGTCGACAACCACCTCATAGTTCTATCTTCTCTCTCCATCATCAGCATCAAAAACCAAAAAAACACTGAGCACTCTCTCACAACACACATTCGTTTAACTACATCATCTCATCCAACGCTCGCTTTAGCAAACAATTCACTCGTTTATTACTCGCTCTACCAACAACCAACTATTCAAAATGCAGTTCACCATCGTTACCGCTCTTACCTTCGCCCTCGGCGCCCTCGCTGCTCCTCAGCTCGGAGGTGGCATGGCTCCCGCTCGTATCCCCCCTGTTCCCGGCGATGTCACCGTCGGCCAGGCCGGTGACACCTGTGGTTCCGACCTCGACCTCAGCTGCTGTGACAAGGTCGACCAGTCCGGCGATGCCATCAACGAGGCCAGCGGTCTCCTCGCTGGTCTCCTCGAGGGTGGCCTTGAGAACGGTGAGCTTGGTCTTTTCGACGGCTGCTCCAAGTTGAACGTTGCTGCTGGTAAGTCTCCTACTAACACATCATCTCCTACCTTGATCACTAATAATCTTCACAGTCATTGGTCTTTCCGACTTTCTCGAAAGCCAGTGCAAGCAGACCCCCGCTTGCTGCCAGCACTCTGGTATGGGCCAGGTAAGCTATTCCCCTCTCCGCCTCTACTATCCAACACATACTAATACCTTATACAGGAGGGCCTTGTCAACGTCGGTCTTCCTTGCGTTGCCCTTGGCAGCGTGTTGTAAACGCCAGCCTGGTACCAATACGACTCGCATAATCGGTGCATAGCATTAGGGGAAATGAGATATGTGGGGATGTAATGTTGGGGAGAGTGCCAAATTTGTATTGTTTAGCCTGCTTTCCATGATTTAAAATCTAACTTCAGTCGCTCGTTAAATCTCTGACTTTCGCCTTCATGTGACTTCAATTGACGTGTTCTTCCCTTGACTTCAGCCCATTATCAAAATGACTTCATCTTAATCCCATTCAAAACCTTCAGCTTCCTTCCGGAAATCAGCTGGATTGCCCTTGTGACTTGTGTTATCCGACCAAGAATTCCTAGGTTGTTTGACTGTCGCAGTGTATCCAAGTGGTAACAGCACTCCCAGAGTGCTAGATGTTGACAACTGTCTGATCTGCATCGTTCGATTGAATGTCTGGCCAACTAAATAAGTACTGAAATAATGTCTCTCCGGTTCTACCGAGAATCAAAAACCCCACCCAATGTGGTATCATGCCCAAACGCCAAAGTAGAGATAAAATATCGTAATACATCATAATGTCGTGTCAAGTTGAGTTATTCTATATCCAAATGCAAGTGTTGGCGTGAGTGGTTCGTGCTTCGCCCAGAATTCTAATGCCCTTTCGCGGTGACGGCTTCAACCGCAAGTCGTTCGACTCGTCCAATATATAACTTCATAACGTGGCAGACGGGGTCGCCCCAAATAAGACCCCGCAGCTGTTCATCGGTAGCTACTTGGGCGACGACTCCCTCGCTCAACCTTTCTGCGACTGTTTTTGCTCGCTTGGGTTTCGAATTTGTGTCGCCTGATCTTAGAACGACGATCTGACCGGCGTTGCTTAAGGTGCTTGGAGGTACTTTCCATATCGGACCCGTAGACTTTGGTTTGCTTGACTTCGAAGATGAATGAGATGAAGAACGACTAGACTTCACGGAAGTCTTTGATGTCTTTGAAGCGAGAGATGCACTGGAGTTATTTCCATGTCGCTTGCTGTGTTTTGAAGATGAGCTTTTCGGGGGTAGAAGATGTTTACTCGATCCCTTGGATTCCTCCGTTGGTGCTGGGGCGACGAAGAGTTCGAGAAGGCTCTTTACATAAGCCTTATCGGCTCGCGCGACTGGATCCCCTTCGTTGATGAAGGTTAAGAATATGAATTTCCTAAGCTCTGATTTTGAGGGTTTTTGTAGAGGGTAAAGAGAAACCGGGGGTGTTCCAAATGTGATACAGTGTACCCTCTTAAAGCAACCCGTTAGGTTGTTAAGTTCTGAAGATGCTGCTTTGGATGTAGATAGCATATGAGCATAGAGAAGAGACGCGACGGCGCCCCCGGCTGAATGGCCGGTGATGAGGAGTGAATAAGAGCATCGTCGCGGATCTTCTTCCAAAAGATGTCGAAGTCTGGCAGCTACCGGAGAGATCATATTTCGCGCTACCGATAGAAAACCTGCATGGCAGAAATTGTTCGGGTCGTCCTGAATCTTGTTAGGCGAGCTAAGTCATGAATTCTAAGCACTTCTATACTTACCAAGAAGCCAGTAGGTGCCGTTGGTGCTGTGTTTAAGTTTACGGACCAATCCATGAATGTCGATGTTCCCCGGACGGCGAAGACTATGGTATCCATATGATCCATGGGAACGGATTTAATTCGCATAGCTTTGGTTCCAGTCCTCCAATCGGCATCAACATGAGCATCCCGTTCTGCACCTCGTGGGTTCTCATATACTCTCTCGGAGTATTTTGCTGCGAGACAGATAAGGGGATACGTTGGGATGTATCTAGCAAATATTAGCGCCGTGAATCTAGAATTTGCACCCAACTACGTACAGACGAAGGGGAGGTAGATTTGGAGGTAGCTTCGAGTTCGCATATAATTCTACCTTGGCAAAGTAGCCTCGTGCAGCGAGTGAAGAAGCTATCGCACTCGTTTGCGCTTTCGAAGTCTCCTTTGATGCTTCTTTCTTATGACTTTTCTTCGATGACCCCTTATGTAGGACGACTTGTTGTGATGACTCAATGGGGGGAGATGGTATGGGATGGGACTGATACATGAACAAGTCATTCTCGTTCCCAATATACTTATCCCGGTCGATCAACGTTATTACATCACTGAAGCTGTTACATATTTGATCATACATTGCAGCGCTTTGATTGAGTAACTGTGTACCGTATCCATGCCATCTTGGAAGACCGTCGTCGAATATTTGGGGGCAGAAGTTGCCTGGTATCATTTCACTTGCTATGTTCACGACTGAACCGAGCTTGAGCCTGCTCGCAGCGCATGTCTCGTTGTTATAAGGATACGGATTTGCTGGTGGTGGAGGAAGAGTTGGTGGACCTAGGTAGTAGTGTTGATTTACAACGATGGGCGGATATGGTCTTTGGTCATGATACTGAGGAGGTGGAACGGATCCGGGAGGTAAAGTGTTGTTCCAACCAGGCGGTGCCGGCAACGGCGGCGGGGAAAGAAAACCGGCGGGCTGGCTAGGAACAGGAGTTTGATAGAGTCCATCGTGAGGATGCCGTTGTGGTGGCGCTTGTGATCGTGATGGAATCGACGATTCAAAGTGGTCGACTTTAGATGGCGGTCCATTTGACGATGGGTTCTTCCTGGATCGGCCGAAAAATCCCATGGTGGCTCAGTAGTACGTCTATATCTTGCATATAGATATGTGTTGGATAGCCTGTAATGCTACCGAGAGGCTAATAGATGAGCTCATGGATTGATAATAGCCTGAGAGCCTTTGGAGACTAGGAATTGAGACACGAAGCACAAGACGTAAGAAAATAGATCAACAGACAGAGTAACTAGACTCGAGAGTCGGACAGAGAAAGGGGAAATGGTGAGATGCCATCGTATTTTTGTTAGAGGTGTTACAGGTTACAACAGAATCAGCCCATCACCAATAAGCTGCTAGGTACAATGACCATCCCGAGATGGCCCAGTCCAACGGAAGCTATCGAAGCTGGTGTGTTTCTCAGCGGGTATGCCTTGCCGTTTAAAGAATACCGATTGTGAATGAGGGCTGCTCTGGGCGATGATTCGTTAGGCGATAATCACTCAGCCCCAATCATTCCATCAGGGATTCATGACAGTAGACCATAGGAAGCCGGTCCGGTAAAACAACAGACGAACCACAAGCTTCATGTAGAATAAACATATAAACTTATGCAGGTAACCTTGCATGTTTGCCATGTGAATGGTCCCCGCAAAGGATCGGGGGGGCATCTAGGCATCTCGCTGCGACTCATCAGAGAGCCTAGAGGTTTACTTAGATGGTTAGCCCCTACTACTCTAACTATTTTAGCAGTCTTGCCGGGTTCAAAGCTCCTATCGCTTGTTAACAATTGAGTGACTCAAGGTTCTATGCATATGCATGCTGCGGTTAACCGCCGACGATGAAGAATTCCTATTAGTGGACTGTGTTTATTGGAATTGAAAAAGATAAGAGATTTTGATATTAGAATGACCCGAGGATGATGATTCGGATTGACTCGGATTGGGTGGATGATGGACTTAAAAATGAAGAACTCGAGGACTTGAAACAACGGGACGGGGGATTCGGTAGAAAATGATAGCATCGGTAAAAAGCCAGCCCCAGGAAGTGGGGGCCTGGTCATACTCTCAGCCTCAATTTTTGTGAACGGTGGCTTGTTAGGGAAGCAGATCGTCGAGGTTCCACTCTATGACGATTTCGGTCAAGGGTGGTGGGTCTAAGTTTGAGCCACAAACACTAGCCTCATTTAGCCGGCCTGCCACACCTAACTGTCCCAAGGTTATGTTACATAATACTGACAATCGATACAAGGATACCCCGGACGCCTAATCATCAAGAAACATCTCAGGCCTCGGAATTAGAGGGTCGTTAATGCAGGCGCGACTGGAGATCAGGAAAACTTGAAGTTCGAGTGGTTGATACTTTTAACTTCTGACCTTGTACTTGATACTTGTAATTTCTCCCAATAAAACACTTCAAGATAATGTCTCTCCAGACGCCATGGACTTTGTTTGTTCCCCGTTCCCTCGCTACGTTTTCTATTTAGCGGTCTGGATACTAACCGTAGCTCTCTGTAGTGGTCGCGCCTCATAGCTAACACCCGGCTGTCTTCGGGGAGCTCCAGCAAGGATGCCGCACGAGATCCCATAAGACGCCGGCAACGCTTCGAAAAAGAATATGGTCAATTATTAGTGAGTTTAGTATTATCTTTTATCGTCTAGATATTGTAAACTGATCGATTTAACTAGCATATCTGGCGAAATTGTTCAAACCTTGCTCGAGACGAAGATGCCGCCGAAAACATCGAAATCCGCCTCCAGGGGCTCACTAACATCCTCT
Organism: Annulohypoxylon moriforme; assembly: GCA_022695765.1. Lineage (NCBI taxonomy): Eukaryota > Fungi > Ascomycota > Sordariomycetes > Xylariales > Hypoxylaceae > Annulohypoxylon > Annulohypoxylon moriforme. The sequence continues at coordinate 431,489 of MU403104.1, forward strand.
CCGACGAATCTCGACGACCTTTACCTCACCCATGTATATCGTTCTGTTCTACCAAACAAATCTACGTTCCAATCGCCAAAATAGCGACAACATCATATAACGAGTGGATCATCAAAGAAGCCGTCCTATTTTATGCTACCCTTATCGAAAGCGAGGAGGAAGCTTTCGTCGAGAGCGAGGCCTTCTCGGCGAGCTTGACTAACCTTCTAGTTCGTATCACCGGAGCCAATAGCATTCGACTAGGGCCCGATACTGAAGTCAAGGTTGTCGAATTAGCATTCAATATCACCACCAAAATCCGACTTGAGCCACAAATCCTTTCTACCTGGTTTAAATCCCATCCCGAGAGTCATGGAGGCGAGGAAAAGACAAAAGACCAGAGGGAGAAGTTTGCTGGAAGAACCCAAAAGCAAGACTTCCCCCTTTTCTACCTGTTGATGGACTACATACACCATGAGGGGAAAATCGGCGACTTTGCTCGGACTGGTTTGCTATATATCATCGAGGCTGCCTCGTCTTCCGTTGCTCTTGAGCAGTGGATTGTTGAAAGCGACCTTTCGACATTAATGGCTACCGGACTTGGTGCTTTATATAGTCAGCTAAGTCGAAAGCTCGTCATCGACCACCCACCAGAGAACCTGCCTCCAATTCTTGCCTTGTCCGATTACCAGCATCCGACATCAACTTTCGAGATTGTCAGCTCTTGCAGCCCGGATTTTCAACTACATCTGGAAACATTCTTATCCCACATGCTTTTCTGGCAGGACGTTCTTAACCATTGTAGATCGGTGGAAGTTAAGTCAACTCTGCTCGAGCATTTTCAGGTCATCTTCCTGCAACAATTATTGTAAGCGCTCAGTCCACCCCTGTAAGGATTTGAAAACGAAGCTAATTCTTAAAAGATACCCCTCCCTTTTAGAGTCTTCCGACGTTGATGGAGGCTCGTCCGTGGCTGTCTTAACGTACCTTCGACGCATATTGGAAACCTTGGATCACCCTGACATGATTAATCTTATTCTCCATTACCTTCTAGCTCTCCCCGATACACAGTCTTCAGCTTTATCTGAGGCTGAGCCGTCCGTCAGCGCCGCGCGCAAGCGAAAGTCTATGGACCTCGCGACTATGATGGCCACCAAAGTCGAATCCAGCTATACGCCTTTGCTCTTTAATTTAGTCGATTTAATTCGTTCATGCGTCAAATCTCGGAACCAGCAGACTGTCTGTGTGACGCTTCAGCTTGTGGCGGCGATTCTTAAGAGGCATCACCGATACGCGACCACCACACTTCTCCGTACTGAAGGTATTGACATGAATGCTACACGTAGGACTGCAGGTGCCCACCAACAAGAAGTTGAGTTCCTCACTACTCTGGCTGGGACTGTCGGCGGACAAGACAATTTTGATGAGATGTACGACAACATTTTAAAGGATAGCATGACACGCGTGGAAGGTCACCCGTGTTCTCTCAAGCTTGTGGCGCCAAAACTGTCGACGAATAATCACAAGCTACCAGCGATTCCTGATAGCTTACCCGGGGCACCTCGAGATGTTCCACCCCACACATTAAGCATCGACGACCCTCTATTGAACAGTATTTTAGACATCTTTGAAACTTTCTTCATTAACCCCGTGGAAATGAACTTGTCGGCCACAGAGACTATTATTGACTTATCAGTGTGCGGGTATATATCTGTTGAAGGATGGTTCCTTCGTCATCCTAAGAAATATTCGTACGATGACGCAGACGAGCCTATTTCACCACCTCCAGACCCTGAATCCCCGTTGTTCGCAGAATTTGAAAAGCTAGCAGCAATTATGAAATGTCGCCGTCGACCAGCATGGCAGGCATCAGCCCTACCTCGTATGCTCACCGTTTTGGAGTCCCTTGCTGATCAGGTTGATTACTTCCGGAGCTCGGTGCCGAGATTCGATGAACTTTTACAACAACGCCGGGAAGCATTCCAAACAGCTGATGCTGTCGTGATAAATCCGCAACCTCACCGGCCAAGCTCAGTCACGACTGACCAAGCAAGTCAAGATGGTTCCCGTGGAGAATCGCCGGCACGTCCTAGCGCTCTTGAAGGGTTTGCACAGAGAATACTATCTGAACTTGGAACACCCAGCCGGTCAAACAGCCCACGTGGGCGAAAGGATTCACTACGAGGGTCAAGCACAGGATCAGGGACATCGGCGGGATATGGGTTTACGTCACCTACACCCAAACCTCCGCCTGCTCCACCAAAAGAATTTCCTATCAATTACGAGAGTCCAAGCAAGAGTGGGCTGTCAAGATCATTCTCACCGGCAAGCCATCATTCCGATAAGGATAGCCCGGTAGCTAGCCAAGCAGCCGCATTTGCAGCAGTAGACCAGGGGATACTTGCTCGGCAGATCTCTTTACCAACGCCAAAGATAGAACCTATCCCATTGGATTTTGATCGCAAGAAAACAACTAATCCAACAGACGTTGAAGAGGAACAGGGCGATGATAGCGAAGGGAAATTAGACGTTATGGAAGAACAAGACCAAGATGAAAGTGTAGATCCATCTATCGTGCCGACACCACCTGAAACGCCAATCGAAGTTAAGACCGCTTCGGTCTCGCATGTTCTCACCAATGTCATTGTCTACCAACAGTTCGTATTGGAATTGGCGAGTTTAATACAGGTTCGGGCGGGGCTATTCAATGAGGTTAAGTTTGCATAGCGGAAATAGGAATAGGGGTGGTCCACTTTGGTGTCTACATGCAATTATACATAACCGTGGCAGATGGTGGCAGTCCGCCCTCGGTTCCATTCCGGCAAGAATATAGCGTTTAAGGCGCCGGCGGCCGCGTCTCGTGGAGATAAAGAGGTTTGGGGAAGGTGGAGCGATGCTTTGCATGACACGGGTCCACGACGCACAGCATTAGAGAACAGGAGGGGGTAGAGAATGCGGGGCCTTGCTATTCGGATATTTAACGTTGACTTTACGATAGATACCATTTATTGCATACATTTCTCTTCTAGGCGAAAATGGAGATAGCGTGCTAGAATGCTGCATTGATCTAGTTGAATGGAATTAAGTCTACAATTGGATATTATCCTCTCATGTCAGTTCCCCTGTCTCGTTCTCGCTCTCAATTATTAATCACGTATCGCGCAAGATAGGTCACATTAATCATTTCTACGTTCGAAAGCAATATATTACGTAAAATGAGAAACCGTTTATTAAGGTAGGTCAACTACTAGGATATCCCCTTGTCGTATATTGTTCTGAGAACCTCTTTCAATAATGAGTCTATGCGATTTGCACCTCATCAGCCGATCGAAGTCGATGCCAATTCCCCACAAAGCTCCTCGATGGAGTCGCGCTTCTTCTGTAGCTTGGAATTTTGTCCGCTCGCAATCCGATTATATATCTTGAAGGCGCTTATTTCATCATCTAAGCTGTTGGCTTGCTCGTAGAGACCATTCAAACATCTCCTAGGCGTCATGTCTAGAAGGGAGTTAAACAAGTCATCCTCGCTACTTTCCGGAAGCCAGCCGTCCTCTGGCGCATCATGAGGTCCGATGAACTCCGAGATAGCCGTAGCCGCGATACTGCCTTTTCTCACGGCGGCGCCATGATAGATGAGGATGTTGCAAATAATCATCCTCATCGTGCGACGGACTTTGCCTGTATTAAGCAGATCTTCGAGGACATCGTGGATAAGATCTGGATTCGACATTAGAGGGATGGCTGTGCCCAATAAATCATCGAAACGCGCCAGCGAGAGGTCCGTTTCGTTACCACAGAGCCGGCAGAGTCCCATCAAAAATGATTCGCCGGTGGAAACAAGAGGGATATCGATTTTGGCGCCACACTTTACGAGCGCTTCGGCCGTCCCGAAAAAGTCATCAGGCAATCTCTGGAAATTGCGGAGGAAGAAATCTAAGATGTTGTCTCCCTCTGGCGTTGTTGGGCCAAGGGAAGCTCCAAGTTCCACGAGGACGGAAACCGTTTCTGGTAGGCCCCTTAGAACGGCCAGTTCTAGGGGTGTACCGTACCATGCGGTCCCTAAGTTGGGGTCAATGCCAGCTTCGATAAGTCTTTTGAGGATCGCATGTTTCTTATCAGGGAAGTCCTCAGGATAGCAAGACTCTGGTTCGTAAGGTATACAGTACTCCAGATAGTCGAATTTGCCCCATTCTTCAGTACCCTCAAGATCGACTTTCGCGCCGGCATCTAGCAGCATATCCACGTGGTCATAATGCAACGTCATTAGGGCTATTTCAACCGGTAGCCTACACTGACATTGGACGTTTACATCTGCACCAAGGAGGATAAGTTGCTGTAAGAGAGTAGTATCTTCTTGATAATCCCACCTCTCTTCAATATCCACGTCATTGATGCAGCGGATGTCATCATAGGACTCTCGAATACGTCCGTAGTATTCCATCTCATAGAAATATGAGCCCAGTGGCGTGAGTCCCATACTGTTCAGGTGGTTGATCGGTATCCCCATTTCCCGCACGAAATGTTTTACTAGCCCCGTCATCCCAGCCCCGGCAGCCAGGTGCAGTGCTGTCCAAGGACGTTCAGGCGGACTATCGGGATCGGTGGATTCCTCTACGAAGTAGGGCGAAGCATTGCGCGAAAGCAATTGAAATACTGCTTCCTCATTCCTTAACTCGATTGCTTCCGCTAACATCGAGGTTCTACCCAGGGCCATAGTGTCGCCGAATGGCTCACATTTGACCAAATCTTCAAACTTAAAACCGTTGTCCAGCAACCACTGGACCATTTCGTGTTGACGATTCTTACAGGCTCTGCGTAGGAGCTCCCCAGGACTTCCGGATCTGTCGAAATAATGCATATCGAAGCCAAGGTCGCGAATAAGTTTTACGGTCTCGACTCGGCCGGTCTCAACGGCATTAAGAAGCACACTAAAACCTCTCTTTTTTTCATCTCTATAGATGACTTCATTGATGACTGCATTGAGTCGGCGGTTGACGTAGGATAAGTTCACAAGATCTCCCCGTTCAAAAATTCGAGACCTGAATCCATACAGTTCGTGCCACACGGTAATCGTAGCGATTAGCTGTAGCAACTCGGTTGGAAGGGTCGCTAAATTGGCCATGATAATGAATGTGAGATATGAAATGTTTTCCCGAGAAAGTATGGTGAAGGTGCGTATGTATTTGTAGTAAAAGGCTGATATGTAGAATGTAGAATGAAGGAAATAGGCAATGATACTTGGGAATACTAAATATGGTAGATGTAGAGGATATATAGAAATAAACTTGAACCTTTAGTAAGTAGAATATATATATACTTAGAGTATCAACGTTGGCGTGTGAAAATTTTTGAATGATAAATACAAGTGAGTATCGTTATGTGATCTGGGATACCTATGATAGGGAAATACTTGTGGATATATGACTTGGATACTGTGACAAACTCGTAGAGGCTTGCCCAAGTGGAGAGACTTCAGAAGTAAAAGATGAAAACAGCGCCGTATGGACCACCGAGAGGTCAATGGTTGACTATGAGCAATTAACAAGAGTTTCAGAGAAAATCTTTTCTGTTACGATCTTTCGTCCGATAATGTGCTGAACAACAAAAACTGCCAAAGCCTGTAGCTAATTTTGTATGTTTAGATTCTCTTATATAATCTCCCATAAAAATATGAAAAATATTGAATTGGTGATTCGATCGATGATCTAATTGTTATTTTCTTCTGACCTACACTGAACTCTGATGTTTGACCCTATTACTTATATAATTCATTACTTGTCTAGTGATTGTTAAACTGATCTTACAATAGGTTCCTTGAAATTGTTTTGAGAGATTCAAAAGGAAATTCATAATCCTTTTTTACACTCAAAGGCATTGTTGTTGAACTATTGTAAAGCTATTGTTTAGTCTTTGTTACTTGGGCTCTCGTTGGACCTTTGTTGGGTACATACCTGGTAGTTACCTAGTCAGAAACTGTCTAATAGCTCCATTGGAAGATAGATAAGCTTTTTTGTATTTTATTTTCTCGTGATTCATTATCATATGTCACCATAATTCACATAAGTTATCTGGTGATGAAAATTAGTTGGCCTTCCCATGCATGAACACACCTAGGAGGTATGTAGAAAGGACCTGAGAATACTGGATTCACAATGGAAATTGAACTAGGTAGGTATTTATACACTCCAGAAAAACTTTTATATATATCACAGGAGAGTTTTGTTTGCATGGCCTTTTTTTGCGGTTGTTTGATAAGCAAGCCTAGAGCCAAGCGAATTACTTAAGCATACTGCGTCAGAGATAGGAGGAATTATTCATCATCTTCCTTTAAAGCGTAAACCTCCAGCTCTGCAATCATAGTCCTTGCAGGTACGGTGACGCAGATAGGGAAACCGCCATAATCAGGATCCTCGCTCGGCATCATTGCGAACTTCCCACTTCGTGTCTCATCGCCGTTCAATCGTCTCTGTGTCTTCAACTCGCCTGTCTCGCTGTTGACTACAGTCTTTTCTTCGAAATTCAAAATCCCCGTGAAGCTCGCCTTCGGGGAAAGCGATTTAGCGCGCACCTGGAAGCCCCATCCGATAAGTAGAAACTTAGCACCGCCACGGTGGATAACCATGCCTGCTCCGGGATCACGCTTTCCGAAAACGAAGCACGGCTCGATCGTGATCTCAAAGTCGCCCCAGTGTCGTATTATCGGTTTTGCGGGGTCTACAAGTGCTCCTTTTGGTAGCTCGTCAAAACAAAACCCGACAGAAGAGCCTGGGTTACGCTGCGCTTCAAGCACGAGCGCGGATACAGATTTCAGTAAGCCGAAGTGTTTGGTAAAGGCGTTCTCTTCTGGAGCCACTGTATCGATTCCAAAGGGGGATGCCCCTATAGCAGCATAGGACCCATAGGCAATCCAGATACGTCGCGCACCATAGTCATCACGTCTCTGTTCTGGAATAAAAAGGGGCTGGTTTCGGTGACGATACTTCGCGCAAGAACTCTCGTAGTCGTTAAGATAAATGTCCGGGGAGATAAAGTCCAAATTAGGGGCGAATTTCTGCCAGATATCAAGTACATTGCTGACTGGACCCCCTGAAGGATAGTCTCCGGGCATTCCACCACCCCCAGCCACAACTGGAAAGGCATTATCTGGGTTTTCACCGGAATAATTCATCCAAGTATTGGTGTATAAAGGAATTGGATATTCGGACTTGCCTTCCGCTGCTATGCTATCGACGTAACAAGCATAGTAATAGGCCATGAAAAGCTCGTCTGTCTTTGGGCCTTTGCCGAACACCTCCTCCCAGCTTCCTTCAAGATAGGCTGCGTTTGGGCCTTTGAATTTTGGCCCAATGATTTTCTTTATATCAGGGTTTAAGGAATCATACTCTTCCGCTAGGAAATTGAGTAAGCTGCGAGGAACTTTCTCAGCAAATTTCTGGTTCGCGGCTACACAAGCATCTCGCGAATCGCCCAGCACACCTACTTCGTTCTCAACCTGCACCATAACGACGGTGTTAAATTTGTCGTCGATATCTCTCAGATATCTCATCAACTCCCTGAATGCTTTGTAGCTGACACTATATATTTCAGGGTGGAATAAGGAAAGGATATCGGCCGTTTCCAAAACGCCGCCAGCCTTCCGTAACTTGACTCTTGGGAAACGTTTCGGGTTTGTTTTTACCCATGACGGTACATAGGTAGAGAGGCCTAGGATGATGATTTGGCATTCGCGTTCATTGGGTGTACGTGTATATGAATAAGTCCTCACTCACCATTTTTGAATGAACCGAACCAAAGCAAGACGATATGGAGGCCATGTTTCCGTGCCCCTTGTATGATTTTATCTAGCTCAGAAAAGTCGTATTCACCTTCAACAGACTCAATCATCTCCCATGTGACACACCCTAGAATCGTATTCACGTTGGCGTCTGTCAGCCTCTGCCATACAGTGGCCATGTACTCATCGGACGTAAAAGACGAGTTCTGTAGCTCGGCTGGCAACATGAGGAACGGTTTGCCATGGACTACAAGCTGCTTCGAATTTTCGGTCTTGACGAAGTGAGGTATAGACGAGGAAGCCATTTTCGCTGTAGGTCTGAGCAATCAAGCGAAGATAAATGGTATAATTCAGAGTTCGAAGTTGAATTTCCTTGGGTCTTCTCCCCCGCATCTACTTCCTTGATGTATCTTAGTGAGTGGAACTTGACTTCGGAGTATCTGTGGTGAAGCTATTAGTTCTCAGCTTACAGGGCTTCGCCCGGGTAAATTGACTTACTATAATTATAGGGGCTTAGGTAGGTAGGTACCTACTGCCACTTGCTAAATTTACTACCTAGGTACCTGGTAGGTACCTAACCAGAGATAGCCACGCCGAAGGTGGTAACCCCTGTATTGTAGATAGGAGCGATTCATTTCTTAGCAACTTAATTCTCAAGAAAAAGAGGTTATATATTGTTGACAAGTCCTGGACACAGAAAAGTTATAAATACACAAAGAGGCTAATAATAATCTTAAAGGATACATGCTAGAGTATATAAGTCCCGATTGAGAGGAGAGTAGGTAGGTACCTAGGTACTACCTAGTAGGTACATGCCGCCCCTGACGAACCCCTCGATGCCCCTCACCGAATACCCCCACCAGTTCATTTCTTGCTCTCAACAGACCCGAGCTCCGCATGCTGCCCCAGCGCCTTAGAAGCCTCCTCCCAAGACCTATCCCCCGCATAAAGCGCACTCCTCAAATATGCCGTCGTCAACCTCTGCACGGCAGCCAATCTCTCAGGACTTTCATCCTGCGACTCCCCCGCATCCCAACCGCTTATTCCCCCCAGCCCGTGCTTCGCCCCCTTAATCCACAGCAGGTCTTTCGGCCCGGGCGACAGGTAATACGGGTCAGCATGCCAGTCCGCGCCGCGCGACGTCAGATGCGGGCTTACGTCCTCGTCGCCGCACACGATTAATGCGGGCGTCTTCATCTCGGTGTAATCGGGTCCGTAGAAGGGAACCATCCGGTGTCCCATCTCTGAGAGGTCGTCTCCGGCTTTGCCGGTGCCGGTTAGCACGATGCCGGCCTTGATGCGCGCGTCGAATAGGTTGGTCGCCGTGCCATCGGCGGGGTGAATGTTCTTCGCGCCTAGGATCATGGATGCTGTCCATGCGCCCAGAGAGTGCCCCGCAACGGCGACTTGCGCCTTGTTCAGACGCCCCTTGAGTAAGGGGATGGCGGCCTCGATGGCGTCTAGGCTGTCGAGGACTCGGATGATGTCCTTAGACCGGTCTTGCCAGTGGTACTCCTGCCCCTTCGGCGCATCGAGGCTGTAGTATGTGCCAGACAAATGCGAAGGCTGGAGAACCACGAATCCGTGCGCAGCCCAGAATTCAGCTAGGGGCGTGTAGCCTTCGAGGGAGTTGAGGTGATTGCTACGGCCCTGGCCGTGAGAGAGGATGACGATGGGGAGTGCATTGCCTGTTGACGGGAAGTTAACTTTCACCTCGAGATCCCTGAGACGGTCGGCGAAGGGTAAGACAATGGGGCTGTAGGTGTAGACTGTGGTGGCGGAGTTAATTGGAATCTCCTTGGCGGTTCCGATGAGGGCGTGGTTTTGGGCTCGCATCTTGACTGATTGTGATAAAAAGCAAATTTATAGGTCTTTTTGAGATGAGATTTCGAAGAGAGTTTTAATGGATGGTCTGGTGTTTGCTTGCTGTGTTGGCTTGAATGGATTTTAGTTCAAGGACTGACGAAGCTAGGTACCTAGTATATATACACAAGACAATGACCATGGGGAGGCTTCACATCATGGATTTAAGAATGGATTTAAGTCTATACGATGCCCACTCGGTTACGGAGGAATTAGTTTCTGCCCTGATTCGGACATGGCTATAGAGTTTAGCAACAATGAAGTAGTATTTCACACGATGCTTGACACAAGAAGGTCGGGTTTAAGCACTCGGAGTCCTTGTGGGAGGTGTTGTCCGGGTTGGGCCGTGGGTGATCCGGCGCTAACAGCGGAAGAGCTAGTACGAAATAAGGAAAACCCGCGAGCTGATGTTTTACGCCCTAGCAGGTTGAATCGCAATGCTCAAATAAGATTATAAAGGTGGGTCTTTCATCCTGGAAGGTGACCTCTAAGGAAGGAAAATGACATAATGATTAGAAGATTGCATATACTATGTAGGTAGGTAGTCGTCACCTAGGTTTCTAGATGGACATTAAGTATACAAATCACTTCGTTGACGAGTGTGTTGAATAGAGGACATGTTGAATCGGGCGTGGATAGCCCCTGATCCAAACCCCTAAACGCAGCACCGAACAGGAGGGGTGTGGGTACCTGTAGTACCTAGAGCTACAGTGTACTTCCAATATAAAAAACAAGTGTCCTTTCTCACATTGATACCAGAATTAAGGAGAGATTATGATCAAAATGATCAAGCCAGGTGTGTGGTAATTGGACCTTATAAGTAGAATGACATTATCTCTTAGAGGAAGGCCACTAAGGCACTCGTTGTTGTATGACGACTATATTAAAGATTAAATAGGTCCACTATCTCTACAATCGGCATGGTGCTAAGAACGTAGGTCCTAGGTACCACATAATCCTAAAGTGATGTAACATACCTACCACTCTCAAGCTTGGATTTTACAGTTAGAAGTACTGGCCATCCACATCTTAACGGGGCAAGTGCTACTGTATGCATCGGGGAGTGGGTACATCGGCTTCGGCAACAGCACGGCGGGTTGTGCGGAGCATTAGAGTTGTTTCGGAAATGCCGTACGGAAACGCTTCCGAATCTTTGTCGCACTTGCCTCTGAATGTCGGCTTTGCCAATTCGTAGGTACCTAGTAGGTACGCAGATAAACAACCATACTTTGGATAAACGCTTATCTCGCACATTACATAAACATGCCCTTTTCATAGGTTTATGGGCAATAAAATGGCATAAGCGAATTCATCTTAGAATATCTTCAAGTTAAGGTCAAATGAAAGTGAAGAAACGGTTCGGATGGAATGATGATAAGCCCTGTCCTCGTGGATTCGCTCAATTTCTAGTTGTCAGCGCTCGTGAACGATAAGGGATGCTATCCGATAGGTGTTGATTCCCTACAATCTCACTAAACAGTGATTATCGTAAGCTACTGGTCCGGATTTTAGGGGGGAGCACAGACACCTACCAGCTAAGGGAGTCGCTTAAATAGGGGACTGCGCGCTACTTTTAAGACAATCGCGATTGATGGAATGTACACGCGCGCGATTCGAAAAGCGACAAGAGAATATTAACGTGATAACCCGACCTTCATCAACTGTACTATGATAACAAATTTATCCATATCTTTCCCTATTTATATTTGATTGTATATAGTTGTTTTATCATCATCTTTCTCAGATTATATCTCTTTAGCTCCGGAAATAGACCGAGGCTCGCCCCTTGTCATCATCGCTATGAGCGGGGTTAGCCGAAAGATAAGAAATGGAGCTATACCAGCATCAATGAGGGGATTGCCAGGTTGAGTATTGCGCCTCTTAAAGTCGTTGGGGTTCTTCGTTTTGACTTTCTCCGTTGCCAATTAGATGAGCGCCGCCCGTTAATCATGGCTTCTGATCGGTTGGCTGTTGCGCAGCGCCATGAGCGGACGTCGGAGGAGCGCGACCTCGTTCGAAGGCTTGATATCTTTCTGATGACATTCGGATGCGTGTCCCAGGGTATGTGGTGAGATTCGTTCGTTACACAAAACTTAGCTAACATGGAGTTCTACTTTAGTTATTAAATGTAGGTCTTCAAAATCATACCTAGAGTAAAACATCAGTTGCCTCTAACGTCTCATAAGATCTCGACCAACAGAACATCAGCAATGCATACGTATCGGGGATGAAGGAAGATCTTGCCTTGAATGGCAATGAGCTTAATTAGTAGGTTGAAGTCAATATCTCAAGATGAACGATTTTCGCAAGACTAACATGTAGCCACAAGTTTCACGACGTACTTCAGCGTCGCATACTGCATCATGTTAATACCGTCGCAAATTATCATGACATACGTACGGCCGAGTTACTGGTTGTCCGGATTGGAAATAATTTGGGGCTTGATAACCGGTCTTATCGCTCTCACTCATAATGCGAAGCAAGTGTACATCCTCCGCGTCTTTCTTGGGCTTTGCGAGAGTTCAGCTTGGCCAGGGATGATGACGCTGTTCAGTGAGTTACCTTCTTCTTATACCTGATACTTAGTAGATATGCTTATCAGGTTGGGTGCGCAGTGCATTGGTATACACCCTCGGAACTAGCAAAGAGAATGGGATTCTACCATTCTTGCCAGGCCATAGGCTCGATGATGTCTGGTGCACTTCAGGTTGCGATAATTAACACCTTGCATAACGCGAGTGGGCTAGCCGGGTGGCGCTGGCTATTCGTCATTAATGGGGTAATGACAGTGGTTTGGGGCGCACTGGGATTTTTCCTATTGCCTGACCTGCCGAACCGCGTTAATCCCAGGGCCTTCTGGTTCAAGAGTGGCCACGATAAGCTTGCTATGGAACGCCTAGAACGTCATGGGCGAGCTGAACCGAAGAGGATAACCTGGGCTGGCGCTAGGTGAGTACCCGTCCATGCTCGATTCGTTTCTTCGGGAGGAGCTAATAGCATTTAGACGTACTGCTGTTAATTGGGTGACATATTTCATCGCGATTCTGTATATCGCGACTGTGTTAGCACCCTGGGGATACGCCTACTTCAATCTGTTTTTGAAAAGTCTCAAGAACTCCGATGGGACGCCTACTTGGACTACATCCCAAGTGAACGCTATCCCGATTGGCGGTGGCGCTATTAATGTTGTCTTCGGTACCTATAAGCTCACCCCTCCAGATTTAGCCAAGCTAATAAGAGCTCTAGTTTGGGTTTGGGCTATCCTTTCCGATCTTTTGAGGACGCGATGGATCTTGATCGTAGCACAAGGTGAGGAGCTTGCAGGCGCCCCGTGGAGATGAGTTGCTTATGAGACTAACATGTACGTAGCCGTGATCGGCCTTGTTCCGTGTATTGCGATGAGTGTTTGGACTACTCATCCCGACACCACGCCACTAGCGACGGCTTACGCTAGTTACTTCATCTCCTACCTGACTTTAGGTACTGCGCCTCTGATTATGGCGTGGCTTTCCGACCTGTAAGTTCATGTGACGCAATGTACTTGAGGACGGTAACTCAAACATCCTAGATTACCTCAAGATCCAGAAGCAAGGACTCTCATCGTTGGTGTTGCCATCGCTACATATTACGCGGTTTCTGCGTGGAGTCAAGTTCTCATCTGGCCCGCTGTTCAGGCTCCTTACTGTATGTCATCAGCCGTGCATCACTGCAAGTCCTGATTGATACTAACGGTTCTTAGATAAATACGGTTGGCAATCGTCGATCGCGTTTTGGATATTGGTTATTATCATGACTTGCACTCTCCGATACATTGATCTTAAATATCTTCTGTATGATACCTTTCCGAATGCCAAAGACGTGATTATTGACTTAAAGCACAGTCCAAAGCGAGAAGATTTCCGCGCCACTCTAATTGAAGGGTCAGAGCCGGCGGGGCCAGGATTGGGGGGTTCTGAGCAAGATCCTGATGATGATCCCAGCACCCGGAAATCGATATGAGGATCGAGAACCCGAAGATGGGTAAACATTTGTTACCTAATGATTTAAAGAGTTGAATCTGGCGAAGAACCTGCTGACATTTAACTCGACCCCATTTTCGCAACTGTTTCATTCGACCATTTAATGTATTACCTCGGTGTGTTATGCATAGGTAATAAGGTAGATCACAGGCTTGCATTATAGAATTAGAAATCATTGGCCAAAGTCAGTAGAATATGGTCTCCATGCGTGCACCGCGGCAGAACCCGGTTCAATAAGAATTTTGATTCGCTAAATCTATAGGTTGGTCAGCAGTTCTCGCACATGAGTTCTAGACATATACGGGATCATCTTTGGTACTATAGGAAATATACATGCGGTGTTTGCAGCTTTAATGGGGTCGAGTACGGTATAGTGAGTATTGATAGGCCGGGTGCGACCAACATGCTGCAAGCCTCCATCAGCTCGCAGTCAATAGTCAAGATCCCATGCCTAAAATGGTGTTATAGGCGAAGTCGGCCTTGGCAGCCACGTGGGAATTGTGGGATCCGATTCCGAACGGCCGGCTGAGGTTGGTAAGAATAAAGATTAAGGGTGTCCTGCCACCCCAATGGAAATAAACCTGAAGCAATCATTTATCATTTCGTTGAATCTAGAGTTGCGAGAACTATTCGCCGTCATATATCGATATACCGCCTCTTACTTCAGCCAATAGGCCCCACCACAGCGAACCCCTAGACGTGCATCATGGTTATAAGAGTTCTTATGTTAATTTACCGGAAACCGGAATTAACTCCCGAGCAATTTCGAAAACATTATGAAGAAATACATATGCCACTTACAAGAAAGGTTGCTGGGAACACATTTCCCCTGTCACATATAAGAAGATATATTCCGCGGTCCACACCGACACAACAATCCCCCACCAATAGTGACCAATATCCTGCCATTGTCGCTGGTGGGGAACCAGAGGCGGTCCATGTTGATTGTGTTACCGAATTAATATTCCGAGATAAGCAACATTTACAGTCATACTTCGAGATGCCGCATGCTCCTGGCGCCGCAGCTCAACTTGAAGAGGAGGCTAAGAATTTCGCGGCGAAATATCCGACTGTCATCGTCGAAGATTGGATGGAAACAAGACCTAGAGCGAAGTTATGAGATGATTATTTGAACACACTGCAGCAACAGCGATTACCGGAGGAAATTACATCATTCGGATAACCGAACACACATAGCCCGCCTACATCGGTTGCAAAATTACATCCGAAGCCAGCGCCATCTCCCCTAGGAAGGGACCATGTCTCACAACCTCGATATCCAACCGTGGGCACGGCATAGAGACGCGCCTAAATCGACTCTATCGTTAATAATGAGAGCATCTTGGGGGATCTCGAGACGAAGCTGGCGAACAGGTCAGATGCATGGAGTGGGAAAAATTCATGGTTAAGAGGAATACCCAGAATCCAAGAATTCACTCGTTATGACATTAGGAAAACAACAAATGCCTAGGAGGGGTATTTAGTTGTTACCTAGTAGGTACCTTATGCTTAGTTGGGCTAGAGATTGTATCTACTAGAGATGTACGGAGGCGCGTGGGGTTTTAATGTAGTACAACGCCCCTGAACAAGATACCTTTTAGCCTACCACAGTAAAACTGCATATCATAGAAATGAATGCATCAAATACGAACAATTGTTAAAAAACTACAAGATATACCTACTATCTTCTCCGAAGCCTCACTTTTCGATTGCAAGATATGCCAAGGTGCCAGATCAACTCTGATCTGAACTCGTATGAACGATGTCCTCTACCCAATTATGAAGCTTAGAGAACCGTACGTACTTCGTATGCACCCGGAGATTCTATATAAAAAATTAATACGATATATTAAATACATATAATGTTAATCGCTAGTGGATTGGCAAACTGCTGAATATCTTCTGCCCTGTGACTCTTTAGGCAATTGTGTCACTTAGTATCAAATTACAACTTCTGACTCAAGAAACCTTATAGAGGTATTTAGGTAGATAAATGGATTGATTTATTCTCGTGTTATAGTATTTTGATTAAATTCTACCTATATACTGCCTCTCCTTGAATGTTTCTGGGGATTACCTAACTACAAAATTCTATTGAATTTAGCTTCACCTGTCAACGAGATACATACCTGCCTAGTAACTAAAGCGAATATATGGGCCGGATAGACCCCCATTATATCCTGCAAGTATGCTCGAGAGTCGAAAGCTGGTTAAAGGACCTCTCGAGCTCACCCGATATTCTTAACAGCAGTGAAGAGGCGGCCATTACTACATGGATCAAAGAGCTTTGGAAGTGGCATAATCAGCTACGCCATAATATCTTACCTGAGATGAAACCAGGTGACTTTAAAAGTATCGCTTGCCTGGCTTTGTGCCGTATCGATGAAGTGGGACCCAAGCTTGAGCGGGCCCAATCTACGAACAATATAAGGAAAATGCGGCAACGGGACAGAGAAGAGGAAGATAAGCGTATAAAGAAAATTTACGAGGGATACTAGAACCATCATTTAGGGGAAAGTTGGA
Source organism: Annulohypoxylon moriforme (assembly GCA_022695765.1). Classification (NCBI taxonomy): domain Eukaryota; kingdom Fungi; phylum Ascomycota; class Sordariomycetes; order Xylariales; family Hypoxylaceae; genus Annulohypoxylon; species Annulohypoxylon moriforme. The sequence continues at coordinate 447,647 of MU403104.1, forward strand.
GTTGTAGTTCCACAACTCTGATTATGAGGGATATCTAGGTACTCATTGGATACTAGGATCTATCACAAATGACGATGAGATTTTGGGAGATGAATGTTTATATTATGTTTTCTATTGCGATTGACTAGAAGAAACACCTTCTGATAGAGAAATCCATATCTTTTAGTTTCTGTATGTTGAGTGCTTGTCTGTACCTAGTGCTTGGACTGTTAGGGGTGAGGGGGTACGTGCTAACAAGGTTGAAAAGTCATCACACCAGAAGTATCCATAACAATGGCCCATGGAAAGTGGTGACGCGTAAATCCAGTCTTGCGTCAACGATATACTTACTATTGTTGAGGCTAAGATCACTTCGTAGATAGGTGCCTAGGGAGGTAGGCATATGCGTACCTAGGTAGGTAAAGCCAACGGACCGCGAGGGCGAATACTACGTATCGCTAAGACATTCCGTAGTAGTGATAGCCTAATGAATATCAATAGGGTAAGGATATCCGAATGAATGATACGAGAACGAAATAGAGCTAAGCGAGCGATGTTAGAATGTAATAATGAAAAGAAAGGGGTATCAGCACTAGCCTGTGACGCCTTCTCGTGTCTTCGGCACTGCGCTTTAATTACTAGGTAGGGAAACGGGCAGCGATTAGGACTATACCTCTTTTATACTAAAGATTGTATTGAATTACAGTATACCGGCTAACCTTTGGTGGTATACGAGTTGTTGCCCGTTTTCCCAATTAAAGCGCAGTACCGAAGGCACGAGGAGGCGTCACAAGCCAGTGCTAGTAAATCTCGTTAAGTAGATAAAGATACCTGACTGTAAACTGAATTTGAGGAAATTTAAGTAGACGAAATATCAACTTGGAAAGAAACTGCGTAAAACAAGAGGATGGTGATGACTTGGTTTGACTAAACGGCCTTGATCTATAGCCATCAGTGTTGGGGAATGGCCATTTCCACTTAAAGTCTACCGGTAAATCTAAGCTGCCATAATATTCTGTCCCTAGAATCACTTCCTGAACTAGCAAAATCTAATGGCCAAGCATCATAGAGACAATACAAACTTATGTTCGTAAGTGATCGGGCCTGGTCAACTAGTAGGTAGGTAAACAGTTGTTTCATTCATAGAAAAAGTTTCAGTATACACGTAGGTAGATAAATAATTTACATATAGCAAAATGAGTATACCTAGAAACAAATTCTTAGGTAACCAATGCTATTGTTGGTTCGTTCGTACCCTTAATTGCCTATTTACACTATAACCCCTGGCTACCTGTCAACCAACTTCTTCCAATGGATAGAACAAGCTATATAAAGACTCATGTTTAATCTATTACTGTTAGAAAATATACGTTTACATGCATTGGTTAGGCAGGTAAGTAGTACGTGGTATTTACGTACTCTTAATAAAATTTGTTGCTATAATAGTTGAGTGTGGTGTATTTAAACTTATTGTAGGCCCGCAATACTAGTATTATCTTAAGATTTGAGCGCCAAGAAGTACCAAAGAAGCATATGTAGGTTCGGATAATAAACGTCTGACTTCATCGTGGATGCATTGCGCAATGCAACCTGCCTGCGTAGGTAGATACCTAATACTTACCCACCTACCATCAGATAATCTATTAAAGGAAAGAAAATGACCCTATGAAATGTCACGTATGGATCCTGTGACAGCAGCGGCTGCACGAATTGAGCCGATCGACTGACACTTACTCGCTCTCGTTTATAATAAAAGAAGACGGGTTAACAACGGTGTGTAAACCCTGGCCTATTTTTCCGGCGCAGAATCCATATTTTAGGGACCAAGCACAAAAAGAATCAGCTCTGGTAGGCACCCATACGATAATCCCTGGCTGAGCCACATACTAAATCCCACAGGGGGTTAGGTGGCATCAGCAACCCGTTGTAGAAAGAGCGGGCTCATCCGACTGGGTCAGCTCTGCGACTAAAGGACCCAAGTTCCTTAGATAGGGCTTAGCTTATTCGCGTTCAACTAGCACCGAGCTTGAGACGTTGGGTATTAATACCCGCAATGGACGTCGCAGTTGCTTGATATGTAGAGGCACTTAGAACATAGGAATACATCTCTTCTTTCTTTATCAAAATGGCGAAAGCTCCTCGAGTTATCGTGGCCGGTGGTGGCCCTATCGGTCTGTATACGGCACATGCCCTTGCCAGGGCAAACATCGATTACGTGGTCCTCGAACAACAGCCCGAGATCGTTAGATATAAGGGTGCCGGAATTGTCTTGCTCCCACAAACCGGGAGACTACTTCACCAGCTAGGAATATTTAAGCAAATTGAGAAGCTCTCGGTCAGGCTTCACAGCAAGACGAACTCATTGTACAATGGGAAATTCATGGTTGGGTTTCGTTTGTTCGAACCAATGGAAGAGAAGTAAGTTGGAGAAAGGCTCCTCCGAAACTCCTAGGGGTTACAACTAAACTAACTCACCTATTCAGTCACGGATATCCAATTTTCGGACTCTCACGTAGCGAGCTGATCGAGACTCTGTACGAGACCTTGCCTGAGCGAGAGACCCGGATACGAACCAATTCCCGCGTCATTGACGTCGAATCAAATGCCGATGGAGTACGGGTTTACCTCTCTGACGGTAGTATCGAAGAAGGATCTCTCATCATAGGTGTTGATGGAGCCTATAGTCGGACACGAGATGTAATGGACAGACTCATCCGCGAGTCAACTGAAGGCGTGTCAAAAAGAGAACCCTATCCCATGGTCACGCAATTCAAAGCTGTTTTTGGACGCGCTCCGGTTCCTAAAGGGGTCGAAGTGGGTCACTTCTATGAAGCCCATGGCAATGGATTCGCGTCGCAAACAGTTCCTGGTGAAGAATACACCTATTTCTCCATCTTGAGGAAACTACCTGAGGCAACGACCGCGCGGCACCGATACAGCCAGGAGGAATTGGAGGAGGAAGCTAAAAGCTTTGCTGATCTCCACCTCTTCCCTAATATCACATTCGGAGAGATCTGGAAGACTGTTAATCGCGACGAAGTCTCCCTAGTTCACCTGGAAGAAGGAATTATCGACAAGTGGCATCACGGACGCATCGTCTTGTTGGGAGATTCCGTCCACAAGCTGACGCCGATCAGTGGCATGGGTGTGAACATCGGCATGCAATCCGCCGCTGTGCTCGTGAATCAACTGCATGGCATACTGAGTTCGAACTCTGAATTTACTACCGAGGCGTTGGACAAGGCGTTCGAAATGTATCAGAAGATACAAGAGCCAATATGTCGAGAAATGGTTGTGCAAGGAGAAATGATGACGCGAATGATCACATGGCACAGTTGGATGGGTTGGGTGTTCGACAGATTTGTCTTCCCCTGGATGGACCTGGAAGGCAAGGTACGCAACCAATTCGGTCCCATCATAAGCAATACGCACGTTCTGGACTATGTTCCCTTCGAGAGCAAGGTTGGGAAAATTCCATGGGTTAATGTCCCAAAGGTCAAAGCTTAATGGTAATGAATTTAGTTGAATAGAATCCCACGTACATAGAATCTCACCTTAACCAGCTTAGAATAATATTAATGATCTACTTCTGATTAGAGATCGCTCGTATACCTAGATCATGTTCGAGAACCTATCCAAAGCTGCTACAGAGTAGCAGCAAGGAGCAACTCGGCTGGTTCTAAGCAGGCTCCTGGTGTTCGCTAATGAACATGTGTTTGAGTCTAAATGAGTTTCGGTTGAGAACGGGTACAAAACGAAATGTTTCGGGCTTGGCTTGCGACTTCATGTATCTATCGTATGGCCAAATCCTTCCAGGGAGGGCACTCCTGGATTATATAAGCGAGCTTCCTCAGCTGCGCCAGTTCGGTTAATGCGTTACGTCATCATCTTGTGACAAGGGTGGATTGTGTAAAAAGTTTTCATAATCTTTTACCAGCGTGCAAAGTTTTGGATCAATTTGTAGCGGTTGGTAATGGTCGTATGCATAAATCCAAAAAAATGATCAATCTTTTTTGACGATGAATTCATCAGGTTGCTCGCTGCTCATATGCAAGCAACCGTAGGGGCGTGGCAAGGATATCCTTCGGACCTCCGCGGACGGCGTGTCTCGGAACAGGTTCCGAGATTACTTGCATGTAACTTGCACGAGCGATAAACGGTCTTCCTAATAATTCGGCGTTGGTCTGAATATTTGAATCTTTGAATACCTATCTTACTTTCAAGTCAGGATAAGATACCATTTACATTCGTACATTTTATTTGGGGGGAAATTCTTCAATGCTCTCAGATCTACTGGGGATTGTCATTGAATCGACATGTATATCTGTATTCGAAGCCGCAATACGATTTCTCTCAAGGCCCGAAGCTCATATTATTAAGAAATCTCCAAGTTATGTTGTCAGCTGTGTGCACCTGGCTATTTCTTGCCTGAAGAGAATAATAGATGACAGGAACCGTTTGAAACTGGCATACACTGGAACTACCAAGGTCCGATCACCTTCGGAGATTTATCCTTGAGGATCTTAGCCATTATTAAAGCGGACTAGGCTACTTACCGATGACGCCACAGCAAGCTCAAAAGCAAGATGCATCCAGCCTGCATAAGCTGATGGCGCTGAACAGTGATTGCACTACACGTAGATGCCTTATTATGCTGATATGTAGGCTATGAAACACTATCGGCGTGCAGTGCCCCTCAACCCCACCAACTAAGCTCGTTGCTATTGCTCATCCCGGGGGAAGTACATGATATTCAGCTTTTAGACGAAGGTTGCCTAACAACGACCCCACTTACACGATCGTCAATCCTGTGGTGTTAGGTTGGTGATAAGTAATCTTTATCACAATCTGCACGTTATAGGCTTAATCATGTTATATGCGGGGCAAGTGTTGGCAATCTCTAGCGGTCGATGCAATGGATTAATGTAGGCCTTCCCCGTTTTCTTGCCAATGAGCTCTTGATTGGGTTGATAGCTCTTGTAGATCGTCTCCGGTGCCTAGTTGCCGTGTGACTCAGCCCGTTTTAGTGTTGAGGCGTAGTCAAGCGGCGATCTGATTGGCCAATGCAGGAGGCCTACGCCTGTAGTCCTAGATCGTGTGGGGGCTCTTAGCCCCCAACGGCCAGGCTATGACAGCCAGAGTATCAAGCACTTCGACATAAATATTGACATAGGTTATCTTTGAGAGTAGATACTAGATTATTTCCAACAAGCTCTTTTTTCTTCTCAACAACTAGAAGACTCTTCTCCCAGGTGTCTTCTTAACTCGGAATATCTTCTTTTTCTTAGATTCATACTTACCTACACTACTTCACAATGGGTCGAGCAGGAAAGCGAGGTGGTGGAAAGCGCGGTGCGCCTTCTACCAGGACACGTGAAAACGACCCATCCGTCTTGGCTGCTCAGAAAGAGGCAGAGAGACGTGAGAGAATCCTCGCTGATCGTCGACGAACTGAAGCCAAATGGCGCCCTAAGATTCCCGAGGTTCGAAGACTCAACTTCGAAAGCTTCAAGAATCGATTCCATGATATCGAGGAGCCCGATTATGCCATCGACGTCCTCATGGGCGGTAACAACCTTCAAGCACAGATTCGACGTGAACAGGCGGCTCGTCGCAAGGAAGACCTTGCTCGCGTTCGTCAGAAGTATCTTCTCTCTTATGGCGTCCCTCGCGAGCACATCTATGTTCCTCGCAACAAGAGCGATGCCCAGGAGAGAGCCAGGAGGGAGAAGAGAGCTGAAGCCTCGCAGGCCAATGAGACCGAAATTCAACGTGTTCGAATTCAGTCTCAGCCTGTTCTTGGCCATCTTACCTCGTTGATCAAGGACACAGAGCAGAGATCTACCCCTCGTACTTTCATGAGGCCTTTCAAGGCACTGGTATACTTCCAGCCCAAGATGAAGGAGATCCTTTCCACTCTCGAAGAGAAGTGGGCTGATTACGAGGAGCTGGAGTCCGAGAAGATCTCTGACACCCCCGAGGAAGTAGAAATTGTAGAGAAGGAGGATGAGCCCAAGGAGAAGGACGCTGAGGATGAGTCTGGTAGCGACGACGACGACGACAACGAGTCCATTCTCTCAGTCGACTCCAATGCTGAGGACATCGATTCCATCATGGATAGCCCTGAAGCCCTCAGGGATATGCGATGCTACGTCAACTTCGTTGACAAGGAGATCATGCCTCTTCATGATCGCTATGAGGGAACGGGAGCTGACAAGGTCAAGTTCGACGACCTGTGGAGCTTGTTCCGAGTCGGTGACCTGATCTACATGCCGGCTGCAGGTGAAACTGCCGGCCGATACCACGAGGTCTGGCGCATCTACCGAACCGAGATTCCTGAGCCAGAAGCCTCCTATCCCTCCAAGCTGGGATGGGAATTCTTCAGCGATGAGCTGCAGCAAGACAAGAAGGCGAAGTTCACCATCTTTGCTTACTACATTGACCACGACGGCAACTCGTTCGGTGCTGTGAGGCATAAGTTTGAGTTAGAGTCCTTCCCAGGCGAGAGGCTCATCGAGAGTCTCGAGGTGTTCCCGATCCGCTACCGACAGGACCACCGAAACCTTCTCGACTCATTGAAGAAGCAGGGTGAGGACTACAAGAGGTTCCTGCATGACCGACACCAGGCGTACAACGCCTGGACACTGACCCGAAACCCACCTTTCGACACATCTGAAGTGGACAATGAGATTCTACGCGACGAGAACGGTGAGAAGATGCGGCACCCCGAGTTCGTTGAAAGTGATGTCATCGTCGACCTTGCAGAGGCATACCAGAAGAACCCGGATTGGCGTCCTGTATTCCATCGTCTAACCGTCTCCAAGTCCATCCGCTGCGAAGTGGAGGACGACGACATGAACATCCAGCAGTGGTTCGATGCCGGTCGTCAGAACTTGGCCTATGCCCAGCGTGAAATCGTTCAGAAGGAAGACGGTGTGGAGATGTGGCAACGTCGCGAGAACCTGAACGTGGATATGTTCCTCCGCCAGCGCACCAAGGGCACCCGCACATACGAGATGAACCCCAGCGCTTTGGAGCTGCGCGAGGAAGACCTCGTTCTGCTCCCTAAGCGCATGTTCGCCTACGCTCTGCGCGAGAGAAGATTCTTGCCCGTGAACACGCACTTCTTGAAGCCTATTCGCCGAGAGTTAGGCGTGTTCGAGAACCTTAAGATCCTGAAGGACTACAAGGACATCGTGCGCGGTCTCGTGGCGTCTCACTTCCAGAAGAAGACCCTCGAGAGACGCTATGTCGACATGTCGACCGAGGGACCAAGCCAGGATCTCATCCAGAACAAGGGTCGAGGTCTAGTGGTCTTGCTTCACGGTGTCCCGGGTGTAGGTAAGACCGCAACAGCCGAAGCCGTAGCCATGGAGTACCGCAAGCCCCTGTTCGTCATCACATGCGGCGACCTGGGTCTCACGCCCTCGGAAGTCGAGTCCTCGCTCAGCAACGTCTTCCGCCTAGCCCACCTATGGGACTGTGTGCTCCTCCTCGACGAAGCCGACGTCTTCCTCTCGCAGCGATCCAAGCTGGACATGAAGCGCAACGCCCTCGTCTCCGTCTTCCTGCGTGTGCTAGAATACTACAACGGTCTACTCTTCCTAACGACCAACCGCGTCGGCACCATCGACGAGGCCTTCAAGTCGCGTATCCACATGTCGCTGTACTACCCACCCCTCGACAAGCAGCAGACGCGCGACATCTTCCGCCTCAACCTCGCCAAGCTGCGGGAGATCGAGGCGCAGCGGCACTCGATGACGGGCGAGCCGGCGCTCATGGTCAAGGATTCCGAGATCATCGATTTCGCGGGCAAGCATTACGAGGACAACGCGCGGTCGACGGGATGCTGGAACGGTCGACAGATTCGGAATGCGTTCCAAATCGCGTCGAGCTTGGCTCATCATAATTACTCCAATGCTGTGGAGATTGCGCGGAGCCGGGGACAGCAGCCCCCTGCTGCGCCTGTGCTTGATCGTAGCTTGTTTGAGAAGGTGCAGATGTCGACGCAGAGTTTTGATCGCCATATGAAGGAGTCCAAGGGGTTCGATGGGGACTTACCTCTTAGGAACACGTTCTATGAGGAGAACAAGTTTGAGTAAATGATACGATCCGATCTGATGTTTGGGCTTGAGGGTGAATTGGTTCTCTTGGTTATCTAGCGGAAGACGCGGTCGCGTTATGATTATTGATGATCTTTGATTGAGGTTCTCTTGGAATTTTGGCTGGCTAGGGGTTTTGCTTGAGTACATGTAGCGTAACGCAGCCTTGCTTCTTTCCTAGGAGCCTACGGTTCAGTGGCATCATCAATACAATCTTGGCCCTGATATTCATGGATGTTGATGATTCTAGACAATAATTGATTCCCCCACGCGACCGCGGGATTTTAGTGATGTTGAGCGCCACACGGAGCCCAGATGTGGCGGCCCCTACTGTGGCCTTGGCGCTAAGTGCCCTGTAATTAGGGGTAGATTGTGATTATCATTTCACAACGTAAGCTTTCCAAAGTTTATTCACCTTCAACATCATTCATCGCAAGTTCTCACAACCGGATTCAAAACTCCTCGAATAATACTCGAGAAACTAAAGTCACAATCTTAGTAACAGTGACATTTCGTATGGAGAAAGGAGAGCTTGCTAAATTTTACTATCTACAGAATTGACATCATGAATCCCTTGGCTTAGCGCGTGAAATGCGACAAACCCTTCAGTGAGTCACTTAGTACTAATCATTTTTCATCATTCATATCCCCTGATCCCGAATCCATCCACACCGATCCAGACAGGCAAACAACCCAGCATTTACAACTCGTGCAAGAATTGGTTGAACCAGTTAACAGCCGAGTTCTTAGCTCTAACCATAGCCACACGCTCACCGGGCTTGTTCTCATCGGCGCGGACCAAACCTCCGTGCTCAACACCGGCGAAGTGGCGGTACTCCCACTCGATTCCGAGTTTCGGGAGCGTCTCGAGAGTGTACGCCTTTAGCTCCGGGGTGTACACAAAGTCGTGCTCAGGCGCAAGCAGCTGCACAGGGACGCCAACCTCCTCAATATCCTTCTTGATCAGAAGGGAGGGGTGGCCGGTTGAGATGGCGTCGATTAGTGGGGGGTTGTGTTCCTTCGCACCAAGGCGGAAGACGGCCCAGCCGCCATAGCAGTATCCGATGGCGCCGACCTTCTTGTACTTAGCCTTCAACGTCTTTGCCGCTGCGAAGATCTCAGGTTCGCGGATATCGCGCGCATGGCGCTTGCTGAAGCCCGCCAGGTCGAACTTGGTGAAGTCCCCGGCTAGGATAGGCGCTGGCTCGACGATCTCGCCGGCGAAGAAGTCGGGCAGGTAAACTGTTGCGCCGATTTCCTTGGCGTAGTGGTCTGCGAGAAGACGGGCGTTGGGGAAGGTCCATCCTAGCACGTCGTGGATGATCATGACGGCGACGTCGGGGTTGTCCCCTGCGATGTCTGTAATGAGAGTTAGTAAGAATTTCATCAGATATTCCCTCAAGGAATATATTGAGAGGTTAAGATGTTCCAACTTACAGACATCATTGTCGTTGAGCTTTGAGACCTTGCCGGTGGGCGTACCGCTCCACTTGAATCCCTTGATGCAGCACTCTTTCAAATCGGAAGACATTGTGAAAAGTCGTAGTAGGTATGAAGCTTAGAAGGTATGTAATGGTTTGACTGATGAGTCGATGTTGTGTAGCCAAGGTGAAGGGGATTCAAGCATGAATCTATCACCTCATTTATAGACCTCTTCGTACGTAAAACAGGTGGATGACGATGCGGACATAGCGGTCTTAGGACCCCTGTTCAGGTTATCCCGCCTAGACTCAAAGGACTACGATTACACAAGCCGGCGGGCCTGCGGGGTATACTGGGATTCTGTTCGTCATTGTTGCTCGGTACTCGCTCTATGTGCCTAATCCGAGAAACTGCGCTAACTGGATGACCAGATACGGCTTCTGCAGGATGCTGTACAGCAGCCAACCGGGTTATGAATTCGCAGCATGAGACTGCTGTAGCTTGTAATTCCACTGGGGCGACGAAACACGATCAACGCCTATGAAAAGCTGGAATTTGTTTCGGATATACCTAGAAACAGTCACTTATCCCGTATTCATGACATTATTCCTACTTTATTTCGAGATGGAATTACGGTGATATCCTTATTTTTATAAGGGATTTAGTTGTTTCAGTAGTGCCGAGTATCGGAATCGGATTTCACGGATTTCACGGGTTTGAACCCTGGAAAGCAAGCCCGCTTTTCTAAAGCTAGTCCTTCTGATTGGCCAATTCCCTTATCGATAAACATATCCTCCAATCGGATAACCTTGAAGTTTTGAAGTGATGAAGAAAAGTCTCACTCACGATTTTCTCTATTAAGGTGACACAACCCGTTCATGAGGTGATAACTTTTCCATCGATTTTTGTCGTACCATCTACCAAGCTTATTTTGACTCCTCTACGATTTGTAAGAGCACCAAACATCAAAACATCCTAAACCTCTCCCCTATATTCTCTTGTAATATGCCTTGATTAATCCCTAAAGACCTCCTAGGACCATAGGTAATTAGGTACCTAAGTACACTTACATACCTACCTCTACCATGGTGGTGAGTGCTTACTTTCTCATGTGCGATCTCTCCGTACAAAAAAATTGGATTTGACTCAGCCATTTATAATCGTTTCTAAGCTGGAAGATAAAGATATATAATACCCATCCATATCTCTCTGTGGTAGAGATGTCGCAATATGCATGGAAACCAACCTTGAACCAACTAACTCTACGTCGGTGCTCGGAGCACGCACCCGTGCCGACATCTACCGGATCATAATAGAGTCCCGAGTTCCGAGATCCATATATTCATATAATAGTCAAGACGATGCCCTGGTCTATAACATGCAAGGTTCGCCCAGCTCTAGGTATACTAAGATCATATTTTGAACGCGGTCACTAATCAATCCGCCGGTTTACTAATTTACTTATTTTTGGTATATCGTGGGGTATCACATAATAAGGAAAGTATCTACAAGCGATTGACTTTCTCAGTCATAGTCCGTCTACTCACGAAGTTTGATAACTTTTTTTTCTCTTGCTCTTTTAGTTTTTATAAGCATGATGAGAGGTCACTTTGTGGAGACGCTGTTTGTTAGCGCTACTTACATCCTCTTCATGAGTGCTGGCCAGATTGATTGAAAAAGAGGCGATGGCAAGATTTGTGATAAGCATTAAAGTGAGTTGCGGAACTTTATAAACTCCCATTGAAGCATACCTACTGCATTTGACTATCTCCAGAAGAATATGAGTGGTTATCATGACATAGATATGAATCCACTACATTTGAAAAGGGGGCTGGCCGAAAAAAAAAGGAGTTGATTGACCACCGAGGGAATCGAACCCTCAAGCGGAGCTCACCAGAGAAGTCAGAGCCATAGCAATAACATCGATTGTAAGTACCACCATACCAACCCGGCCATTTCACTAAACCCACTACTGGGTTATTGTGGTAAGGAACCTTCTTTAGTTATATATGTCTTGCTACGTGAGAAAGTAGCTGGAGGTTCGTCGTTCCTCTTGAGCATTGACCAAGCCCACCACTGTATATGGCGTACATTTACACTGTACGCGATCGTTTCAATTCAGTGCCCGAGTGAGACCTGGTACTAGAAGGTATTGTATTTTCATGATGCAGAATCCAGAAGCACAGAAACAATCATGTTGTGCGAAGAGCTCTAAATTCTTCCATCTAAGGAATCCCGCCTACAAACGGGAATGAGCCCTTTGCCTACTCTGCTCCAAGGATGAGTAAATAACATTCCTGGTTGAAAGAGCTTGTATTGAGGGTTCATGTGATGGTGATTAATAGGTAGGGATGTTGTGGCGATTAGGAGAATATTCTACCCTTCCAACAACGACACAACAATGGTAGTTCATTTAGTAGACAAAGTGGTTTGAGCTACGTGGCGGTTTGGATTCGACTCATTGGTAGACAATTCTATGACACGTCTCAAATTGAGTTGAAAAGGTGAGTTCAATGTACATCATGTTTAGAGGTGAGGATAAGAAGTGTCGTCGACGAAGGGAGTGTGTCCGTCTTACAACGAAGAAGTAACTATCCCATGAGTTACCTATTTGGGTAACTTATACAGGTTGAGAGGGTTGCGATTCTTGATTACATAATACAGGGGATAGTTAACTCAGTTGCGAGTATCAGATCTGCTCACTGTGACATGGAAATACAATCACCCAATTAAATCGAGCCAAGACTATTTCTTAAACTCGTTAGTGTGACTTCTTAATCAATTTAATTTATTTCTTGAATATATTGTAAAAGTAAGGCTGGGGTAGGTTTACCCGCCGGGGTATGCCTAACGGTATCCTTGCTCATTAGGGGTAGGTAGGTACATATCTAAGTACTTCTCTAACATGTAAATTCACTTACACAGCCCCTCTCTTATTTATCTTCATTTGGGCATAACGGACTCTTCCTTTCTTCACACATGCCTGAAGGTTGAGATATGTCACCGCAAGTTTCAGTTTCGGTGATGAATTGCTTTTAGCCTTTGGGTATAGCCACTTTCTTTCTGACTCAGCTATGCCCTATGCTTCGCTCTGTCTTATTCTGCCTTCTTTTTCCTCAACTTATACATGAGCAAAGCCCAATGCAGCCTCGCTGCTGTTGTGCATTCCCTCCGTTCCGTAACAACAAATTTCTCAAGTTTATCCCATTCTGGTCTTCTTCACCATCTCACACTCGATCATCATCCACCATGATGGCAAAACCATACGTTTTAACCGCCATAGAGGTGCTTAACCTACTCAAAACTAACACTATTACTGTCGAGGAATATGCCTCTTCTCTGCTTGAACGTATCAAGGATCGGGATAGTGTTGTCAAAGCTTGGGCTTACCTCGGTAGGCTTTTTTTCTCCGTTCTCTGCTGCCTGCTGTCTTCAAGAATATGGGCTGATTCTTCACCAGATCCAGCATATGTACTCAACCAAGCTCGTGCTCTGGATCAGGTCCCCCAGGACCAGAGAGGTCCGTTGCATGGATTAGCAATAGGTATCAAGGATATTATGAATACGAAAGGTACCATGGAGCGTTCTCGTGATTGCCTAGGGAAATAACTTATGCGTCCTAGATATGCCAACCGAATATGGCTCTCCAATTTACAAGGGAAACCAGCCCGGCTTTGATTCATCCGCAGTTGCCATTTTACGAGCTGCCGGAGCTCTCATTTTCGGTTAGTAAATAACTATACACTTCCTTTCGTAGTCTAATAGACCCCCTTAGGTAAAACAACTACCACGGAATTCACCGTCACTAATTCCGGAGGTGGGCATTTTGGACCGAATACTACTAATCCCCATGATCCAAACCGCACTCCGGGAGGCTCCTCAAGTGGGTCCGCCGCGGCGGTAGCTGACTTACAAGTAACGGTAAGCCTTGGCGCACAAACGGGAGGCAGTATTATTCGTCCGGCATCTTTCACAGGTGTCTATGCCATGAAACCTACCTACAACGCCATCTCGCCTGAAGGCCAAAAGACCTTTTCTCCTACTTTTGACACGTTTGGTTTCTTTGCTCGTAGTATCGAAGATCTACAGCTACTTGCAGATGTCTTTGGTCTCAGAGATGACGAAGTCCCCCGTGACATACCACTGAGCCGTGCCAGGGTTGCTCTGATCGAAACTCCGATGTGGCATTTGGCAGGACCTGGCACAATAGCAGCACTGGATGCGGCTGCGACACTTCTCCGAAATAAAGGCGCACTGGTCGAAAAAGTAGAGCTTCCGGATGAAGCTAATGATTTTAAAACCTTGAAGCGAATACAGAAAGTCATCACTGTTGGCGAAGCCCAGGTAGCCTTTCTCAGGGAATACGACGTGGATAAGAGACATCTGTCCCCAGATGTTCGCGGCATCGTCGAAAACACTTACAACTACACTCACCGAGAAATGATGGAGGCTACCGATGCCTACGCGAGTATGCGACGAGCCGTCAACAAATTTGCCGAGGATTACACGTTCATCCTCACGCCCAGCGTCATAGATGAGGCTCCACTGGGACTTGAGGATATGGGCAGTGCGTCCTTCAATACACTTTGGACTGTAAGTGCCCAACCTTGTTGTTTGCCCTGGATTGATTCATTGCTTGCTGACAGGACACAGGGATTCCACATGCCTGTCGTTAATGTGCCCGGCTTCTATGGTACGCATGATATGCCGATCAGCTTATCTCTCGTGGCTCCTAGATACTACGACCAACATCTCTTGAAGATGAGCAAAGCTTTCAGCGAGCTTTTAGGTGGAGAAAAACTGAAGGTACAGCTCTAATACCTTTAGGGATTTAGCGAGGACTGGTTGTTGTGGCGATGGTTGTTTCCTTGTATTTCACACGTCATTAAGTGATGGCTGAGACTGGCTGGGGCTTTTGACATGGATGTTGCACTGGTATAAAGCAGCTAGGACAATAAGATATAGATTGGATAATGAACAAGACAAATGTTTTGGTACCGGTGAAAGGACTGGTTCTGGCTGTTGAGTGACTGATCATCTTGTGGCGGGTCTAGATCTCGGTAAGGCTGCCTAGAGACGAGGCGTTCGAATCAACGCCCTGACTATGCCGAAGGAAGATAAGGAGGTTGCAAAAGGATTCCTTCGTATGCTCTCCCATTATTGGTACTAGTTACCTAGGGTTTCCTGTAAATTGCGTGATGTGGCGTTCGATAGTGTCCGTTGAACCGCCGCTGAAGGACGTTTACGTAGCGTCGCTCTTACGGAAGATTGATAAGCACAGACATCCTCGTCACAACGATCCTCCAAAATACACAATGCAGGAATAGCCTCCATCATAGGTACATGGCTGCATGGTAGGTATGAGGTTGTAGCGAAGTAGCGAAATATCGAAAGATCGTCATGAAAAAGAATTCACTCAAGCGTATTCCCAGGTGACCCTATTCCCGAACAAGTAAAGCTCACAGCGGAGTCTAGTCCAAAATGAGGATACAGTATTGCCTAAAATAGCTAAAAACGGGGTCTTCCGCTGTGGTGGATCTAGATGGGGGCCAAATGCCACTATCAAGCTTGTAGCATACGAAATCGTACTGTACAATGCCCAATACAGCCAGTAAAATCGAATCGCTTGGCATTCTGTAGGTGACTCGCTTGGGATTGATATGGATTAATCATCTTGTGACCCTTCCCAAAATCTGACCCCCAGATTTTAACCTAGTAATGTGCATTTCCGGTCTGGCAATTTTCAGCGGCATCTTGCGAATCATTTTGGGAACCATGCTGGCAGCCTTCCCTCTTCTCTCCATTCTACCTCCCTGTCTATTTGCCCCACAGGCGGCTCTGTCGCTGCCCCCTGTTTGCGCTGTGACATTTCTCAGGGTTAGCTAGAGTCCCACTACCCGCGTTCTCATCAATCTCTTAGCCACCCTCATTTCTTAATCAGATAACTCGATCTTCTCACATTCGCTTATGAACCTTCGTTTCAGTACTTATTTAGCTTGTAATAACTATTTACCTAGTGTCATGTGGGCATAACAACTAACTAGCCTAAGAACTCCAATGTTCCACCTTAATCGTATTATTGAACCCACTTCACTGCATCTTCCAATCCTCCTAGATCAAGATGCGTCTCCTTTACCGGAATGACGATGGCGCATTTGAACTCACTAAGGATTTAGCTGCTGACGAGCTTCCAAGATATGCTATACTATCGCATACTTGGCTAACGAACAGCGATGGGGAGGTCACCTTCGATGATTTGACACAGGGAAATACGGAATCTAAGCCCGCCGGCTACGCCAAGATTCAATTTTGTGGTGAGCAGGCTGCCAAGGATGGCTTGAAATATTTCTGGTTGGATACCTGCTGCATTAATAGAGACAGCAGCGCTGAGCTTCAGGAGGCTATAACAACGATGTTTGCCTGGTACCGCAACGCTACTCGATGTTATGCATATCTGACGGATGTTTCGGTCAATAGCCTTGAAGCATTTGGAGATATTATAGATGACCACCTCCCCACTACGCGACCGTGGGAGTCGGCCTTTCGTCGCAGTAGATGGTTTACTCGAGGCTGGACGCTCCAGGTACGTTTTTTAAGTTGCGGCTTTATGAAGAATATATGCTTACCATCTAATAGGAGCTTCTTGCCCCACCGTCAGTCGAGTTCTTTTCTTCTGAGGGCATACGACTAGGCGATAAGAAGTCTCTCCAGTCAGTTGTTCATGAGATAACAGGAATTCCATACGAGGCTCTCCGGGGAGATTCTGTCACAAACTTCACTGTGGATCAACGACTCTCGTGGGCCGCCAACAGGCAGACAAAGCGAAAAGAAGACAGGGCCTACTGCTTGTTAGGGATCTTCAACATCTTTATGCCGCTGCTGTATGGCGAAGGAGACTACGCGTTCGAACGACTGCGACAAGAGATTGACAAGAAGAACGCAGAGAATGCCCAACAGTTCCATCTCCTGACCCTGTTACCTGTTGCCTCCGAAGCGGCCTTCAATTCGCGCCACAATCAGCATGAGCCAATCTGTCTTCCGAATACCAGAACCGAATTACTTCAAGAGATTGAGCAATGGCTTGAGAGTCCCGACGAAAGGTGTATTTTCTGGTTGAACGGAATAGCAGGGACAGGCAAATCTACAATAGCTCGCACCGTCGCCAGGACTTATCTTAACCAAGGTAAACTGGGAGCAAACTTTTTCTTCTCGAGAGGCGGTGGTGACCTGAGCAATGCTAACAAGCTGGTTACTACCCTTTCACGTCAGTTGGCGAATACATTGCCTGCCCTAAAGCGCTACATATGTGAAGCTATCGATGAGCAGGAAGACGTTATGAGTCTGTCCCTCAAAGATCAATGGCAAAGGTTCATAATCAACCCACTCTCCAAACTCCACAGCAACAGTTCCCAATCCACAATCCTAATTGTGATCGACGCGTTGGATGAATGCGAAAGTGAAAAAGACGTTCGAATTTTGATAAGGGTGTTGAGTACCGCTAGAACACTCACTAATATCCGGTTACGAGTCTTCGTCACGAGTAGGCCCGAGATTCTGATCCGTCACGGCTTTACCAAGATACCAGAAGTAGAACGCGAGGTCTTTGCCCTTCACGAGATATCTCCCGACATAATCGATCGAGACCTGAGCATTTTCTTCGAAAATAACTTCTCGACGATCCGGGAAGAACGTGGCTTCGATGACGACTGGCCTGGTATGAGGATTATAAAACGCCTAGTTGAAATTTCATGCGGCCTCTTCATATGGGCTTCGACTGCTTGTCGCTTCATTCGCGAAGGTAGACGGCTTGCTAAAAGACGAATCAAGATTCTCATCAACGGGTATCGTTCTGGCGTGGGTCCGGAAAAGCAACTGGATCTCATATACACCAGTGTCCTTCGCAATTCTATCCAACATGACTATAATGAAAAAGAGAAGCAAGAGTTGTACGTTATGCTAAGAGAGGTTCTCGGAAGCATCGTGATACTCTGCTCCCCTCTTTCTATGGAATCATTATCGAGGTTGCTCGCCATACCGTTAGATGATATCAAGGACACCCTGGCCGATCTACATACCATCTTCAATATCCCTCCCCAGACATCCTATCCCCTTCGTCTACATCACCCCACATTTCGTGACTTCCTTCTTAACAAGGAGCGGTGCAGTGACCTCGATTTTTGGGTTGACGAGAAGCAAGCCCATCAAGCACTAGCTGACAGTTGCCTCGCGCTTATGTCAAAGAAGCTCAAAACTGACATCTGTGGCCTTAGATCGCCAGGTACGCTCGTAGAGGATGTTGATCCTGACTTGATAGAACGATGCATCCCTCCCGACCTCCAATATGCCTGCCTCTACTGGGTTGAGCATTACCGACAGAGTGGGAGACGTCTCACTGATGGCGACCCCATTGACCATTTCTTTAGAGAACACTTTCTTCATTGGCTCGAGGCCATCAACCTGATGGGTAAGAGCGGTGAAATGGGTGCTATCATAAGATTATACCATGCCCTTCTTATGGTATGTGCTACTCACTCTACCTAGTATCTACTCGTGCCCTATCATAACCCTAAGTTGCTGACATTAGCACTATTTTAGCCAGATATCAATGTGCGTCAACTGCCTTTCGTCAAGGACGCAAGGCGATTTATCTTCAAGTTTCAAAACATCATCAAACGAGCACCCCTCCAAACATACTGCGCAGCGCTTTCATTCATTCCACATAGCAACGAACTCAAATTCCAGTTTCGAAATCAGATGCATCCTTGGATCAAAGGTGTTCGTATCGCTGAAGCAGATGTCCCGGCGCCTAAGGATGAATTCAACTATGTTAGTGACCTTGCATTCACTCCGGATAGCAAACAAATTGCTTCGGGATCGAACTTTGAAGCAGTCAGGTTTTGGGACGTAGCGTCGATGTCGACGCTTGCCAAATATGAGGGGGCGACGGATAAGATGAGTTCGGTTGCCATCTCGCCGGATGGAACAACCGTCGCGGCAGGTTCGGATGACTTCACTGTCATGGCATGGGATATTAAGACAAAGAAGTTGCGATATTCTATAAAAGCCCATTCTGGTTGGGTAAACTCTGTGATCTTCTCACCGAATGGCAAAATCCTCGCGTCCGGCGCCATGGACGAAACGATCGCGCTCTGGGATGCCCAGACTGGACAAGAAATCAAAAGAATCGACAATCAGTCAAGCTGCGTTAACACCGCTACCTTCTCCCCTGATGGTTCGTTGATCGCGACTGGTTCTGTCGACCAAATGATCCGACTCTGGGATATTTCGAATGACTCCGAGGATATACGCTTAATACTCGACGGTCATTCGGGCTGTATCAACTCTGTTCGATTCTCGCCAAATGGCAAGCGAATGGTCTCCGGATCTGATGATATGACAATCAAGGTCTGGGAAACGGCTACAGGAACAGAAAGTTTGACGCTCAGAGGGCACACGAAAAAAGTCATGGCCGTCGCATTTTCCGTAGATGCTCATCTCATCGCATCAGGTTCCGAAGACAAGACTGTCCGAATATGGGATGCGGCAAGCGGCGCTGCGGTAGCTATCTTGAGAGATCATACAAGTGGACTTAACTCTGTCCTATTTTCTCCCAATGGTAAGCTACTTGCGTCAAGCTCCTTTGATGACGAAGTAAGGTTATGGGACACAAAGACCTGGGCATTGATCGGGAAACTTGACGACTTCGAAGAGGATATTAACCCTGGCATACTACCCAGTCGACAGTCCTCTACTCTATCTATAGGGGAGATGATGGAAAGCGTCAAGCCGCTTAAGGGTCATTCAAGCACAATCACTCGCTTGATATTCTCACCGGATGGCCAGTGGCTTGCTTCCGGTTCGCAAGATTCCACAATCAAGATTTGGTTGAGGAAAAGAGAGCACCAAAGACTCGAAGGTCATTCCGATATTATTAATGACCTTGCGTTCTCACCGGATAGCGATTTAATCGCGTCGGCTTCAACTGATAAAACCGTCCGCCTATGGAACATGTCAACTGGAGTGCCATCTCATACACTCGAAGACCATTCAGATAGTGTCCTCACCGTCCTATTTTCACCAGATGGCCAACTCGTCGCCTCCTGTTCTAAAGATACCACGATTAGACTTTGGGACCCATCAATAGGAGTGGCACTAGGAAAAGTAGAAGGTCATTTGGGACCAATCAATGGTATCACCTTTTCACCGGACAGTCGCTTCATCGCATCGTGCTCGATAGATACGACTGTGCTTCTTTCTGACCTGGAAAATAATGTAGCATCCATAATTCTCCGAGGCCACACTGCTCCAGTCAACTCAGTTGCCTTCTCGTCGGATAGCAAACAACTTGTTTCTTGTTCAGAGGATTCCACGATTAGATTCTGGAGCAAGTCAGGAGTGCTAACTGGAGTAATAAAAGATGCGCTCCCCGTTAACTCCGCTTGTTTCTCTCCGGACAGTCAGCTGATGGCTTCTTGCTCGATTGACAAGACAGTTAGACTCTGGAATCCGAACACTAAATCCACGGTAGGATCACTCAATGTAGGTGAAATTGTTCGAAAACTTTCCTTTTCTAGTTGTGGCCAATACCTTGAGACTGACAGAGGGGTATTGAATATTGGCTCTTTTCGCATCCCTTCTTCTTCATCTTCACTTTCTTCCACACGTCCATATTCCCTATTCGTATCTCGTGATTGGTTGAGGCGGGACTTGGAAAATGCAGTTTGGCTTCCTAATGAGTACCATGCGACTGACGTGGCTGCCTGGGGCAACTTAATTGTAATGGGACATTCAACTGGATCGATCTCGTTTATCGAGTTTAGGATATGATATTTATGAGTCATGAATGATACCCATCGCTCTCATAGAGAATGACTATTTCTATTAAAGAGAATTCTGCCTTTTCCTTCTAAATTCTTAGAAATCAACCTTTGTAACTTAAAATGGCATAAATCATGTCCCCTATCCCTGTTTCCCTGTAACTTTCCCTGTCTATAGTAAGATTTCCCTTTTCATTTATGCTTCTTGCTTAAGTAGATGCCCAGGTTTCTTCATCCCGCTAAGTCCGTCCTTCTCTACTAACTTTCTCGTAGCCCGAGTGTAATTCTCGCGCTTATCCGCCTCACAAAAATACTCGTCGACTACCTTGTCGATTTCATAATAGTACATCCACGACTCTGAGGCATGAGAAATTCTCTTAACCCGTTCTGCAATCTCATCGTCGACGGAAAGGCCCTCTTCTCGAAGCGTCATCTTGATACGGGTGAAATTATCCAAAGTCTTGTAAAGGCGCTCGTAATGAGGGGACCTAATAGAATCAAATGAGTCGAGAGCAAATGAAAGGGGTTTTCCGTTTGACCAAGCCCAGCCGATCGTCTTAGCTAATGTGTATACGTCCTCTAGCGCAAATCCGGCGCCAGATCCGAAATTTCCCAGTAGGGGATGAGCAGCATCACCGATGAAAGCAATGTTTCCATGAGACACGATGCGCTTCAGACGAGGCCCAGAGAATAAGGCGAATTCCTGTGTTTTCCCTTCCGCGGCAAGATGAATAATTTGTCGGATTTGCGGGCAAAAGTCGTCGTATTCATGGAGGAGGGTATGCAAGTCGAACGGCCGCCCCCAACTGACCGGCTCCACTCCCTCTCGCGATCGGCGGATACGGAGTGTCACCTCAAAGTCATTGTCTCCAAGCGGGCATGTATACACGTATAAACCGCTAACGTGCTTCCAAAAGGTAGGAGACCATGGGATGCCATCGATCTTCTTAGCTTCGGACTTGCTAATGATAGTGCGGTACACGGTCTGCCCGTTATAACGAGGAGTGTTGTCCGGAAAGCTAAACTTGCGGATAATCTATAGTGATCATCAGTTTCCAGCACGTATTTCTTAGGTAAACATCCGGCAGTCTTACTGATCTGATACCATCCGCTGCAACTAATAGGTCGACCTCATCCACAAAACCATCCTCAAACGAAATGCGGACCCGGTTGTCTGGGAGGTGTTGTACTCCAACTAATCTCTTTGCCAGATGTATGTGGGTCTGATCCACGTTCTTTAAAAGGGCAGATTGAAGCTTAGACCGAGCAAGGCGGCAACTTTGACGGTTAGGGGGCAGGTCTTCCGGATTGTATTTCACGGTTAGCAGCTCCCCACTTCTCCCATTACTAGAGTGGAACAGTAAGTAAGAATCGGTATAATGTCACAGGTATTTTGAAAGATAAGATGCTTACCGTCTCTGTTCAACATGCCCCTCCGGTGATCGAAAATAGTCTTTAGCTGTGAGATGGGCCGCCGCACCGTTACGTTCTAGTAACCTCCATACCTGCGGCTGTAACGAGAGCCCTCCGCCAGTCTCGCTAATCTGTGGTTTCTTTTCATACAACTCCCAGTCAACAAAAGGGAGCTTTCCTAGTTCGATTGCGATACCAAGGCCCGCTGGCCCACCTCCTAAGATAGCCACTTTAAGTCGTTTCTCACTCTTATTCGCAAACATGTTAAATGAATCAGGTAATATGTGATGCTTTTTCTGTTTCCTATCCACTTGTGGAGCTCTAGAAGGTAAGACGTGCTTTTGTATAAAACTGAGTGGTATACCCTTTGAGGCAGGACACGCAAAAAAAGTGTATATAATATCCTCAACCATTCGCCTTCAATGTGTGGCCGTTACACTCCGATTGCCCGATCGTGGTGAGCTCCCTCACTTCTAGCTTGAGTGAAACGGCAGGTTAAACCCCCTGCCCAGGCACCCGTTATACTGGTTTATAGCCACAGAGAAATGAATCAGCCTTACTAGAACGATATCGAACGAGCTGACATCTAGTTCTGCTCCAAATTGTACTCAAATATCTACAAGATATAGAAATAACGTCCATGCGCTGTGCCATGATCATCTCATCTCACACTGAAATCCGAGTCCTAGAGCCTTATACACAATAGGGACAACCAAAACAAGAAGGATTCTACGATGCTACGGCGACAATGCTTACGAATTCCGGGTTTCTACACTTGAGATATCAAATAGGTAGTCACTGTCAGCAGCCACAAGGCACGTAAAATATGAGTCCAGCCCGGCATCGACGACCTACACTGGGTGTCGTGATCATTATAATGGCCATCATACGATGAGATACGCGCACACATGTGAACTGATAGATTTTCTCGGATTCAGCTGTGATCAGAGAACGAGGCTGTGAATGGTCAACAGGCCCATAAGTCAACTGGTATCGGAGATACGTCCCTCAAAAGCGAGGGCACGATAAGGTGCAATTAAGTACTTACCTAGGTACTAGGTAGGTACCTAGGTAGGCAAATACCTTGATATTACACCGAAGAAAGTAACTAGCATTGACTACCCCAGAGGTGGGATGTGATGGTGCTAGAAACTTTGGGTGTGTGATGCCACAACTCGCGGGACCGAGCCCCAGCTTAACCACAATGTTACCCCTTTTCGCGTCTTCGCGAATACTCGCCCAGCATACCCCTATGATATCATTACATAGGACGCTATATTAACTGTAACTCATTAATATTATAGGACTTGTTACATGGTAACACAACTATCTCCAGCCAATCCAGCATTGCGTTAGTTGCAGGTGCCTTCTCTCTTAGAACGAGCCTCGCAAATGCGATATACGAAATAGGGCGGGAGATAGCAGGTAATTTTCCGCTGAGGCGAAGGTTTCCGTTTTAAGATGTGCATTTTTTGTTCGGGTTTTATACGTCCTTTGAGTTAGGACAAGTGCCTCATGTAAGCGATATATAATATGATCAGCACCCCCTATTGGTGGCCTTACAAAAACGTAGGATGCTGAACCATGACACTCGGGGCTTGCTGCGGTTTTTGACAACTTCTGATAGGAAGATAGTGAGATACTTCCCCGGTGAACCCCAAGATACTTCCATTAAATCGGGTTGGGAAACAAAGTGGCAGTGCAGCAGGGCAGCGATGCAGTAATAGTAAACACGCGCCTGCATCACAATATCGATAACTTTCATTTCCTTTTTCTACCAAGAGTGGGACCACGATCATGCCAGGTATGGGGTTATTAGATGTGATTAACGTCTGTGACAGGTAAGCGTTCCAAAGCACTACTGACCGAGAATCGCGACTAATTTCCCACCTATGTAAGCTTCCCTCAGAATGACGATGACGCCTGGGAAGCTACTATGTCACAACTATGGAGGTTCTATCTACCAGGTGACGATCGCGCATTTGGGTATATTACTCCAACAACCATTACCCAAATGCCATGGACATCGGATTTCAAGGTAGATGAATCCTCACGAACTGTGCACCTATCACCGGAAGACAGTAATGACATCGTCGCATCAAGCGCCGCTGCAATCACAAAGCTCTTGAGAGCAGCTCAGGATGCTAAATCATTCTCGAAGCTTTCAAACTGGCTTGGCGAAAAGTTTCCCGTCCTTGGCGCTCCTTTCCCGTTTGCGGTCGACCGTGCCATAGCACCGTACTTCGGAATCGTGTCTACGGGTGTTCAACTAACGATCTTCCCGCGCGACGAGAGTGGATCGATTTCCAAAATCTGGGTCGCACGGCGCGCGGATAATAAGCCTACGTATCCGGGTAAGCTAGATACCGCCGTAGGAGGAGGCGTCAACTACGACGAAACACCATTCGAGAGTCTCATGCGCGAAGCGAAAGAGGAGTTAGGAATCGATGCTAAAGCCGCTTTATCAAGTGGATCTATTTCGTGGTTCCAGATTAAGAACTCTACGGAAGAGAATCCTCTTCCCCTGGTGGAATGTGGTGTGCAGTACGTCTACGACCTGGAGGTTGATGCTAAAACTAAACTAGATCCTGCTGAAGATGGGATCGATTGGTTGAAATTGCTTAGCGTCGATGAGGTGAAAGATGCCCTTCGACGGCGCGAGTTCAAGCCGAGTAGCGCGTGCGTCATGGTTGACTTTTTGGTACGGCACGGCATCATAAATGCTGAAAATGACAGGGACTTCGCTGAAATTGTGTCGAGGCTACATCGTAGGCTACCGTTACCTACAACTTATCCTCTAAAAATGGGATGATACTTCGTGTAGTAGTTTAGGTGCTTAGTAATTAGATTATAGTTGGAGATTCGGAGTTTAAGGATATGAATAGAATGGTTCCATACTGCTCCCCGAACGGCGTCTCCTCCCTATCGCCTAGCATAATGACTTCTTCATCCCCAACCTCCTGGGCACCTACTTGGACAACTAGAAACAACCTACGGGCAGTTGAATCGCCGTCACCCGGGCGTTGAGTTGAGGACAACGAAGAAACAGTCGGGCGGAGCGTTACTTTGGAGGTTGCACTGCAGCTTGAGCCGCGACTCAGCCCCCTAAATGACCGCATCATCGTTATCCCCCCTTGCCAAAAAAAAAGCTTAACCACCCTAAGGCTGATCTATCTCCTACCTAGTCCGCCTTACACTGAGAATTTTAGAGACACTCCCTCCGTCAATAGCGAACATAACAGGGGTCTTCAAGAGGTCAAATGCAGACACTCCTCCCCCTTTTAGTCTCCCCCGGGCTCATCGGGGTAGCACATCTCCTTTATCTATATCTGCGCACGATCTGGAATCCTAGGCTACATAATCGCACCTTAGATATCTTGTGTAACGTTCTAAGTACCCCCCTATCATTCATTATGGCCATCACGGAGGTAAATATCGATCCGCAGGCAATACCACATGGTAGTCAAGGCGGTCCTATCTCCAATATGCCGGTACTTTTCTTGTGCGTTCCCCGACCCCTACTGCTAGGCTTGTACTGATGCACATCATAGCGATGTAGACGACTGCTTGTATCCACAAAGCAAGGACCCCCTTTTTCCAATTCCCCTAGGTCTCCTTGAGTTGATCGATATGTCTAGGAAACTAACAGAACTTTGATACTAGACGCTAGGGTTCGAGAAGCTTCTTTCGACTTATCAAACCGGTATATAGAGAAACGTCTTGGTTTAAGCAAGGAAGATATCATCCAGCTCCGCGATGAATATCACAAAAACTTCGGATTGATAGTTGAGGGACTAGCCTACAACCATAAGATCGATCCATTGGAGTACAATGCTATGGTGGATGACTCTATCGCACTCGATTCTCTCATTAAGCCCGATCCCAAGCTTCGCCGATTACTCCAGGACATCGACAGGTCTAAGGTCCGACTATGGTTATTCACCAATGCTTACGTTACACACGCGAAAAGGGTCGTACGACTATTAGACATCGATGATTTCTTCGAGGGTGTGATTTACTGTGATTATGCCAGGGTGCCGCTGGTCTGTAAGCCACAAGCGAAGATGTTCGAAGAGGCGATGAGAGCGGCTGGTGTCGAGCGTAATGCAGATTGCTATTTTATCGGTTCGTGATCTCTATCATCTCTATGTTTATCCACTTGATCGGAAGAGTGTTAACCTTGGATGGTGTGCAGATGACTCCTTCAGCAACTGTCGAGGCGCACATGAGTTTGGCTGGACGGCGATACACCTAGTGGAAGAAGGACTTCCGGTTCCCCCGTCACAAGCATCGAAGCATCAGATCCAAAGTTTAGAGGAGCTGCGAAAACTATTTCCCTATTTCTTCAGAGAATAAAAATGCGCCACTACTTACTAGGTACATAGGTAGGTATCTAGACATTTCCATCTTTCTAATGCATGCCTACCTAGTAGGCAGGAGTGTAAGTAGATACTCACTGCAGCGGTCGTGGAAGCTCTGGCGGGGAAGGCTCTAGGCGTCGCCCACTTGACTAAAGGGAAATTTATCTTAAATGAATCACTTTTTCGCCGGTATGAGTGTACTTCAAATTCACTCATTTATCATTGCTCTTAATTGTGGCGAGGATTCACTCTTCCCTTAACCATCAACGTACTTGACAGAGTAGGGGTTGGGGTTGAGTATAGGGTTAGGGTTAGGGTTAGGGTTAGGGCTATCAATCTTTTTAAAGAACTCTTTTTCACGTCACCAGCCAACATAAAAAGTTGACTCCACTCGATACCCAAACCTCCTACATACCTACCCATCACGGCTTTTTTAGTACATTATAGTAAAGCTATTTTCTTGCATTTCGTACCACCTGCTACCTAATACAAATACATACCTACTCTATACCTACCGAATCGTTATGTAATCCGTGATACCTGGGCAAACTTGATGTAACTGCTTAGTAACATCCCTTTACCTAACATTAGTAAAATGTCACAGTCAATATCATTAAAAAGCTACCAGCATATCATTATTAGGACCAACACTTTATATCAGAACGGATCAAATAAACATAAAGGTTTCTCTTCCAAGGTTGTTTATTTCGCGATGTTTAGGTGGGATCGCCGTGTAAATTACGAGGGTTCGGGCCTGTATTCAACCACTATATCCAAGTTTTATTCACTACCTATAATACAGTGCGTTTTACCCCTTCCAGGCTCAGAGGTTACAGGGACCCCCTGAGCACTTCCAAAGTCAGCTTCCCTCCAGGGCTGTATTATAGCGATCAACCCCGCAATAGCGCACTTGCTTGGGCTGCTCAACCCGCTGCTTACTGGGTACTTTCTAACAAACCAACTAGCCAACAGATCTCATCTAAGCGTGGTGGAAATCGTCATCACCAACCCTAACAGCTTAGAACATAGTGCATTTCACGCATATAGATTGTACAGATCTGAGATATCGATTTAAGTTACCCCTCCGGATATTATTCTGTTATAATCTGCGACATTGGCGGAGAGAACGTTGGTTCACTAAATTTGATATGTGACGTGCACGTTACGCTTAGTGCACGGGGCTCAATCAATAATATGCTCGATTAAATAACACGTCAATTTCAAAAGGTCCTCGGAGACAACTGTCTTATGGTCTGCACAAATTTGAAAAAACCTAGGAGGGAAAAAGTGATCATGGTGTCGAGTAAGGAATAGTTACCTTTGATGACTAAGGCGCAACGACAAGGGTTAGGGGTAGGGTTGGGGTTGAAGCTAAGGGTTGGGTTTAGGGTTTAGGGTTAGACTAATAACCCTGAACTTGTCATAGCTTATGTAAGGAATGATGACTAACTTTTACCTGACGATTTATTATGTAAGCTCTTTCTCACTCAAAATATCGATCTGGATGCACGCACAGTCTATTCCAATGGTACCATCAAAATAGACCCTACACCCTAAAATGGGAGATTATTTGAACATGCCGGGGAAAAATTCACCAGCTCCAGGGCTTTACCCCTAAGTCCCCCGCTAAGTATGACGCGTCCTCTGCGATGGAGCGGGTACCATTCCACTATTAAAGAACTTCCAACATCCATCACTGAACAGTGCACGTTCCTACTGTCATTTTATTTTCCTAGGGAGCATCTTGATAACTTGAGATGAGTACATTAAATAATTTATTATTAGAATTATATCTTCAAGATACTAGCACATTTAGTCATGGATGTTCTCTGGTTTCATCGAATACCAATGTCGGCCCGCATCGTTTCTCATCCCTTAACTTCAGAACGCCTAGTCTAGTCAGATCACCTTGGTTCATGCGAAGATTTATTGTTTATTATGAAAATTAATACTCTTTTCGACAACATTTATCTACATATCCTGGGTATTAAGATTCCTGCCTCTATTTTCCCCTCTTAATCAATTGGCCACGTAATCATGGGAACTCTGGCTAGCTTAACTGGATCGATATTCTCTCCCGACTGATCTAATGTCTTCCAAACTAATATTCCATTCACGTCATACGCAAAAACGTGTATGCGACTGGGAGCGTCGCTCACGGCCTTAGGAGGGCCAGCGAGTCCATTCTCAATCTCTAGCTCATCAAACCCGTCTTTAGGTGTCCAGGTTTTCGAAGTGCTATCGTAGCGCTTGTGTAGTATACCGCTCGTATTGGTGGTTCCTTGAGCGAATACGTCTAAGCTACCCGAATCGATACTAATAGCATCAGGCTGAGCTTGGATCGTCGTATTTCCACTGATACGAGTCCAGTTGGACCAACTCTTATTACTGTCGTCGTACGAAAGGTGCCAAAGCCCAGCATCGCCACCGCGAGCGAATACATCGATGATTCCTGGGGCTCTCGAAATAGCTACTGGAGGGGTTGTCACACAACCGTGCAAATCCTCATAATCGGTCCAATTTGTCGACTCGGCAGCGTTCCATGAAGCGTGTAATAGGTGGCTATTCGCCCTGGACACGGCAAAAATATCGAGGCGCGTATCATTCCCATTCCATGCAACTACTGCGGGCGTAAAGGGTTGCAAGTCCGGCCCCGAGATCGGTATGAGATTGGTCCAATTGTCCTGGGGATGCCATTGGAAGTAATTGGCATTGATCCCATTGTCCCCTTTGGCCAAATAGAAAACTTTCATGACCTCCACCGACGGATCGTATTTTGCTTCGGCGGGCCCACCGATTACGTTAACGCGCTGGAAATAATTCCAGGTGTTAGGACTGGTATTGTCCCATATCTGATTCGCGTCGTGGAATTTGTTATAGCCGAAATTGTCACCATTGATATGAACTTCGGTTCTATTCATCTTCTCGCTGGTTATCCGATGATTTACGGAAATCGATGGCGCGTCGTAGGTATTTACACCACCGCCCACGAGTTCCATCCTCGTTCCCGAGGGGACGAAGTCCATGTCGGATGTCGCGTTGACATTTCGATATTTTCGATATACGGATTGCGTAACGTTATTCGTCAAGGCAAATATTTCTAAGTGAGGATAACCCCAAGATATTGCTGTCGGTGCTAAACCTGCTGTCACACTCGTAGGAGTACCTGTCATCTCAGCCGAAGAAAGTCCCGTGTCTATATCGCCCTGCTCAGAACCACCTTGGTCGCTTCTATCGTGTGAGCGCTTTCCAAAATACATAGACAGTTCATTATCGACTCACCTAACATTCGTTGTGGATGGTGCACGACTTTTTCGAGAACCTAAAACAGCCCCGACTACCACAGCAACAATGATGATGGTAGAACAGACTGCGATGAGTATTATCCTTTTTACACTCCATTTTCGAGGCAAGGAATTTGGCCCATTCCCTTTGATGCCTACTTGAGCCACCTCTTTCTCTTCCTGTTCCTTTGCAGCTAATATTGGTGGCAGGTAAGGTTGATTTACTTCAAGGCCGGTGCCAGGTTTTACTTCGAGACCAGAGTCGTATTGTACGCCATTATGCACGACTTCAAGTCCCGGCTGATCTTGCTGGCCATAGTGAAAGTTTGCGCTCGCCATGGAAACGCCGCGTTCGATATTAAGGCGTAGAGGTGTGATAGAGAGGCAAAGCAGAATTAAAACAACCAGCATTCAAAAAAGATTTCCCACTCTTCTTGTCTGAAGATCATCCTAATCGTTCCAAGGCGATGGATGATTTGGCCCCCACGCGACCACGCGAGTTTCAGGGGTCGCCTAGCCGAGCTGACGCTGCAGGTCGAACCAACAGAACCATAGCCTAGCGCTGTAGGATCCAGATCAGCTTACAAATTCGTCTCTGAAAAAATGACTGCAAGACAACAAGAATATTTTATATTGCTAATTGAATTACAGAAATAAAAACATAGTTATCTCCATAATCCCATATTATTAAAAATATACATTTGATATATATTTCTATCATAACATTTCGGCGTCGTACGACTAATATCCTACTAGGTACATATGGATACCACGTGGTAAGCGATTTGCGGCAATGGGGAGCGCAATACGCTGCCAAGGCCTAAGACACCCCTAAAGCCAAGACAACGAATTCAGGGATACAAGATCTGGGCAGTTTCTTTAGCGACATGAAGGGTGCCATTTTAAGATCCCAGCGCCTAAGATCCTTCTACAGCCCTAAATGCTTCAGGTCACAAAGCGTACCTAGAAGACCTACCAATCATCCAATCAATCAGCCATCCAAGTTCTAATAGACATAAACGAAATTTGGGTTCTCCTTGTCCGTCAAGTTCTGAAAAGCCGTCGCGTTCAACCCTTCTGCATTATCCGTGATTACACCAGTTTCCCGCAAAGCAGCCCGAATCTTCTCCTTTTTACGGTTCTCCCATTTAAATGCGTACCGGAAGACGAAGAATAGGACGAATTCAGCAAAGTTAGCGACCAGCAGAGACCCGATCCCCAGATGATAAGACGGCGCTTGCTCCGCCCTATAAAAGAATGGGCTAACGATATTCCCCACACACGAACCAAACCAGATCATACCGGCCACGATCATTTTCTTCGATTGTCCTCCTGTGTTGCTTGTCGCTAAGGATAATGAAATAACGAATGACGCCTGGTAAGATCCAGTGAGATAACTGACATCTGTTAGAATCAATTCGAGTTTGATTTCCATCAGCTCCCGAACTTACAAGCAGATCAATCGCCCAACATATGCATCAGTGGGAGCGAGCAAGAACCCCAACCCACCAGCCATAGTGGGTAGCATGAATAAAGCTGAGACAGTAGTGCGGCTATTGGGCGGCATGTACCTATTCGCCAGCGCGCCAAGCCCGATCCATATCACTACAAGAACGCCCTGCGGGATGCCTAACAGCGCTGTGTGCAGGGTATCAAATCCTAATCCCTTGATGACCAACGTCGAGAAATTCGAGATGCCGCCATTCGGCACCGCCCCAAGAAAACCGAATAGCACGAAAAGCCAAGTCTTATAGTCAAGGTAGGCTTCTTTAACCTGACCCCAGTTAATAACCTGATGTTCGATTCCGGTCTGGTTGCGGCGCATTCGAGCTAT
Organism: Annulohypoxylon moriforme; assembly: GCA_022695765.1. NCBI lineage: Eukaryota > Fungi > Ascomycota > Sordariomycetes > Xylariales > Hypoxylaceae > Annulohypoxylon > Annulohypoxylon moriforme. Next base: position 478,859 of record MU403104.1, read on the forward strand.
CATGAGTAATCGTTCTTGCTTAGTGAAGCCCCAGAAAGTTGTAGGTGAGTTCGGTAAGAGAAGAAGCAACACGATGCCCCAGAACGAACATAGCGCGCCCACGACTATGAATTCGTAACGCCACGACTCAAGCGCGCCTTTCATCTGACCAATTCCATATCCTATTTTCATAAGCTACTATAATTACCTCGATATGTTCTCATCGAATTTGCACTCACCAATAAGGCCACCGCCAGCTACGCCCATGCCATTCCAAGCATACCACGCCGAGATGCGGGAAGGTTGCTCTTCGCGCGTATAAAACATCGACGTTATAAGCATGAATGCAGGATCTGCGATAGCTTCGAAAGCACCAGATAAAATCCTCAGAGCAGTGAGACCGGCGAAGTTTGAAGCTGCAGCCTGGCACATCAAGAGCGCTCCCCACATGAAGATGTTGAACGCTAGATACCATCCAGGCGGACAGCGCTGCATGATGAGGTTCGACGGAATAGACCAGAAGAGCCAGCCGAAGTAGAAGATACTCGATAGCCACGAGTATTCCGCGCCCTTTAAATGGAGGTCTGACTGGATGCCAAAGATGGCGGCATATGAAAGCGTGGTTTTATCGACATACTAAATATCGCGGTCAGTTTCGCCAACCATTCCCATGGGGTTACTAGATGCGCATACGTAAAAGAAGTAGCATATGCCTAACAGAGGTAGTATGCGTCTGTCAAGTTTCCGCTTGAGTTTTCTCTCGCTTTCCTTATCAATGGCGCTGTCTTCGGGATATTGCCGCAATGCTTCATGGTACATCTCCGCATGGCGCTGGTTGATCTTCGTGGCAATCTTCAGGTTCGGTTCATTCTCAACATGTTCAAATTTGCCGTCGCCGACTTGCGCCGCGACATCTTTGATGTCAATTTCATCAACCATGATAAATTGCTTGGGTATCCAGGAGTGTTTTTAGTTATGATCGAAGACTTGGTATAATTGATAAGACAGAGTTTTTATATCCGATTTGGCGTCGACCGCGTTCTTCTAGGTAGAAGAGAGTTTTTAGATAGCTTAAGAGCTAGATATCAAAACCACGAACAAGTTTTGCACCCAGGTTCACGCCGACCCCGAGATGCGGAGTAGGAGGTCAGGGGTACACGAAGATAAGACCCTACGTACCTAATTCTCCTTCACATAAGCGACGGCTTGGAATAGATTAAGTAATACTAGGGCCAATTGATGAGGATTGTCAACGATAATCTCGTAAGTCGCTAATCTAGCTAATACTTATTCCGAACTGTAGAGGCTCTCGACATCTTAACCTTGTTCACTTATACACCCGAAAAGCCGAAACCGCGATAATGATTGGTGGAGAGGAAATCCCCCCCTTTCTTGTGGAGAACAACTGCGTTTTACTCTACTACTTGAGCCTCAATTCCCGACTCACTCCATGAACAAAATGAGGAGAACATGGAGCAAGAATCATGTCTTTCAGACCGAAACCACGAGTTATGTTTGGTGATTGGGTTCTCTGTTCCCCGCATTGAGGTTGCTTCGCCGTACTCATATAGGTGACGAGGGTGCATTGGGGATGGAGTCTTCTTCATTACCCCATATTTATCTACTCCTACCTACGCAAGGTTCCCATATGGTAGTGATGCTCTCAGCTACGCGAAGAACCGAAATCCCGTGTCGCTAGATATGATTGGCCCTTTACATTTGCTTCAGGAACCACCTACTTTGACTTGAGCAATAGTAACCTCCTGGACGCCTACCGAAATTATTATATTACACTGATCAACCAGCCTTATGCGGAAGTTCCCAATTTTCTCACCAAAAATCGCCAAAACTCACCAACTTCAACCGGCAATTAACAACCACCATAAATTTCTAAAAAATTATTTAATTCAACTTACTTATAAATAATCGATTTAAATCAATTATTACAGTTATAGTATCTGATTTGACTCAGTATTGCGTGTTTAGTACGGCTGTAAAGTCAACGGTATATTTTCCCCACCAAACTCCCTAAGAAAAGGGATTCCGCATAAGACTGACCGGTGATTGTAGCTATAAATATCCTTGTCATGGCCGAGTTACTCAAAAGACCAATATGTGCCAGTCCATCGCGAATAGCGAACCTCTCTCAAGTATATCACAAATGGCTACAGGACTGAAAAGTCACGACAAGGGGGTTGGCACATCTGACCCCCTTTTTTCTGGCTGTCAACTACCTATCGCCGACATTAAAATCGTCGGTTATGAAACCTACGGTATTCCAGGCCGTCTCCTACCTACTTAGCAAAAACTCTTGAAATTGCGACTAATAGGTGCCACTAGATTTACGGTTTCCTACTAGCCTCGACGCTTCGGGCTCCGATGCAATGAATCCAGCGGGGGACTACAGCGCAACCCACGTCCAACTGAAAACCAACACAGACCTCGTTGGTCACGGTATTTCGTTCACCATTGGTCGCGGGAATGACCTCTGTGTATCTGCCGCTCGACATATTGCCGAACGTTTAGTTGGCAAGACATTGGGAGAACTAACGGAGAATATGGGGCAGACATGGCGATACCTGGTCTCGGATTCACAGTTACGTTGGATTGGGCCTGAAAAGGGTGTTATACATCTCGGGTTGAGTTCTTGTGTGAACGCTCTCTGGGATTTATGGGGGCGATATCTTAACAAACCACTCTGGAAACTCGTGTCGGATATGACGCCCGAGAAATTTGTCGCATGTATCGACTTTCGGTACATTCTGGATGCGATCACGCCAGAGGAAGCTGTCGCCTTATTGAAAGAGCAGGTAAGTATTCAGGCTTCAACCATTGTAAGGATAGCAGGCGGTAACCAATCTAACAAACACAGGAACCAACTAAATCTACGAGAATCATCGATGCGCAGAACAACCAAGCAGTCCCGGCATATACGACACAAGCTGGTTGGCTCGGCTTTTCAGATGAGAGGATGATTGAATTGATTAACGCAAATTTGAGCGAAGGAATGGACAAGTTCAAGATCAAAGTTGGCGGTGATCCCGATGAAGATAGACGCCGTCTTAAAATTGTCCGGGATACCATTGGTTACGATCGGATGCTCATGATTGACGCAAATCAAGTTTGGAGCGTACCAGAAGCAATCGAAGTCATGCAGAAGTTTGTTGAGTTCAAACCGCTATTAGTGCGCCCAGTCTTCTACCCCTATTTATATCTATTAGTCAAATTGACAGACTGGCAGATTTATCGAAGAACCTACGTCGCCTGATGATGTCCTGGGCCATGCTGCGATTAGAGAATCATTGAAACCACATGGTGTTGGTGTTGCGACAGGTGAACATTGTCAAAACAGGGTCATCTTCAAGCAATTATTGCAGGCTGGTTCGATCGACTATTGTCAGATCGATGCGTGCAGACTTGGTGGAGTCAATGAAGTCCTTGCCGTATTGCTGATGGCCAAGAAGTACGCTCTCCATCCCTATTGGCCTTTTAACGAGAAATACCTAACATTTCCAGATTCAATGTGCCTATCGTACCACATAGCGGAGGTATCGGTCTCAACGAATATACCCAGCACCTCGCCCTTCTAAATTATATCAGTGTTTCGGGAGAAAAGAGTCTATTAGAACATATCAATTCGTTCAGGGAGGTATTGAAACATCCAGTAGAAACCAAAAATGGGTACTTCGTAACGCCGTGGGAGGCCGGTTATAGCGTCGAGTACAAGCCGGAGGCCATCGCGAAATACGAATATCCGACAGGGACTTTCTGGAATAGCGAGTCGGGTTTAATCATCCGGAACGGGCCAAAGAGATAAGTCAACATTCTTGAATGTGCAGCTACCTGATTAGGTAGAGGAGAATAGACTTTGAAACAGGTCATAGTCATTTAGCAGATCCTCAAAGAGTTGATTATTAAGTCCCTGCGTAGAAGTGTCAGCCGGCAAGAGACTCGGACCCAGCGTCAGGTCCATCGGTCCCATGAACGGAGGGTTCACCGGGCTTGTGCTGGTGGGGTGGGGATAAGATAGGCGAGTATCCTGAGAAGACTCTTCGTTCATTGTTGGAATATCTTGTTTAGTTGCTTTCATACCGCGCCTGGAATGATCTGATCCTAACCCCTGCTTCTCGCGATATGGGGTCTTGTGGTCTCGTAATTGCGAGACATCTCCACTAATATGAGTGTTATCAAGGTCCGACCGCAGGTCCAAACGAGAGTTTATCGCTACTAGATCGAAGTATTCACGATAGAAGTTGGCGTGCCAGTAATTTTCACCAAGCTGTTTGAGGAACTCCATGCATGTCTGGAAACGCATGATTGCTGAGCAGTCACCAGTATCTCGTTGAAATCGCATCGACGAGATCTGTATTATTAGTGGCGGTATTACCGTTGTTACGCTAATCATGTTATTAAATAGGAAGCACGGGGAGATCGATGAGATTACCTTTGAGTGGGGCAAAGCCGAACGAGATTCATTGTCATGAGATCAGACATCAGCTCTACAGAATCAGCGGAAACAGACTGCGTCTCTAATGACGGTGCTCTTGGACTATTCGCGCAAGTTTCCTCGAGCGTACTACCAAAATGTCGGAGTCGAATAAGAACGATGCTGCGCACAATTTAATCAGCAATCCCAATCATAAGGACATTAATGTTACTCACTTATATATAAGGTGGAGAAGAGCTCGGTACACGGTAGAAATGCTCTCTTCAGAGTTTTCTCTCGAGGTATGCTCCCGCTTAGCAGTAGGGTGTAAGTTCAAAAGCCAGTGATATAGAGTTGACTCGCACAGTGCGACTTGTTCTTCAGGGGTAGTGGGCGTCGCCGCAGAGGAAAGTGACAACACACCCTCCATATATCGGCAAAGCTTTATGAACTCGATAAATATAGACTTCGTCGTAAGCTCATCATCTGAATCGCCATCTTCGACTAGGTCAGATAGTTCAAGTAAAGGAACACTGCAATCTAGGCTGTTGATATGCATTGGTCGAGCAGTTCCCAGTGCGATAAGTCTATCTCGAATGAGACAACACCACCCAACTCTTGCCCAAAGTTGCCTCTGCGGCGATTCATTGTGGAGTTCTCGATGAAGTCCAGCTCCTTGCGCTAGTCCGATAGCTTGGTACACCCAATGCCAAGTGTGTCTTTGCTCCATCACAGAAGGATAATAGTGGCTTATCAAAAGGAGGGCTTGGATTGTCGCAATATCATCCGTCTCATAATCAAATGTGTGAAGGCACTATCTTCATCAGTATAGCCGAGAAATAATGGATTTTGACTTACTCGCGCGCGTTCGTACAAGGAACTTCTCGCCTGTTTACGACTTGAGAACCCCATAGACTGAATGAGTTCACTAGAAACATACTATAACTACCTATAAGACACTACATTATACAAGATATACTACCTAACTTACCGAGCTTGCGATAAAAAGTATGGCTTGCAAGAGTAGTAGACTCGTACCCTCTCCCCGAATAATTGCATCCTGATTGCTATAGTGGAAACAATTCATAAACGACGGTTTATCGATTACGGGAAAGAACGGGTGAAAGACATAGAAGTACGTCGTAAGACAGTTTTCCAAGACATCTCTCGCTGGTAAGTCGAAAACCCCTTTAGATTCTAGATAGCGAAGATCCCCATCGGCTTCGAACGTCTTGCTCGAAGCAGACGGGTCCCGTCCGATAACCGGACGTAGAATCCCTCGCTCTCTATCGCGAGCATGAAGACACTAGCGTCCTTGAGAGCTGAAATTCCGGAAAAATTGATAATGGGGTACTTGGTGGAGCACAGCATGCTCTGGAATAGATCGACGTAGAGATATTCCCAAAGCACCCGGATATCCGGGGTCATCTTTCCCCCGGCGTTTCTTCCTTTCCTTCACAGAACATTCAAAGCTTGACGATCTGCAATTCGTGCACGGGATTCCAGCTGCCAGGACGTCACATCGGACTTTTCGGCGAGAACAGCTAGAGCAAGCTTTAGAGGCCCGACGCTTAGTAGATTCAGGCGCTACCATTACGTGCTGCGCGATGAGTCAAAACGCTAGACAAGACGAAATCAAGTAAAAATGATAGGATAGACTGAAAACGACGTCTTAAGCAATCTGCTAAGTGGAATAGTCCCTTTAACTAGTCGGTTAGTCTCGTGCGTGGGGTAAGGTAATCCCCGAGAAGCGTAGATGATTTTACACCAATAGCGATTAGTGCCTTACCCCTGAACCCCTGAATCCGCGGCCTGATTACTAAGCAAATTCGCAAATCATCTAGGTCAGGTCATGATAACATTATTTGGTAAAATTCATTAACATTCATTATTAATCATTAATACACTGCATCGTTTATTCATGATAGGTTGCCCGTATCTCTTCCCGCCATTACTAAGATGCCCCCATCATGATGTTCCATTTCCCATTAAAGCCTGGAGTATGGCGTTTACAAAATCTGAAGCGGTCGCAACGAGCTAAGAAGAGAGTTTAGTATGCATGCAGATATGTGGAATATACAAGAGATCTTACCGGTGTCGCGTCGCCTATTAATTCCGTTGTTTGTGAAACAAATGCAGCTGATAGCAGACCCTCGGCGTTACCGAGCAGAGTCAATATTCCCTTTACCGATGCTGGCGTGATCAAAGGTGTGACCTGGTCGACGATACCCTGGATGTCGATCTTATCTAGAGCGTTGAGTAGAGGCTTGACGGCACTAATGAGACCGGTGAAGTCAATTCCGCTCAGTGTGCTGAGAAGTGGCTTGATTTGATTGATGAGACCTGTGATATCTATCTGTCCGAGAGCACCAACTAAGGGTGCTGCACCATCAATTATGGTGTGGGTCTCATTGACAAATTGGCTTGTGAGCAGAGATTCAGCATTGTCGACAAGGCCGAGAATGCCCTTAACGGAGTTAGGTGTGAGTAAGGGTGAAAGTGTATCAAAGATACCCTTGATGTCGATATCTCCCAAGGAGTTCAGGATAGGAGTGATTTGCTTGATCAAACCATCAAGATCGATGTCTCCTAGGGCATTGAGAATAGGCTCCACTTTCTTGACAAGACCCGCCAAATCAATCTGTCCCAGTTCATTGAGGATCGGAGAGATTTGTTTAATCAAGCCCGCGATGTCAACTTGGCCGAGGGCAGTTAGTATGGGCTCAATCTGTTTCACAAGACCACTGATGTCAACTTGACCCAGGGCGTTTAGAATGGGTGTGATTTGTTTGACTAGACCAGCGATGTCGATTTGGCCTACAGCGTCTAAGATAGGCTCCACTTTGTCGATGAGACCGGCTATGTCAACCTTGCTCAGGGCACTCAGTAGTGGCTCTACCTGATTAATAAGGCCTTCTAGGTCAAGTTTGCCGACGGCAGCTATCAACGGAACAGCACCGGATATCAGCGTCTGTGTTTGGTTGACGAATTGACCCGTCAATAGGTCCTCGGCATTGCCCAAGAGCCCAACGATACCCTTCACCGAATCAGCCGTCAGTAATGGCTCAACAGCAGAGAGAATTCCCTGCAGGTCAATCTTGCTGAGTGTGTCGAGCAAGGGCTTGATCTGCTTCACTAGTCCCTGTAAGTCGATGTCGCCTAGACTTGAGAGTAGAGGCCCAGCTGATGAGATAAGAGACTTGGTTTCATCCACGAAATCCTTTGTCAGAAGATCTTCAGCGTTTCCTAGAAGTCCTATGATACCCTTAATGGAGTCCGATGTCAACAAGGGGCTGATGGCTTCGAACAAGCCCTTGAGGTCAAGCTGGCCAAGCTCGTTGAGAATTGGAGTGATTTGGTCGATAAGGCTTTGTAAGTCAATCTTCTTGAGGCTGTCGAGAAGAGGACCCGCTCCAGAAATCAAAGACTTCGTGTCGTCGACGAAGTCCGAAGTAAGCAAGTTCTCGGCATTTCCTAACAAACCAACGATGCCCTTGATAGAGTCCGCCGTCAAAAGTGGGGCGATAGCATCAAGAATGCCTTGCAGGTCAATCTTCCCAAGACTATCGATTAGGGGCTGTGCACTAGAAAGCAATGTCTTGAGGGAGTCAACAGTGTCCTTAGTCAAAAGACTCTCGGCGTTAGTCAGCAGTGTTACGACGCCCTTGATGGCATCGGGTTGTAGTAGTGGCGATAATGCGCTGAGTATTCCTTTGATGTCGATGCCCTCGATCTCGTCGATAATACCCTTTAGATCTAATGTTGAGATCAGCTCGACCACCGGCTCAACCTTAGTAAGAACATTCCTGGCGATAGTAGGGATAGGTGGCTGAAGCGTCGCAGCCAGATACACCATAGCATCGTGTAGAGCTTGTAAGAATTCTGAAGTTAAGAGTGACTCGATTGCTTTCAGAAGGCTTCCAATATCGCCCAGGCCTGAGAGGAGCGAAGTCAAACCTTCAATGGCTGAACCCAGGTCGCCAAGCCCTGTAAGATCTCCCAGATCAAGTCCACTGCTTGATGAGGAACTTGAGCCAGAGCTGGTACTGTTACTAGCTCGCGGGTATATGGGAACTTTCTGTTGCTGGACTTGATTTCTTCTGAGAAGTCCATTGAGCTCAGTTAAGGCATCTGTGAGGTCGGATCGAGGAACCAATGCTAGATTATGTTTTGCAAGAATAGCATCGAGGTCCAAGTCTGGCGCCGATTCTGCAGCAACAAAGCTGACCGGCGCCAAAGCCGCTATGAAGAGTTTGGAGAACAGCATGGCGATGGCTGTAGATTGGTCGTTGCCTGTAAGGCTTACAAGGTGTCGTTCGTTCTTTGACTTGCAGCTGAAGCTTCGGTTCAGCTCGACCACGGAGTAGAAAGCGATGCGGGCGAACCCAAGATGGGAGGATCGAGAATATGAGCAATCATTCCTACCGACTCCATTGCATGCATCTCACTCATGTCACATGGAATTTGGTATCCATGAGCAATTTGGGAGCTGGAGAGCTGGGGGGTGAACCTCGGACGTTATGCCCAGTTTGGATCTTCGTCTATCTATTACCCACATGGGCAATGAGCTTGCCGGCGTTAGCTCTTCCTTAGCTCTCTAGCTTAGCTGGCGGAACGACAGCGGCCCCAACTTTCCCCAACTTCTCCACGATGCCAATCACTAATGTGACATGGTTGCGTAGGGCACGAGCCCCCATGTAACCCATGATGAGTGGACCCGAATCAGCGAATTTTTCTGGACGCTGATTTGACAATTTACTATGTAGGGTATGATTGTAAATAGAGAATGTATGCGCTCGTACTCGCCGTTACCGCACCTGCATTGAAAGTCTCACAGTGGTGCCATTTAGCTTGTTTACATCGAATCTGATAATCTCGTCGTCGCTCGGCGTTACAAGCGGTCTACTGCATGTATGTACCCTGTTATGTGTTGTTGATCGTGATCCATAGTTTCCATAATATCCATCTTTTTCCACCTTAAAAATACTACACTCATGAGATTTTGTTGTATTCCAAGATGAAGAGATCGTACACACGTGCCCCTTTCTTTTCTCTTTCTTATTACCCACCAACATCTCAACAGAACTTTTTCCGCGCCACGAGCTGACTTAACACTAGTCTTCGTTTCCCCAGTTGCCCCAGGTCTAAATTGAGCGATCACGACTTTACTACCCAACTAATACCCCGCGAAAATTTTGACTATTGGATGCCTTTCGGGCGGTATGGTCGGATTGGGAATCATGTAGGTACATCTTTTTCCGCATTAGGAAGGCCGGGCGTGACTTGACATCATCCCACTCGGGCGTTTTATTTTCTTCGTAGTGAAAATGAAGATCTACTAAGAGTAATTAATGGCTGGGGTTGTACTATACCGAAACCCCGCAAGACTAACATCTTATTCTTCGACGGTAATGTGCGTGACCCTCGCAAAAACCAGTAAGAATCCTGGAAAAACTCAAAGCTGACCATCCCCCTGCAATATTTTATGACCAAAAAGACCGGGGTCTGAGCACAGATGGAGATGGATCGATGCGCGGAAGGCAGAATGCGCCGCTCACGAGGGGTATACGATATGTGTTTAGCTGCAAGGCGGTGGATGTTGGGCGAGACTCGATGCCCTGGTCATCGTTGCAAGCCGATGTGGTAGTCGACTTCCGGCATATTGGGTACACATGTGATAACCAAGCTCAAGCTCGCCTTGAAGTTCAACTCCCCGTCCTGATTCTAGTCAAGTCTTTGTACCTGCATCTTTCTGCCTCCTGCCATCCAGAACATCCTTCATCCAAAGCAAAGTGATCATGACGTCCGCCTTTCGAGAAGACCGATCTCACTTTGAGGCCAACAGCCCTACAGCCTCTGTACACGGCGGTCGAGGCGAAGATGATGAAGGAACAGCGAATGCGCCGGGGAGGCAGAGTGATGGTGCCTCCTCGACAACTGATCATGTTCAAGAGAAGGTGCCGGCAGTGGCCCCTCTTACCAAGAAGCAGAAGTTCAAGCGTCACTGTGGACGATTTTGGTGGTGGTATCTGATAGGATCGATTATTTTCCTCGCCATATTTCTACCAATTCTGTATGTTTTCTTCTCAGGTACGAATAGAGTCCACCATTAACAGTCAATTCAGATTCTTGGTAATCATACCTGCCATCGTTCAGCGCATTCTTAACGACCAAACAATGCCCATTAGCGGTGGTCAGTTCATAGCCGTGTCGCCAGATACGCTCAACGTCTCTATTATCACATCACTCGATTCGCCTTTGCCGGCCGAAATCGACCCCATGATGCTGCTCTTATACAACAAGGACACGCCGACGTTTTCGCCTTTTGTCAATGTTACTCTGCCGGAGTTGCATATCAAAGGGACCACAGAGCTAAATATTAAGAACCAAATCGTCACGGTAACCAATGAGACTGAACTAATCTCTTGGTTCGCCAACGTTTTTGATCAGCCAACTGTCACTCTATCCACTCGCGGCGACCCAAAGATCCATTTAGGTGCATTGCATACGAACGGACATTTAGATAAGACAGTCACCGTAAACTCGCTAAATAAGCTAGATGGGTTTACCATCAAAGATCTCCAGCTCTTGATGCCGGCTAGAGAGAATGGCACCAATATCCAGGGAACTCTCAATCTGCCCAATTGGGGCACTCTCGATCTCGGTATAGGTAACTTATCCCTAAACTTGATGTCCGGGGATCTCCGAATTGGTCTGATTACCGTGTACGACGTCTATCTGCCCCGCGGCAACAACATCAGGTACTTCAATGGCGAGCTATTCCTTGACACGCTCTTCCAGAACATCGGAACGATTCTTTCCACGCAAGGGGATGCACTGAGTGGCGGAAACATTCAGATTAATGCGACGGGCAACGCTACTGTGGTCAATGGTCAGCACATCAGATTTATTGAGACAATTCTCAACAACAGAACCGTGACGTCCACCACGTCAGTCGTCAAGCTAGCAAGCGACCTCATCGGCAGCTTTACCAATGGTAGTTCGGTTTCCATACCCGACATGCTAGACGAAGTCTTTGGCAACACCACCCTGATCCAAGAAATCTTAGGTCATTGGAATACGACAAAGACCAATTCGACGACGACGACAAACACAAAGAGGAATCTCTTGGCGACCATACCACGAAGTGTAAGGGGTAAAGGGGCTTTGAGCTTATTCAAGCTAGGAATGAAGATGAAGCTAGGGAAGTTTTAATGAGGATAGCACTCCAGAAGGAACAGTTGATACTAACCAACCCAATGCTATAATAAGCAGGGTTAAATGGTTGGCAACTCAGTACAGTAATTAGTTAACGTTTTAACGTTTAATGAATTATATACGAAGTTAAGAAATCATTGAGGCATCAATGAAGTGACGCGAAAAATTTAGAAGTAAAGATTATTGGTACTTGTAAATGAGAGGCCCCGACAATACCTTGGGCGATAACCGTAACATCCGCCATCCCGCCAAATCAGTTCTTTTTATATAATTAATGAGTAATAATTAATTTTTCATTATTACATATTTACTTAACAGGGGTTATTTTATATTTTTTATTAATTTTAAAATTAAAAAAATATAAAATAAAATAATTAATTAATAAATATTTATATTTAACGTTAAAATAAAAAAAAAATGATTTTTTTTTATAAATTTTCCGAAAGGTATATAATATATAATAAATATTAAGTTTTAAACTTTAAAATTAATTTATAATTAAATATTAAGGTTCGGTTTATAAAAGTTATTAAAATTTTAATAAAATATTAATAATTAATTTTTATTAAATAAAAAATTTAATTTTATATATATATTATATTTTATAAATAAAAAAATTTAAAATTTTTTATATAATAATATTATTATTTTTTTATTTTTTAATTTTATTTCGTAATAATAAACTTTAATTTTAAATAATAATAAACGTTAATATATATATATAAAACTTTTTTTATTTTTTTTTAAAAATTAAAAATTATTTTTAAAATTATTTTAATTTTTTATTATATTAATTTTTATTTTTATTATATATTAATTTAATTAAAAAAGTTTTTAATATATAAATTTTTTTATATAATAATATAATATTTTTTAAGTTTTTAAGTTTATTTTATAATATTATTATTTATATTAAAATATTAATATATATATAAAAGTTTTTTTTATTTATTTATTTAAAATTAATTATTATAAATTTTAATTTTAAATATTTAATAAATAAATAATAATTAATTATTAAAAATATATATTTTTATATATTTTATATAAATGAAAAATTAATTTTATAAGTTAAGTAAAATAATTTTAATATTATTTATATAACGTAAAAATATTTTAAGTTTAATATTTATAATTAAGTGTAAAAAAAAATAAAAAATTATATATTAAAATATTTAAATTTATTTATATTTTATATAAAAATTTTAAAATATATTTAAATAATTATATATTTAAATTAAATTTTATTATTATTATTTAAGAAGTTTTTAATTATTTTATTTTTTTAAAAATATTATGTTTTTTTTTTTATAAATATATAATATTTAATTTAATAATATATATAATATTTTTATAAAAGTTAATATTAAATATAAAATAATTAATATTTTTATGAATTTTTTAATAATTTATTTTTTTTATAAAATTTATAATATTTATTTTATTTATAAATATTTTAATATTATTAACGGCGAGTAAATTATAAAATTTAAAGGTTAAAATATAATGTTATTTATTATTTATAAAAATAAAAAAGTTTTAATAAACTTATTTTACGAGTACGATATAACGGTTTTATTTAACGGAACCATTATTTTTAATGATTATATTATTAACGATAATAGTAAGGTCATTCCTTATAAGTTTATGTATATTAAACGTGGCGGTAAAAGGAATAAAGGTGTTAAACGTTTAAGTTAAAACTTCCTTATTATATAAGTTATTATTTTACGAAATAACGACTTTATTAAACACCTCGGTCTTTCCGTGAGGGACGATTTTATTCTTATTAATGCATATAAAAAATCCGACTTAATAATTCGATTTAATATATTATATTATAGAAAGTTACCGGAAAAAAAAATAACGGCGTTATTAATAATAATTTAACGGGTTAAAAAAAAAAATAAAATTATATAAATTAAGCGATATAATTATTATTACGATTTAAAATATTATTATAAAAATTATATAACTTTTTATTATTAAATAATTTAATTATTATTTTTATAATAATATAAAATAAATAATTAAAATTTTTATTAAATTTTAATTTTAATTTAATTTTTTAAACGATTAAAATTACTTAAATTTATTAAGGAAAAAAACGTATATTTTTTACGTATATATTTTATTTAATAAGTTTATAAAAAAGTGTTATATATAAGTTTATAAAAATAATAAATTTATTTTAATAAATAATAAATATTTATTTTATATTAATTATATTATAAAAAAACTTAAGGATTAATTTATTATTAAAATTAAATATAAACTTAATATATTAATTAAATATTTATTAATTTATATTATAATTATTAATAAAAACTTTTATTATTTAATTATTTAAAAAATTTAATTAATTTTAAAAAAATTATAACTTTTTTTTAATAATATTAAATTAATATTTTAAAAGCATTTTTATTTATTTATAAAAAAATAATTATTTTTAATAAATATTTTAAAATTATAATAATTAATTTAATTTAATATATTAATTTTTAGTTTAAAAAATTTATAATTATAAGTTTTTTTTTTAAATAATAATAAAAATAAAAAAAAAAAAAAAAAAAATCTTTATTAAAATGTTTTTATAAAACTTAAAAATTATTTAATTAATATTTATATATAGTAAATAATAAAAAAAATAAATAACGAAAAAAATATTACACGTGAATTTATATAATATTAATTAATTTAAATGAATGGATTTATTATAAAATAATTTAATAATTTATATTTATAAAAAAATATATATAAACTTAAAAATTATTATTAATTTTAAAATATTACGAATATAATTATTTATAATATTTATTTAATATTTTTAATTAAATATTATTTTTAATTAAGTAAAAACTTTAAATATAATTATTATATATCATTTAAAATTATTAAAAAAATTTTATTTTTAATTATATATTTAATTTTTTAATATAAGCGTTACTTAATATAAGTAAAAATTAATGTTATATTTAATTAAATTAAAACTTATTACTTATTAAACTTGTTTTAAATAAAAATATATTATTACGGTATATATATATATAATTATTTTTAATATTATTATTTAAAATAAATAAAAGTAAAAAATCATTTATATTAACGTTATTATTATTATTATTTAAGTTTTTATATTTATTATTATTATTATTATTATTTTTATATTTAGTTTTAATATTATTATTAATATTATTATTAATATTATTATTAATATTAATATTAAAAAAACATAATTAAAACCTTTTATAAAGTTATTTATTTTTTAAATAATAATCATTTTAATAATTATTAAGTTTAAATTAATTTTCTTTTAATTTTATTTAATTAATATAAAATAAATATAATATATTTATAAAAATATTTTAATTAATTTTTATAAAGTTTTTTTTTATCTTAATTAAAGTAAATATAAAAAAGTTAAATCTTTTAATATTTAATATTTTATTAAATAATTTTAATAAATTTAATATAAAGAGTTATTCCATGATTTTTTTTTTTAATATTTATATTATAATTAAATATATTTTATTATTATTATTATTATTAAAAAATATAATTATATAATTAATAAAAATAAATTAAGTAAATTAAATAAAAAAAAATTTAATAAGAATTTTATAAAAGTTTATATAAAATATATTATAATATAATATAAGTATTTTTATATTATTATTAATTAACTTACTTAATAAATATAATACATGGGTTATTAATCGGTCGCATTTAACTTATAAATTATATTTTAATAACATTATAAAATAATTTTAATTTTATAAAAAATAAAAATTTTTTTAAATAAAAATTTTATTTTTAAGAATTTTAATAATAATTTTAAACTTTTACGTTTTTAAATATTAACGTATATTATTAATTTATAATTAATTTATTAAAGTTTTAAATATAATATAACATTTTTCGATTAATAAGAAATATTATATAATATAATAAAATTATAAATTTAAATTATATATAAAATAAATATTACTTTATAAAAGAAATAATTTTATATTAATTTTTAATTTATTTTAATGTAAAGAAAAAATATTAAAAAACTTCCAATTATTAAAATTATAATATATAAAATATAATAAGTTTATAAAGTTTATATAATTAATATAACGGTTTTTATTTAATAAATAAATAATTATTTTTTTATTATTAATATATTTAAAAATATAAAAGTAATATTTTTTAAAAGTTAATATTTTAATTTTTAATAATAATTTACTTAAAAACTTTAAATATAATAAATATGGTTTAATTATTTAACCGTTATGTTTAAACTTTTTATTATTTTCTTAAATATTATTTATAATAATATAATATATTTAATATATTAATAAATAATATAAGTTTTTTAAATTAAATGCGTTAAATGTTATTAAATATATTAATCGTAAATATTTAAAGTAATAAACGTTAATTTTAAAAAATAAGGTTTTTTATTTTATTTTAATTAAAAGTTATATAAATTTAAAATTATTTTTAAATTATATAATAAATAATTATTATTTATAATATATAAATAAAATAATAAAATATTTTAATATTAATAATAATTAAATAAAATATTATAAATACATGTAATTAATATAAATAAATTAATAAAATATTAAAATAATAAATAAATTAATAATATTTTATTAATTTATAAATAATATTATATAATATAATATAATATAATTATATATTTTAATTATAATTTATTTTAATTATAAGTTTTTTTTTTAAATTTTATAATAATAATATAACATTAAATAATAATAAATTATATAAAATTTATTATAATAATTTTATTATAATATTAATAATAATTTTATTATAAATAATAAAAATATAAATTAAAATAATTTAAATAAAGATAAAAATAAATGGTTAAATATTTTATAACTTTATTATGATATTAATAATAACTTTTAATTTTTTAATCCCATTTTTTTATTTTAATAAAATCTTTTTTTTTAATTTCTTAATATAATAACTTTTTTAAAGTTAAGTATTATTTTTTTTTAAATTATATTTAAATTTAATTAAGGTTATATAAATATGACGGAAAAATAAACACGGTGGGAGATAATTATTATAATATTTATAATATAATATATAAACATTTAAAATAAAGTAATAATTTATTTTAAATCTTTACTTTTATTATTAATATTAACCCCCATATTAAATAATATAATATTAAAAGAATAAAATAAACATTATTAAAAAAATTTTTAAATATTATAATAAAATAAATAAGTAAATAAGTTTTAATATTATATATTATATATTAATTATATTTATTTAATTAACTTATAAAAGTATTTTAATTTAAAAAAACCTTATTATTTATATATTTAAATATTTTATTAATATATTTAAAAATTTTAATTAAATTAAAAAAAAAAAAAAAATTTAAAATTAATATATAATAAAAAAAAATATAATTAATATTTACTTTTATATATTTAAACCATTTATTTTAAATTTATATAATCCATTAAAAATTTATATAATAATTATTTTACTTATTATGTTATATAATTTAAACTTAATTAATAAAGTTATTTTATATATTTATTTTATTTTTAAAAGCTTTAATTTCGGGTATAACTTAAAAATTAATTTTAATATTATTATAAAAGTTGTTTAAGTTAAATTACATACTTAACTTATCCTTTAAAACTTTAAGTATAATTAAAAGTAAAGGCTTAATATTATTATTAAAGTTATTTAAAATATTATTAATATTATTATTTATAATAATATAAATAAATTATAATAAGTTTGGTATATTTTTATTATTATTTAATATTAAATTATATATAAATTTACATTTTTTTATAAGTAAGTAATTATATATTATTTTACATTACATGTTTTTAATAATTTTTTATTTAAATCTTTTAAAAGTATCCGAGTTAATTTTATTATAATTACTTAAAATAATAATATCCTTGGTTGTAAATTCGAATTCATCCATAATGCACGTATTTTAATTTTAAGAGGTTTAAGGTTTTTTATTGCTTTTTTTTTTTTATTATTGTTTTTCTTTAATATTAAAGAAAAAATATTTTTAATTTTATTCCCACCTTTCCGTAACATTATATAATAATAAAAGTTTAATTTTATTTAAACCTTTTTAAATTTATTTAACTTAAAGCGGAATAAATTATTTTTATTTTTTATCCGTTTATAAACTTATAATTTAAAAGAAGTATTTAAGTTTTTATTTAAAAATAAGAATATGTAAAATTAAAAAATAACTTAAATAAAATAAATAAAAATATATTTATAAAAAATGTTATATAATTAATTATAATATTTTACTACTATATTTAAGTTAATTTTATATTTTTTTTTATAAAATTTAAATATATAATAATATAAGAAATATTTATTTTTATTTTTTATTTTTTTAAAAAATGGAATAAATATGTTATTATTATATATATTATAAATATACGTTAATATAATAATATTATTATTATAATGAAATTTATTAAAAGGTTAATTATTAATATTAATAATAAATTTTTTTATATTTTTTTATATTATTTATTTTATATAATTTTTAAAAATTATATATGTAATTTTTATTAAATTAAATTCTTTAATAAAGTGATATGGTTTAAGATAATAAGTTAAATTATTAATAAAAACGGCATTAATTTATTAATATTATAAGTATATTTCGTTTTTAAAACTTATAAATAAACGTAATAAATGTTTAAATATATAATAATAATAAAAATTAAAAAATATAATATAATTTAATAAATTAACTTTTAAAACGTATGTTATTAATATTAAAAAATAAAATATTAATAAATTTATAAATAATAACGTATTATTTTTTCTTAATATAATAAAAAAATATTTCCTTTTTTTTAAGATATTATTTTTTAATATTAAAATAAAGTTAAGTTTATATTTAATTAAGTTAAAGTATAAGGTTTAATAACCGGTTTTTAAGGTTTAATTACTTAATAATAACTTAATTAATTCCTTTAAAAGTAATTTACTTAAGGATTATTTAATTATTAATTTAATTAAATATAATTTAATTAAAAATAACTTATTTAAAAATTATTTAATTATTAATTTAATTAAATATAACTTAATTAAAAATAATTTATTTAAAAATTATTTAATTATTAACTTAATTAAATATAACTTAATTAAAAATAATTTATTTAAAAATTATTTAATTATTAATTTAATTAAGTATAATTTAATTAAAAATAAATTATTATTTAATAATAATTTATTTTTATAAAAACCTTTTTTATTATTTTAATAATTTTTAATAATAACGATATATATTATATAAGTAATATTATATTTAATACTTTTAAGGTTTAAATTATTAAGTTAAAATATTATATTATAATTAATATAATATAAATAAAAAATTTCTATATTTTAGTTTATATTATTTTTAAGATTTTTAATTAAAATGGCATTTAAAACCAAGGGTTCTTTATTACGTAAAAAGTATTTAAAAGTTAATTTAAATAAAGTATTTTTTAATATAAAAAATATAATATATTAATAATAATAAATTTAATAATATAAAAATAAAAGTTTAAAATAATAATAATAATAAAAATAATATAAAATAAATATTTAAAAAGATAAATAAATAATAAATGGAAAATAAAGGATTTAACTTAATTAATACTTTACTTAAATATTATAAAAAAGGGTAAAGGTTTTATTTTATTTTTTTTTATAAAATTAAATATTTTAAACCCGTACTTTCTTTTTTTTAATTTTTTAATCTTTATATTTTATTTTTATTATAATAATATATTTTAAAACCATTAATTTAATTAAAATTAAACTTTTAATTATATTATATTTTTATTAAAATAAAATAATTTTTATTTTTATAAAAATATATATATTTATTAAAAAGTTTATATATAAAAAAAATATTATTATTATTAAAACATAGATTATGTTCCATCCGGAATTTTTCGGAATTAAATAAAGTAAATCTTTTTAAAAATAAATTTTTTATTAAAAATAACGAATAAAGGTTTGAAAGGAGATGAAATTTTTTCGTAAATAATTCTTAATTTATTAACATATATTATTAATATCTTTTAATATAAATTTTTCCTTTATAATTTTATAAATAATAAAATACGAAATAATTAATTAAGATTTATTATTTTTTATAAATTTATTTATTAATGATTATAATTTAAGTTTAAGGTGTTAATATTTAAGATAAAATTTAATTAAAAATATAAATAAGTTAATAATTATAATATAATATATTTTTATTTTAATTTTTATATATTTTAAAAGATTATTATCATTTATTTTTTTTAAATTATATTATTTTAACCTTTTAAAAATAATCTTTTATAACTTAAAATATTTTAATAATACTTTATTTAATTTTAGTGTAATATGGTTTATTTAATTAATAATTAAATAAATAATATATTTTTTAAGTTTAAAATTAATTAAAATTAAAACCATAAAATTATTTTAATATAAATATAAAACTTAAAAAAAATAATACTTAATTTTATATAATAAGTTAAATATCCGTATTTTTTATTAATAATGATTTTAATAAATCAAAGATTATATTTTTAAGCTTAAGTTATATTATTAAAATAATAAAACTTTAAAAATAAATTACTTTAATTAAAAATATAAATAAATTTTTTTTTTAAAATTTTATTTTATTAATTATTTTTTATATTATTAAATATAATTTATTAAGTATTATTTATTCTTTTATTTATTTTAAAACTTAAAACGTTTAAAAAAACATTTTTTAATAATTATTAATCGTTTTATTATTATTTATTTATAAATATTATATATTATTTTTATAAACATTAAATAATTTTTAAAACATTAAAAAGTAAAGGTATTAAATTCTTTTATAATATAATCGCTTTTTTCTTTTTATATAATAAAGATTTTTATAAAGTTATTATTCACCGCCGCATTAAAAATAATAACTTTTTTCCTTAAGATTTTATAACATATATTAATTATAATTAAAATTCCTTTAAATAATTAATTCATTATTATTTTTATATTTCTTTATACCGCTTTTAATTTTATAAGTAAATAAAGGAATATTAATTTATTATTATTTATTATAAAATTATCTTTTTTTTATAATAATTCTTTTATTTATTATATCGTTGTTTTTTCTTTTTTTTTAATAAAAGTAATATAATAATATTTAAACATAATATTTAATTTTAAGATAAATATTTACTTCATTTATTTAATATTAATTAATATTTTTTTAATATATTATTAATTATTATTTTAAAATAAAATTAATATTCTTTTATTTATACGATTTAATTTATTTGCTATTTAAATATATAAGTTTAAAGAATTAAATAAATAAATTTTTAAAGTTCTTTTTTTTATTTATAAGTTAAATTATTTGTTTATTTTTTAAAATTTTATATATTTTTCCTTCCATTCTTTTATATTAATAATTTTAATATTTATATTATTATTAAAAGATTATATTTTTATTTTTATAAAAATATTTTTTCGTATTTATTTAAAAAATTTTATAATATATTTTAAATTATTATTCGTATTATTTAATTAATAATAAATATTATTAAAAATTAAATTATTTTAATAAATTAAGTTTTTTATAAAAATAAATTTATTCGATTATTTAAATATAATTATAAAAGTTAAAGTAATATATATATTTATATTTATTAAATATATTTTTTTTAAAGCTTTTATAATTTAATTTAAAAATTAATTTAAATTAAATAATTTTAATTAATTTATTATATTAACATTTTTATTATTTAATAAATTTAAAGATTTTATTTAATGATTATTTAATTAATTAATTAAGTTAAAATAATAATGGAAGGTTATGAAAGTTCATTGTGAGGGTTCTTATTACCACATGATCATTATATGATTACACATGGTTTGTATTATAAAGTTTTAACTTATATATATGTGATAAAATAAATAACTTTAAATAAAATAATAATTTTATAATTTTTATATTTTAACATGCTTTTATAATTAATAGTATTCTTTTTTTTTACTTTGAAAATATTTAATACCTTATACTTATTTAAAAGTAATTTACATTACTTTTTAAGTGATGTTAATAACTTCGTTAATTCTTATAATTAAGAAATAATTAATGATATATATTTTCATATAACTTTAAAAACATTAATTATTACTTAATAAATTATAGTTTTATTAATTTTATTTATTTTTTTCCTCTTTTTTTTAATTTATACTTTTTTATTATAAATAATATGTTTTCTTTTAAAACGGAAAAACTTATATAATTTCTTCCCTTATAACCCCGTTTAAAGTTTATAATATTAACATTTTAATTTCTTAATTAATTTTTTAATTATTTAATTAATTTTAATTTAAAAATAAACTATCCATTTAAATCTTATAAAAATTCTTTATATTATTATTAATTATTAATAAATAAATATTATAATTAATAATTTTTCTTAATAAACATAAAGGTTTAAAATAAATATTATATATTAATTTTAATAAAAAATCTATTATTTTTAATTAAATAAAAATATTAAAAAATTTTAATTATATTATTAATATTAACATATTTTAATAAATTAAAACTTTTTTTAAAGTTATATTTTCATATAATTTTAAATAAATTATTAATTATTATAAATTATTATTAATCCTTAAATAAGTGGTGAAAGAATTATTTAATTCACCCTTTAATAAATCCATTAATAATTTTTTTAATTAAAAATTTTCTAATAAAATTAAAGGTAAATAATGTAAATCATCCTTACAAATATAATATACCTAAAATATTATTATAATTATATTTAATTATCTTATTATTTTTAATAATTAATTATTTTTATTTATAAATTTTATCTTATTATAATTAATAATTTTTATTTTTATAAAATCATTTTTTATTATAATAAATAAAAGTTACCGAATCGAATTAAAAAAAAATCTTAATTTAAAAATATTATTATAATATAATTAATTAAAAATTATTAATAAATAAAATAATTAAGATTTAAATATAATAACATTTAAATAAGAATTAAAAACACCATTAAAACTTATTATTAATAAATTAATATTAAGAAAATAATTATTATTAACACACTTTATTTTTCCATTATTAAATAAATATACATTAATATATAATTTAAATAAAATTCTTATAAATAAAATTCCTTTCTTTAAAACAACCATTTATATATTATTATTTAAGAAAAAACCCGTAAATAAAACTTTATTTATTATTAACCCATTAATTAAATTAAGCTTATATATACGTTTAACATAACATTCATTACATAAAGTTACTAATTAATTACTAAGGATCATTTAAACTTCTTTTACTTACTTAATTAAAATAACCATTTAAATTTATTAATCATAAATAATAAAAACTTAAATTAAACCCTCACCATATACTTCTATAAAATTTTAAATTAATTTTAAATTAAATAATAATATAATAAACATTAATAAATTTAAAAATAATAATAATGGAAATATTAATAATAATAATTTTAAAAGTAATAATAACGTTAAAAGTAATAATAATAATAAAAATTATAATAATAATAATAATAATTTAAATTTAAACGAGGATATATTATATTATTTTATTTAAATAATTAATAATATAAATATAATAAATAATAATAATAATATATTAATATTTATAATAAACTTTATAAACTTTTTTAATATAATAAATAATAATTAAAATTTAAATAATAATAATTAATTTTTATAAAATATTAATTATTTTTAACTAAATTTACCTTAACATTATAAACTTAATAAATTAATTACGGTAAATAAAAACATAATTTAATATAACGTTTATTTATTTATAAATTTTATAAAAACCATTAAAACTATAAAATTATATAAAAAAATAATTTATTTTAAATTTTTTTAGTTATTATATAAAACGGTGTAATAATAATAATTAAATTTAGTTTTAAAGGAAGATAAATAATAAATGTTTATTAATAATAATTACATAATTCGTTACTTATAAAAACATTTCTAAATTTTTAAATCGAAAATATTAAAACATATTTAAAATATATAATATATAAAAGAAGATTATTTATAAAATACTCCTTTATTAAATTAAACAATAAAGTATATTTATAATTACTAAACATTAATAATAAATAAAATAATTTAATATCTTAATAAAATCTATAATATTTTAAACTTAACTTTTTAAATAATAATATTTAAACTTATTTAAAACATAATTATAAAAAATTATTTATTATATTTATAAAATTAATAATAAACTTAATAAAATTAATTATTAATTAATGGTAAGAAAGATTTTCAATTAAATATCATTATATAAAAATAAATTTTTAAAAGTTTATTATTATTAAATAATTAATTATTAAGAATAAATAATTAATTTAAATAAAAAAAAAATATCGTAAATAAATTTAATATTTAATATAACCGTAATAAAAGTAAATACCTTAATAAATTCAAATTAAAATATAATCATAATAATTATAATAATCATTAAAAATATGTTAAAGATTACGTAAATAATTAACGTTAAAACGACTAAAATAATCGATACAATTAAAACAAAAGTAATAAAAGTTATAAAGGTTATTATAAACATTATTAATGGGAAAACCTTATATATTAATATAAAGAATATTATAAATATCATAATAATAATAAATATTATAGTTAATATAAACTTTAAAAAAAAATGGGTAAATAATTATTAAGAATTAATTATTTAATGGATTTAATAAAATATAAATATAATTAAAATGATTATATAAAGGAAGAAATTAAACTTAAAATTAATGGTTATTTTTTAATAAATAAATATAAGGAATTAATGGATGGTAATGAATTAAAATAATTTTTTTATTTTTTTATGCTTTAATATAACTTAATAATTTTTAAATAATTTTATTATAAATATAATAAATTATTTTTAATTAAAAATAATTGTTTTAAATATGTATATATAAATAATTATATGCTAAATAAACTTAATAAATTATTATATTTATTATAAATTATTCGTTAATTAAATTAATAACATTTAAATTTATTAATAAAACCTTTTAATTATATTTTATTAATTATTAAAAATATTAAAAATAAATTCTTTTTAAAATAAAAAAATAATAATTACGTTTTATTTATTATTAAAAAGGTAAAGGATGAATTTTTTTTAATGGATTAATTAAGGGAATTATTAATAAATACTTATGATTAAGGAATTAAAATTATTAATGCATTAATTATTATTAAGGAAAGTTTTGTAATTATATTCCTTAAAGATATATTAAAAAATATATTAATATATAATATAATGTTAAATAAAAATAATAATATAAAATTAAAAAAATATATTAATATAATAATTAAAATATAAAATATGAAAGGAAATAAGTTAATAATGTATGTAAATACAAAAGCTTATAATATAATAATTAATAAAACTTAGTTAAATAAGTTTATAAAAGATTATAAGATAGTAATTTTAAAGAAGTTAATAAAAATATAAAGTATAATTTTAAATATTTTAAAAATAATATAAAAGGTTAAATTTTATTTAAATTTTATAACTTTAAATAATTAATGTAAGTAAGTTATTTTAAAAGTTTTTATAAAGGTTTAAATAAATAATAAAAGGTTAAAACTAAATTTATTAATAAGAAATGATTTTTTTATAAACATAAAAGTGTTTATAAATTATAAAAAAAATAAAATTCAATTCGCTAAATACTTAAAATTATGAATATTAATATAAGTATTAATGTAAAATAAATTAATTAAATAAAAAATTAAAGTTTAAAATTAAATTAAAGTATTAATAAAAACATTTATATTAATTTTTATTAATTATATAAACTTACTTAAAGGATAAAATTTCTAATTTTACTTTAAACTTATTAAAACATAAAATAATTTCCATTATTCTAAATTAATAAAAAGGATTACTTACATAAATAATATTAATAAAATAATGATATTATATAAACATTAATATATAAAATATATTAATAAGATTAGAAAAAATAAAATTATTATTACTTTTTAAAAAAAAATTAATTTAACGTAAGTAATAGTTTATTATAAATTAATAAATAATAATATTAATAATATATTAATTATTAATTTTAATCTTAAAAATAACATATATAATATTTTAATAATAAATAATATTACTATAAGTAATTTATAATAATTATTATAAAAAATAAATGGTTTTAAAGAAATTAATCTTTTAAATTTAAATACGTTTAAGTTAAAAAACAAACCAAAATTAATATTAAAGGATAATATATATTATTATATTATAAACCGAAAATTTAAAAAAGATTTAATAAAAATAATAAAAAAATATAATGTATAAAATAATAAAAGAATAATAAACCTATTAAAAAATAAGAAAATAACGGTTAATTTTATAAATAAATGATAAAAAACTTATAAATCTAATTAAGTTTATCCTTTAAATATAAATAATTAAAAGTTTTTTAATTCTACTTTTAATAATATATATAATAAAATAAAAATAAAATAAATGAAAAAAGCCACCCCATTTAAATACCTATACTTTATTATATAAAAGATAGTTAATGGTAGATAAAAAAATTATATTATAATTAATTTATAAGTATTAAATCAAACTACGTTTATTAATATTTACCTATTACTTTATTAAAAAGAAATTATATAATTAATAAAAGGAAAAGTATTTTATATTATAATAAATAAAATTATCTTTTATTATTAATTATTTATAACATTAAAAAATAAAAATAAAATAATAATTATTTTATTTAAAGGATTAAAAATATTTAATATAACATTAATAAGGTTTAAAAACTCCTTAATATTTATATAACACTTTATAAATTAATAATTATAATCTTTTACACACTTTATAAAGGTATATATTAATGATATTATAATCTTTTTAAATATTATAAAAAAATATTTAAATTATTTAAAAAGGTTATTTAAAATATATTAAAATATTAAATTAATATTATTATTAAAGAAATTATTTATTAAATATTTTTTTATTACTTTACTTGGTTTTATTATAAATATTAAAGGAATAATTTTAATTAAAAATAAAATAAAGGTTATTAAGAAAATAAAAATATCTTAAATATTTATTAATTTTAAAACATATATTAATATAATAAAATATTTACGAAAGTTTATTCCATAGTATTAATAAAAAGTTAAATTATTATAAAATAAAAAAATTAATATATTAACGGAAGTTAAAAAAGATAATAAGATTTCATTAACTTTTAATACTTAAAAAAAATTCATTACTTAAATTAAGTTTAAATTAATTAAAAATAAAAAGAAATTTTTTAACATATTATAAAAATAATTATTAAATTTAATATTTTTATCATATTAAAATTATAATAAAAATGTATTTATAAAAATAAATACCTTAAAGTAATAAGGAATGAATATAATAATTTTTTATTTGGATAAAAAATAAAATAAAACTTTAAATTTTTTTATATTAAAAATAATGTTAATATTATTTATAAGTAAGGTTTTAATTAAAGTAAAGTTAAAATATTAAATTATTAAATTAAAAGTAATATACTTAATTTAAGTTTATAAAATAAATTAAATTTGTTTATAATTTTACATTAATTTAATTTATATTATTATAAACTATTAAATAATAAAAGAAATTATATATTAAAATTTATTAAAAATAATTAATATAAATAAGATAAATAATAAATTAATTATAATATTAATTTATTTATTATAATTTAACTTAAATATATATTATATAATAAAAAAGTTAAATTTAATATTAAATACATTTTTATAATTATTTACCATGCTTAATTTTTATAATATATAAAAAGTAAATAACGAAACAAAATTAATTCTTAATAACGTAATTAATAATTTTTATTATGTTACCACAAAGATTAAAATTTTTAATAAATTTAAGAAGAAAATTATGGAAAGATATAAATTAGATAAGAAATTAAAGAAGTTAAAAGAAATATTAATAAAAATAAAAGAATAGGATAAAGATATAATAAAATAGTATTATTATAAGTTAACTAATAAATTATTATATTATATTATTTATATTAATTAAAAAAACTTAATAATTTTATTAAATTATATTAAAAACATTTTAACTTTAATTTATAATAAAAAATATTATTTTAAACTAATTAAAATGTTATATAAATTACAAGGAATATAATTTTAAAAAATAATTTAAAAAATATAATAATATATTAAATAATACTTAAAATATTAAGAAAATAAGATCGATTAATCCAAACCATATAATAAATTACTTCTTATTAATTCCTTTTTATAATTATATTATATAATAATATGGGATTTTATTATAAATTTATTTAAAATCTTATTTAAAAATATACTATAATTAATTTATGGTTATAATAGTTTTAATAATATAATAATAATTATATATAAATATTTAAAAAAAATTATTTTATTATTAAAAAATATAAAATATATAATAAAAGAATGGGTGGAATTAATATTATAATCATTTATATTATATAATTAAAGGATACTTGGAAAAGTAATATTAAATAAAAATTTAAAGTTTATTTTTAAATTCTAGTAAATTATTTTTATATAAATGGGTATTTTTTTAGTAATATTTATAAATTATTATTTGTAAATTAATAACCAATTAAAAAGAAAGAATTAAAAAATGGAATTAATGTTAAGATTTTATTATTTTTTAATAAATATAATATGGTTAAAACTAATATTAATATTTTAATATAATATTAATAATAATAAATCTTTTATATTAAAAAAGAGTTTAAATGAGGTAATAATAGGTTTTAAATTAAAATTAGTTTTTTTAAGTTTAGAAGCACCAAATAATATTATAAATATTAATATCTTATAAAAAATATATTAATATAAAGTTAAAGTAGTAATAAATTTTATAATTATATAAAATAAAATTTAATATAATATTAAATATAAGAATATTATATTTTATAAAGGTAATTTAATATACTTAAGATTATATAAAGATTATAAATTATTAAGGAATAAATTAAAAAAATAAAATATTTAAAAGATAAGTTTATTAATTATTAAAAAATAAATTAATAACCTTATATATTAATTAAATATTCTAAATAATTGGAAGATATATAAAGTGGTATTAATTATATAATTATTTAAAATTTTTTAAGAAATTAATTTTTATTAATGAAAGAAACTTTAATTAAAAAAAATAATTATAAAAAAAAATATTAATAAGTGGGTTTTATATGAAATTAATTACTTGGTGGAAAGGTAAGTAAATAAATAAAGTAAAAAATTAATATTTAAATATTTAATTTATTAAAAAAATTATTTAAAAACATATAATATATAATATTTATGTGAATTATTAACATAAAATACCATATAATTATTAAATAAATTTAATATTAAACATTTAATAATATTAAATAAATTATAAATTAAATGATTTAATTTTAAATAAAAATAAATTAAATTAATAATAAATTAAATGGTGAAAAAAAAAGTTAAATTTAAAATTTAAATTCTTTTAAAGAAAATATTTAAGGAATAACAAAAAAAAAAAAAAAGAATAATTAATATTTTAAATGGAAATATTTTAAATGAAAATTTTGTTATTAATTTTTAAAATTTTACCATTTAACCGTTTAAATAAGCGTATTTATTAATATAAATATTCTTTTTTAATAAAAATATTTTTTTAGTAAGTTTTCTTTTTTTATAATAATAAAAAATTTTTATAAATTATCACATAAGTTTAGTGCTTAATTAATCACTAATTAATTAATTATATTAATTTTATTAATTATTTACATATATAATTTTATATTTAACAATAATAATATTATTAATTAATTACACACTTAATTATATTAATCTTATTAATTAATTAAATACATTTAACTTATATATTCATCACTAATTAATAATATATTAATAATATATAATAAGATGTTTTTTAATAATTAAAATTAAAAAGATTATTAAATTAACCTTTTAATAAAAATATATTATATTATTAAAAATAATAAAAGTTAAAATGCAAATATTAAAACAATAATTAATTTAATTTAAAAATGGAATGATAACGTAATGTAAAATTAATGTAAATTAATCATAAAAAATAATTTCGAAATAAATAAAATAAAGGTTTTTAAAGATATTAAATTAATTAAAAATTATTATAAAATAATTATATATATTAACGTAATAAAACCTTAGTTTAATTATAAAAAAATTATGTATTTATTTTCTTACATAATTAAAAGTTAACGTTAATTTACTTATTAAATTTATTAAAATATTATAAAATAAATTAAAATTTATATTAAATTTAAAAATAAATATAAATAAAATTTAAATAAATTACTTAATAATCATAAATTAATTTTATTTAATCCTAACTTATTTAAAATTATAAAACTTATAAAAAATATAACCCTTAAAATTAAACATATACTTATAAAATTTAATAAAAAATTATAAAAAACAAGATTAATATGGCTTATATAACCCTTAAAACGCTATATTTTACCCCCATTCTAAGCAAAATTATATTAGAAAATAAATACCTTTAAAATACCTAATACAAAATAAACAACTCATTTAAATGTGTTAATAATAAATAACTTTAATATAAGTTTATATTACATTAAATAACATATAATAAAACTTAATAAAATATAAAAAAACATTAATAAAAAGTTAAATACAATCAACGTTAAACTTAATAAAATCATTAAAGATAACGTTAGTTTAAAACTTAACACCTTAACTATAAAGCGATTTTAAACCTCTTAAAAAAATAACAAAATGTTGTCTTTTTTTTTTATTAAAAAGTAATTATAAAAATCCATTATAAAGATTCTCATTACTATATAATTACCATATAATTACACATAATTTATATTATAAAGTTTTAACTCGTATATATATAATAAAATAAATAACTTTAAATAAAATAACAATTTTATAATCTTTACATTTTAACATGTTTTTACAAAGATATATTTTTAAAATAAATAATTATAATTAATTATTAAATTATATTATCATTTTTTATAATTAAGATTTATATAATTTAAAATATTAAATATTAAATTTTATCCCTTTTTATAAATAAAATTAATAATAATAAAAAAAAATATAAATAATTTTTAATAAAAATAATTTTAATATTAATAAATATTATCGGTTTTTATATTAAAATAAAAGTATATAAATTGCTTGGATAATATAAATTAAGATTTTTTTTAAATTTATTTTTAAGTTAATAAATATATATCTTTTAAATAAAAATTTAATTAAATTAAATGTAATAATATAATATATAATAATATTATTAAACGTAACTTTTTATTATTATAAAATATATAAATTAATAATTATTTATATATATAATTACATTACATTACATTAAATTTAATTAAAATTAATATTACATTAAATCATTTTTATTTAATAAAATTATTTTATTATATAAAATATAATTAATTTATATTTTTAAAACTTTTATTATAAAATTATTTATAATATCTTATTTTAATTATATATTTCTTTTTATATTTTAATTAAAATAATTTTTTTAATAATTATTTTATTATTTAAAAATACTTACATTACCATATATTTATTATTAATTTTAAAATATTTTATAATATATTTTTATTTTAATAAAGTTTTATATTAAGTGTTTTATTTTTTTTACTTTATAATATTATATTTAACTTAATTATATATTTTATTAATATTAATATATTTTTATTAATAAAAAATTATATTTATTATAATTTTTTTTCTTTAATTTTAAAAATAATTTACTTTATTTTCATTATATTTTTAATTATATATAAATAAGTTTATTTAATTATATAAGATTTTTAATTAATATAGTTTTAAAAACATCTTTAAAAAAATATTATTATTATCTTTTTATAATAAACTTTCTTTTTTTATAA
Source organism: Annulohypoxylon moriforme (assembly GCA_022695765.1). Classification (NCBI taxonomy): domain Eukaryota; kingdom Fungi; phylum Ascomycota; class Sordariomycetes; order Xylariales; family Hypoxylaceae; genus Annulohypoxylon; species Annulohypoxylon moriforme. Next base: position 510,533 of record MU403104.1, read on the forward strand.
AAGTGATTATTTAATAATATTTTTAAAATAAATATATTATACATTATATTATATATTTATTTATTTTTATATATTTTTTATTAATAATTTTTATTATAAAAGATAAAGATTAAGTAATATATTACAATGTTTAATAAGTTAAATAAATTAAGTTTTCTTAATTTTACTTTTAAAAATAAGTTCGTTAATAATTAATTTAAATCATTTTTATTTATTTAAAAAAAAAAGCATTTTTTAAATATTTTATTTAATTTCTTTACTTTTTTTAAAAGTAATAATTTAACTTTATTATTTTATATAAATTATATAAATTAATATAATATTTTTAATAATAATTTTAAAATTATACTTACGTTAAGTTTTAAAATAAAGAAATTTATTTATTAATGAAATGTTACTTTTAAAAACATGGATTATTAAATGAAGTTTTAATATAATAATATTAAGTTTCGATTTAAATATAAAGTAAATTCATAACTAAAACATATTACTTAACTTTTTATTATAATTTAAAAGCTTTATAAATTAAACGATTTAATAAAAAATAAGTTAAAAAATTATATATAATTTCTTTTTAAATTTACTTTAAAAAACTTTAAATTTAATATAAATAAAATAATATAAAAATTTTTTTTTAATAAGTTATTAAAGGATTTAATTAAGTTAATATAAGTTAATTAATTACCTTTAAAATTAAATATATATTTTACGATATATAAAAATGTAAAAATTATTATTATACTTTTTAATATATTATTTATATATAAATAAAAAAATTTACATAAATATTTTAAGAACTTATATAAATTAATTAATAAAAATTTAGTAAATTTTAAATAAATGATGTTTCTTTTTTTAGTGTTTAAATATAAAGTTAATAATGTAAATATATTTTATATAATTAATTAATATATAAATAATTTTCTTATTTATATTAATATATTAATTTATTTTAATAATTATTTTAAAAAATATTTAAGGTTTTTTATATTTATTATTCATAATGTTACTTTTAATATTATTAATAATAAAATAAATTTTTATTTATTTATAATATAAAAAAAAGGTAATAAATTTATTATTTAATTTATTTATTTTTTTTAATTAATAAAAATTAACTTTTATATGGAATATTATTAATATATTTTTAATATTTTAAATT